>OZ020539.1:293952-368263 GCA_963971435.1 Lasius platythorax
TGTCATGAATAGTGTTAAATATGAAAGTTAATGGACAATTATTGTCAAAGTAATAAGTTAATAATAAATTTAAATTCTTCTGGTGGAGTCTGGTCACAGCATCCTCTCTGCCAAAAAAGAGGCACAATAATTGATCTGACTGACAGAGCGTTTCTTCTCTCTAATCCGAGATTCCACCAGAAGAATTTAAATTTTATTATTAACTTATTACTTGACAATAATTGTCCATTAACTTTCATATTTAACACTATTCATGACAGACTAAAATTTCTTATTTTTAACAATGACAAGAACACTACAAAAAACACTCAAGACAAACTCAATAAAGAAAAAGTTGCATATTTTAATATTCCATATGTGGAGGGAATCTCGGACCAGTTCAACAGAATAATTCGTGACTTAGATATAAGAATGTCGTACACGGGAATAAACAAGCTTAACAATTATATTAAAGTACATAAAGACAAACAAAGCAATGAGTTCCGGAAAAATGTTGTTTACAAAATCTCGTGCAATAATTTTGATGCCTCATATGTGGGCCAGACCCGTAGATTTTTAAAAACCAGAATGAAAGAGCACTGCAACCATATTAATAGGAACACTTCGCAACGGTCAGTGATAACGGACCACAGATTGACTAACCACGAATTCGATTGGGAAAATGTAAAAATTTTAGACGAAGAACCGATTTTAGCGAAAAGACTGCTGTCAGAGATGATATACATAAAGAGACAAAAGAACAGCATTAATTTGCAGACCGACACGGAACAATTAGAACAAATTTACATTCCGATTATAGATAGCTTACGGCTTGTTTAGTTTTCTTTTTCTTTTTCTCTTATTGTTCTTTTGTTGTCTTTTTGTCATCAATAATCCAAATAACATGTTTATGCGAACCACAGTTGTTGTTTGACATTTATATCTGACAGTATAGATATTGTTATGATCGATGTGCGACGTGAGTTAAAGCAATTTCTCAGACTTGTGCGTAAGGATCTCGTGGCTTTCTGTGCGGCTCTGCGATTGTCTTTGGTGAGTTGCCTCTTGTAATGTTTTATAACAGCAATTGATATATTGCTATTTGATACAGCGATGTGCATTATTTGTCAATGCACATCCCGCTTCCTACCGGCGGGTACCGATCGGGAGGCGTCTCTAGAGGGGATCGCGGGGTAGCCTGGATGCCGCGTAGACACACTGCTAGTCATATCATTATTCGTAATTCAAGCGTACGTTTTAATTTTCTTTTTTTATATATAATCCGATCACCGGTTTTGGTTATAATGTTTCTCATGTCATGTAATTCACTTGTTTATACAGTTACTGAAGATGGCCCGAAGCGGGACCGAAACGTCTAATTATATAATAAAGGGTAGTTTAATCTAAACAATTGTGTTTATTCGCGCCTTTACCTATGCGGTCTGGCTCTTATTAGCCGTTTATTTTATTATTATCATTTCTAGAGCCTTTATTTTGTTTATTTAATAACTGTAATGTATCTTAAAGTAACAAATAATTAATTTAATTTAATTACATCAATAACTGCATTAACTTAACGTATATGTGTGTGTGTACGAAGTACACATAACTAATGTCATTAGTATATTGGTCAGTTTAGCAGCGCCAAGTTTTTTTAACAAAATTTTTTTTTATTTTTTATTTTTTATAAATTTTTAATTTTTGCATGTTTTTAATTTTTAATTTGTACAAATTTTTAATTTTTAATTTTTGTATAAATTTTTAAATTGTTTTTTGTTTTATATAATCTTTTTTTATTAAACTTTTTTGAATATATATGGTTATTGGTAAATTATAATTGTGCACTTAGTTAATTATAAAATAACTATTTTAGCTATACGCCCTACTACTTTAATTATATTGCAATGTATTAAATATAATTTTTCTTAACATTGGAAATAAAATAAATTTTATAACATAAATTTTTATTTAGTTGGCGCAATTTTTTGATATCATTATTTTTGCAGGAAATTAAAACAACTACATATTTTGTACAACTTTTTTTGGTTAAAATATTTTTATAAACTTTTATTTTTAGTTGGCGCAATTTTTTTATATCATTATTTTTGTAGGATGTTTTACACAATATATTAAAATTCGTAAAATATTTTTTATGGTTTATAATAACACTATTTTGAAGATATTTTGAAGATACCTTTTTACAGTAGTTTTTTTACAGTTATAATAACACTATTTTGAAGATAGCTTTTTACAGTAGTTTTTTTACAGTTAAAATAACACTATTTTGTAAATACATATAAAAGTTTTTCACAAATACTATGGCGCGTGTACTTGGCGCCTTTTTTACTTTTTTTTAAAAAGGTAAGTTTTTAGGGATTATATCATTTCTTTTGTAGTATATGTTAAACATTTTTAAATAAATAAGCAAAGAACCCGCCACCACCCCCGTCATATTTCATTAAAATACGACGGTCCTCTTTGCTTACTATAGATATTCAAATTGTGTAACACTTTTTCACATGGCGCGTGTACTTGGCGCCTTTTTTTACCTTTTTTTAAAAAGGTAAGTTTTTAGAGATTATATCATTCTTTTTTGTACTATATGTTAAACATCTTTAAATAAATAAGCAAAGAACCCGCCACCACCCCCGTCATATTTCATTAAAATACGACGGTCCTCTCTCTTTGCTTACTATAAATATCCAGATCCTTCAAACTTCTTTGCTACCCTTATTGTAAGAATAACGGGTAATTACAAACATTAGAAATATACATTGATTATTCAATACAATGAAATATACAATCTATGCTTCTAAATCCATTGATGAATAATCATTGCTGCTTATCTAGTTCATTACTAAATATATAAATAAAGCGAATTATTAGCGATTTATATAAATATTTTTTTCGCAGTTTACGAATAATGCAGAATATGAAGCATGTTCACAAAATTGCTGACACAACATTCTTTTATAAAGGGGTTGATCGAAATACAATTATTCAATGATTAAGTATTAATCACAAGTTTGATGAAAAATTTTTTTATATAACTGCTTCTTTATTTTATAATATCCAGTATATATTATTTATTAGCCATCTTTTGTAAAAATATTATATAAACATATTTAGCACCTCTAGGCCACTGCCTTTTTTTAACTTGTGCATCATCAGCTTCGACCCAAATATTAGATACTCCATCTCTAAATATACTTATATAATGACCTTCATTAATACATGAACCATGATAAAGTATAGCATTCATCGTCTTATACAATTGTCTAGCTATTAATACTTTAGTTGTTGGGACAGCACATAAATTAAATTTGTGTGCTGCTTTCATTAATTTATCATCCTGTGATGAAAATATTAAATGAATAACAACTATCTCTTTTGTCAATGTTATTTCATTTTTAAACATTATATATTCAGTACAATGTTCACATGATTCATTGTGTGATTGATGCCAATGTGAAAACGTAATATTTAATAAATCATTAGGATTATAACTTTTTTTCTTAAAATCATTAACAAAAATTGAAATAGCAATATTATTAGCAACAGTAGTTTTTGTGTTACCACTAGTTTTGCACCGCTTAGTAGAAGTTACTTGATGTTCTATCAAATTTCTTATACAATCATATTTTTCGCAAAGAGTCGTAAGAAAATCCGATGCATTTCGTTTTGCGGTATTCGAAAAATATTCTCCTAAACATTGCCGTATTGCATATGTATTTAGGTTCCACATTCCATTTTCATATCGATGCATTAATATACGTAAAACATCTGATATATCGCAATTAAACAACTGCTGCCTAATGACATTTAAATGCAATAAACATTGCAATACTGCATTTGCGTAGCATGAAACTTCGTCTGTATTTTGGAAACTATGTATGACCCAAGCAGTACTTTGTCGAACTTCTTTATCTGAACTTGATTTTTGAACAGAAGCAACTACTTTTGGCAACGTCCATGAAACATCTTTCACTTTGCGATGGCGTTTTTTTGACATGGTAACCATTTTTGCTTTTGGATTGTGTATCTGTTTTAGACGATTATATTCAATAATAGCTTTTTCGCTAGCTATTACTGATGAAGGATCGTAATTAATTAAATGTAATCCTTCTAGAGATGTTACTCGCGACAATGCAACATAAGTTTGACCACAACTAAATACAGAGTTACCGATGTCCATAATCGCACTTTGCAAACTCAATCCTTGACTTTTATGAATAGTGATTCCGTAACTCAGAGATAATGGAAATTGTTTTCTGATAACATACGCTCTATCCATCACCTCAGATTTAACACTTACTCTTTCAATTGCATATTCTGAACCTGACGGTAAAAGAAGTTTAATCTTTTCTACGTAATCAGTAGATGTATCTTGTACAATTGAATCACTTTAGCAATTGTACCGTTTACAAGACCTAAACTAGCATCGATATTACGTCAAATCATAACTTTTGCTCCAATTTTAATTGTGATTTGTTTTGAAAGTCCAGCTGTTCTAGAATTATCATCATCGTTATTTGACAATGTTTTTAATACTTTCTTCTTTACATACGGAATACATTCAATTGTATCTTTAGCAATTAATAATATTTCTTTGGAAACAATGCGACTTAACATTGCATCATTAAGAACATCACACATATTACGAGTAGGCAATAAACAAACAATGTCCGATGGTACATTATTAATAAAATTACATAACTCATTTAATCTAAATTCGAAAGAATCACTTTTAAAAGATATTTTTCTACTTTCGAGAATCTTACTATCAGATTTTGTTAATAAACCGATACGAATTCTCGACAGTAATTGACGGTAAGAGTCATCTCCTTGCTGACGCATATTGATCGTTAATTCATCATAGTCAAATAATGTAGTCCATAAATTAACAGCACTTAAGGAACCGAGATGTTTAGCAATTTTTTCATCTGATAAATGCATAAAGATAGGATCTTCGCGTACAGGAGGTAATTGAAGCAAGTCTCCGAATAAAAGAATGTGCTTTCGACCAAACCAACCATCATCGCAATCATTAGTGTCAAATATTTCAGACAATCGAAGATGTATATACATTAAAGTCAAATTAGATATCATTGACACTTCATCAATTACAAAAAGAATAACATCTTTAAGATCTGCTCGTAAAACTTTCAATACATGATCAGATAGTTGCTTATACTTAGGAGTATGACCATGTTCAACGGGTAATTGAAGCAATCTATGCACTGTCAAACCATCTATATTAAATGCTGCTATACCAGTAGGTGCTGCTACAGCAGTATCTTTGTTGACATTTTGTTTTATCCAGCACTTAATAGTCTTGATTAAGAAACTTTTTCCAGTACCACCTTCTCCGCTAACATATAATCGTAATATTGATTTATCCGACTCTACAGTATTGATAACTTTATCGAATACTCGTTTTTGATCCGTATTTAATTTTGCTATCATTTCAGATACATCAATTTCTCGAATTACTTTATCACCAAGATCTTTAAAATCTTGCATTGCTTCACCAGCTTCTATATTTTGAACACTTATTGGATTTTCAGGATCATCCTGAGACTGCTGTTTTTGTAAGTCGTCATCTAGACATTGCTGAACTAATTGTCTCGCAGTTTCAAACGCTTTTTGCAATTCTTCTAATGTTTCATGATATTGCAATGCTTCTACAAGATGCAGTTTTACCTTGTGAAAAGATTCAGCATAAGTAACGCATTCGTTTCTAAGATCCTCTAATTTTCGCCATGGTTTAAACATAAGCAACAATGAAAAGAAATAATTTTCCGGCTGTGTATTAACATCATATCTATAATGATTAATAAGATATCCACGTTGTCGCCGTTTAAGATAGTAACCATTACTTATTTTATAATATTCAATATCTTCATTTTGCGGTTTTATCTTCGAGATATCGTACCACTGTGCAAATTCATAAAGAGACATATTTTCTAGTTCGTTTGGTCTATGTGGATAATGATTATCTATCAAAGATGGATAAAATATATCAGTAGATTCAGCATCAAGGGCTTCAATTTCTTTGCGGCTTTTTATTATTCGATATCGTATCTGATTAACATCTAACCATCTAATAGTTGTATTTCGATCAGTTCCGTATAAAGGAATACCTAACAGTGTATCAGCAGCTTCGAGAGCTCCACATTCTCTATTATTCGTAAATCGCAAAGCAATATTCCAAAGATAACTCGCTAATAATTTGTTTTTATCTATTCTATTCTTACTGTTAAGAATAGAATCAGACAACTTACTTTTTCCCGCTTTATTCAAATATTTAGTAACGTACCAGGTAAGCAGCGATGACTTTTCACCAATAAATTGTATATTCATATTACCTTCCCATGCAGTAAGAAGAACAGGATTATAATCATTTATATTAACTTCATTATCCGTTCGAGGAAGATCATAAAGTCTACTTTTATGTTTCAATTGTTTTCTACCGGCTATCGAAGTTGCCACATCTCTCATAGTCAAAGTTTCAGTAACGGGACGAAAAAATCCAAAACGACACCGACGTGTAACTTTACGTCCTACTTTTTTAGAGCGAAGACAATAATCGTTATGTATATGTCGCTGATGCGTATTAACACGCCTGTACAATAATGGCAAAATACTTTGATCCGGCATTTTGCAGCTTTCTCATTTGAAATTTTTATAGTACATACGTAGTATCAATTTTGGTACATTCTTTAAAGTACATGTATTTACGGTTTCGAGGAATTTCTGATAACGGTCAATTAAAAATGGATTGTCAATTTTACATGAAGTATTGCACAACCACGATTGTTTTGCTTGTAATTGTTGTATTAACGGTAATATATTAACAACTTGTCCTTTCGTATTCATTCCCAAAGGTTCGATGAAGTTACATCTTTTATTAATGGTAATATATTCAGAACTTCTTCTTTCGTATTCAAAGGTTTCGATGAAGTAACATGATGATATGTAGAATCAATGAAATAATTTTCAGAAGAGGCTGTATGTCTAGATTCGCCACATAACGCATCTAATTTGTCTTCAATTGTAGAACATTTTGCGACAAGAGTCAAGCTCACTTCTGCTTTCTTTTTAGTCGAAGCTAATATTTTGTATATATTGCGAACATGACTGTTTCTAATATGCATACACCAACGTACGATTTTTTCAACTTGTAATCGTTTTTCAATATAATCTCTAGTACTGAGTTTATTTATAACATTTTTTATAATTATTTCTACAGAATTACAAAATTTTATAGAGTTTTTCGACCAAAACTTTTTATATTTTTTAATAATTTTTTTTGCAATATTGGAATTTTTTATTGTAGGTACAGATTTTGTGCTTATTTTAAATCTTGCTTATATTGATTTCCCTTCTTAACACAATTATTTTGTAAATCCTGTTTATATTGATTTTCCAAATTTTGTGCATATCGCTGTCGCTTTTTAGCGCGATTACTTTCTAAATTCTGTGTATATCGTTGTCGCTTTTTAGCGCGATTACTTCCCAAATCCTGTGTATATCGTTGCCGGATTTTAGCGCGATTATTTTTCGAATCCTGTGCATATCGCTGCCGTTTTTTAGCGCGATTATTTTCCAAATCCCGTGTATATAGCTGCCGCTTTTTAGCGCGATTATTTTCTAAATTTCGATTCTCTTTTAAATATGAAATCTGCTCTTTTTTATCTTGATTTTCCAAATTATATTTGAATCTTTCCTTTCTGATATCTTCTAATTGAACATTATTTTCATATTGAAGACATTTATTTCCAGAATTTTTATTTATATCATAAATTTTATTTTTCTTATCGTCTTGATCGTTTTGAGAATATTTATTAATTTGTTCAATATTAAGATTATGCAATGTTTCTGGACATTGTTTTAAAATGCATTCTGTTTGTAACTGACTATTACTCAAATCTTTTTTAGATTGAACAATGTCGAATGTTTCTTTTAATCTTAATTTTTGTTGCTGTGTCTCATATTGACGTTTCGTACGTATACGAATAGCTTCAGCCTCTCTTGCTTTTATTACTGTTAATGGAAACACTTTCTGAGGAATATATTGTAAATTTTGAGGAAAATGCTCAATTACATTTGTTTCAAAAATTTTTAGCAAATGCAGACGCATTAAACTGTGATCATACTTTACTTTTTCAGGTTTAATATTAAATAACAACGAGATCGCACAAGCAATTGCAAAAACACCACAATCGTTACTGTTTGGTTGACGTTGCACGGTAGGAAATTTGACAGGATGTTTCTCAAAATTGTATGTTGGAAATAATCTTGTTAAGAATTGCTTAGATGCTCGTGAAATTTCTTAGAATTTAAAGAATCGTAAATAAATATATGTTTCATGTTATAATAACTGCATACCCAATATCCATCGAATGGACTAGATGAACTATGCAATATTTGTATATGTTTTTTATCTATTGGCATAGGTTGAATCGTATCAAGACATTGCACTCGCCAGGTTTCGGCAGGTCTAAAATCTGAACAATTTTGTAAAAGATGACCAAAATGTTCCATGTGCATGTCAGTTAACCATTCGCCTTGAATAATTATATCTTTTTCTTTAGGCAATAGAACCATATGCTTCTTTGTCTTTACAGACATTTTGTATGTATATAATGTAGACAAACAATTGCTATATAGGCGTCACTCTTTTATTATAAGCGCACAGCAGCCGCGGTTCTCAGTCGCGCAGTTGCTCTATATTGACGCAAAGCAGTCGTTTTTTACAGGCGCACAGCAGCTCTGTACCGGCGCACAGCAGCCGTTTTTTACAGGCGCACAGCAGCTCTGTACCGGCGCACAGCAGCCGTTTTTTACAGGCGCACAGCAGCTCTGTATCGGCGCACAGCAGCCGTTTTTTACAGGCGCACAGCAGCACAAATCGACGCACAGCAGCCGTTTTTTACAAGCGCACAGCAGCTCTGTATCGGCGCACAGCAGCCGGTTTTTACAGACGCACAGCAGCTTCTTTGTATAATTTAAAATTAAAATTAACTCACCTGTATCCGCTTGAGAAGCTGCAAATTCTAGAAGCCGTCAGTCCTGGATATAATTATGCCCAAAAAATTAAAACTCTTTGTTTCTCACTAATATCATTTAAGGGGAATGGATACCTATAAATACAACAAATTGTTCGACAAATATAAATGAATTTACAATTTAGTACTAGCTTCTACATGGATTTCTCAAGAACGAATGTAAATATCAAAGTTTCTTTAAATTAAGTAGTTTTGAAGAAAATCGCAAAAAAAACAAAAATTTCACCAAAAAACTTAACACAACACTAAAATTATTAATTTTATCGAAATGTACCATGAGATAAAAGTTGTAAAGCATGGAATTAAGAAAAGAGAGTGTATTAAACCCCTCCTGAAATAAAATTAGAGGATTGTGAATACTATAAATACGCGACAGCGCGAAATTATTGTAACCTGTTTAGTTTATATTTACATTCCATTAAGGAAAAGATAATGAATATAAAAATAGTACTGTTTTGTATGTCGCTGAGGTCAGGACATACAAAAAACGTCTGCATTTTTTAGTCATTCCGCTGAAGATGGTCCAAAGAAGGGACCGAAACATTCGATATAATTAGAGTAGAATTTAAAATCAAGTTTGTTGCGCCTTACATCCGCGCATGGCTCTCATTAGCCCTCTTCGTACCTGCATTGCATTATTATATAAGAACGTTTTTAATTTGTCATAAATATTTTTTGGTTTCCTTTTTTGCGATTTTCTCCAAAACGAAGCAAAAACGAGCAAATCTCTAAAGGACTTTTTTTCTTAGTTTATCGGTCCCCCACACGCTCCCGAAGTTTTGACATTTAATTTCGGGACACCCTGTATATAACAAATATAATCATATATTATAACAAAATAAATAACGCAACTTATGAAACAGTAAAAATGTAATAAACATACCTGAACAATTTAATAATTATTATTTTCTTATTATCCTTTGCTTTTTTCCTGTTTACCTTTAATATCTTATCTTCTTGTTCTCTGTTTCCTTTCTCTTGGCTTTTTTTAAATAATCGTAAGTGAAAAAGTAAATAATTTAACAAATATCACATTGATTTCTTTAAGAGCAAGAAATTATAAATACCTTGACAGTCATATAAACTTAATACGTAGTCTAAAACAAATTTATTCTAATATTTTAGATATTTCTGATTAGTCTTGGAATATTAAATTTTAACATAATTATATTACGATTATTGATAGACCTTATAGATATGGACTGGCAATTGCCTATAGTTTCTGTACTAGAAGCAGTATCCCCGGAGGAGGTTAGAGAGAGAAACATACTTTTCAGTACTTCTCTCTCTTAATGTGTCCGGAACTACTAAAAGGAAGAAGAGAGAGAAAAGTATGTTTCTAAAATGTATGTTTCTCTCTCTAATCTTCCCCGGACAAGATCTGCTATGTATTGCCAGTTCATATCTACATATAAGGTCAATGCGATTAACAAACATAATCATAAAAATTGCAATATATATATACGTATTTATATAAATAAATCATTCTTTTCTGCATTTTCCACAAACTATGTTCTCTGAAATTTTAAGACTAATTCAATGATATGTATATATCGTATTCTGTTGTACTTAATATATAACCAGCATTTATATTTTAAAGAAGTACCAACATGACACTAAGATCATATAAAAGTATTCATAAAAAATAAGTAGCTAACAACATCAATGTGCTATAAAATTGTTTTCTGCATTAAATGCTCTCAAAATAAACCATTTTCGAATTTATTGCTCGACGTTGCACTTAGAAAAATCGACCCGAAAGAGTGGCGGTGCTAGCTTGCCTACAAGAGTAAACTATACTACTATATCAACGCAATTAGTTGCTGTTATGATTTCGGTCTTAAAATGTTTCCCTAATTTGTTGCTTTCAATATATATAATATCGAATTTATTGCTCAACGTTTGACTTAGAAAATTCGACTCGAACGTGTGGCGGTGCTAGTTTGCCTACAAGAGTAAACTATATCAACGCAATTAATTGCTGTTACGATTTTGGTCTTAAAATGTTTCCCTAATTTGTTGCTTTCAATATATATAATATCGAATTTATTGCTCAACGTTTGACTTAGAAAATTCGACTTGAAATTGTGGCGGTGCTAGCTTGCCTACAAGAGTAAACTATATCAACGCAATTAGTTGCTGTTATGATTTCGGTCTTAAAACGTTTCCCTAATTTGTTGCTTTCAATATACATAATATCGAATTAATTGCTCAACGTTTGACTTAGAAAATTCGACACGAATGTGTGGCGGTGCTAGCTTGCCTACAAGAGTAAACTATAGATATATAATATAAGATATATAATATTGCTCAACGTTTGACTTAGAAAATATTTATCTGCTAGTTACAAATTACATACTTTTTCTTAAAAACAACTGTTCTTTTCTCATCAATTGATTCCTTTCATAATTTCATGCAGTATTGAGGTATGGTCATCGGAAAATGAATATTTTACGAGATATTTCATAGTTTATATAAAATTATGTCACATTAATTCATATTTCTTTCTTTTGACATCATTTAAGGAGAGTGTATACTTTGAACCTATAAAAAAGTAGGTGTGACAAATTGTTTGCAACAAATTACTTGACAAATAGTAAATAAATTTATTATTTATTATTAGTTTCTTACATGGATTTATGAAAAAAAAGAAAATTAAAGTTGCAAAAAAAGTTTATTTACTAAGATATACAGGGTAATAGTCATTTCAGGGTAATAATTATTTAGGTTTAGTTTATAGATTAATTACAAATAATTTAAAGAAACTTTGATATTTACATTCGTTCTTGAGAAATCCATGTAGAAGCTAGTACTAAATTGTAAATTCATTTATATTTGTCGAACAATTTGTTGTATTTATAGGTATCCATTCCCCTTAAATGATATTAGTGAGAAACAAAGAGTTTTAATTTTTTGGGCATAATTATATCCAGGACTGACGGCTTCTAGAATTTGCAGCTTCTCAAGCGGATACAGGTGAGTTAATTTTAATTTTAAATTATACAAAGAAGCTGCTGTGCGTCTGTAAAAACCGGCTGCTGTGCGCCGATACAGAGCTGCTGTGCGCTTGTAAAAAACGGCTGCTGTGCGTCGATTTGTGCTGCTGTGCGCCTGTAAAAAACGGCTGCTGTGCGCCGATACAGAGCTGCTGTGCGCCTGTAAAAAACGGCTGCTGTGCGCCGGTACAGAGCTGCTGTGCGCCTGTAAAAAACGGCTGCTGTGCGCCGGTACAGAGCTGCTGTGCGCCTGTAAAAAACGACTGCTTTGCGTCAATATAGAGCAACTGCGCGACTGAGAACCGCGGCTGCTGTGCGCTTATAATAAAAGAGTGACGCCTATATAGCAATTGTTTGTCTACATTATATACATACAAAATGTCTGTAAAGACAAAGAAGCATATGGTTCTATTGCCTAAAGAAAAAGATATAATTATTCAAGGCGAATGGTTAACTGACATGCACATGGAACATTTTGGTCATCTTTTACAAAATTGTTCAGATTTTAGACCTGCCGAAACCTGGCGAGTGCAATGTCTTGATACGATTCAACCTATGCCAATAGATAAAAAACATATACAAATATTGCATAGTTCATCTAGTCCATTCGATGGATATTGGGTATGCAGTTATTATAACATGAAACATATATTTATTTACGATTCTTTAAATTCTAAGAAATTTCACGAGCATCTAAGCAATTCTTAACAAGATTATTTCCAACATACAATTTTGAGAAACATCCTGTCAAATTTCCTACCGTGCAACGTCAACCAAACAGTAACGATTGTGGTGTTTTTGCAATTGCTTGTGCGATCTCGTTGTTATTTAATATTAAACCTGAAAAAGTAAAGTATGATCACAGTTTAATGCGTCTGCATTTGCTAAAAATTTTTGAAACAAATGTAATTGAGCATTTTCCTCAAAATTTACAATATATTCCTCAGAAAGTGTTTCCATTAACAGTAATAAAAGCAAGAGAGGCTGAAGCTATTCGTATACGTACGAATTTTGTTTTTTTGCGATTTTCTTCAAAACGAAGCAAAAACGGACAAATCTCTAAAAGACTTTTTTTCTTATTTTATCCATCCCCCACACGCTTCCGAAGTTTTGACATTTAATTTCGTTTTGAAGAAAATCGCAAAAAAATGAAACACAAAATTTTCACCAAAAAACTTAACACAACACTAAAATTATTAATTTTATCGAAAAGTACCATGAGATAAAAGTTGTAAAGCATGGAATTAAGAAAAGAGAGTGTATTAAACCCCTCCTGAAATAAAATTAGAAGATTGTTAATACTATAAATACGCGACAACGAGAAATTATTGTAACCTGTTTAGTTTATATTTACATTCCATTAAGGAAAAGATAATGAATATAAAAATAGTACTGTTTTGTATGTCGCTGAGGTCAGGACATACAAAAAACGTCTGCATTTTTTAGTCATTCCGCTGAAGATGGTCCAAAGAAGGGACCGAAACATTCGATATAATTAGAGTAGAATTTAAAATCAAGTTTGTTGCGCCTAACATCCGCACATGGCTCTCATTAGCCCTCTTCGTACCTGCATTGCATTATTATATAAAAACATTTTTAATTTGTCATGAATATTTTTTGGTTTCCTTTTTTGCGATTTTCTCCAAAACGAAGCAAAAACAAGCAAATCTCTAAAGGACTTTTTTTCTTTGTTTATCGGTTCCCCACACGCTCCCGAAGTTTTGACATTTAATTTCGGGACACCCTGTATAACATTTGCAAAATATAACTATTAAATTGATAACTAATTAAATTGATAACTTAAAATATATGTTACATTTCTTCTTTTGTATACAATTCTTATATTATATTTATACAATTTGTTATAGCCCGAAAGGCTATAAACTAAATTCTAGTAAATCAAACGATAAATAATAATTCAGGTTAAAAAACGAGAACACCGACATACTTACGAAATGCCTACTCAGCAAGGCACCCGCGAAATATAGAACATTCGCGAAAGTGCAAGCGAGGAGTTTCGACATTAAACTTGCTTCGCTTGCATTTGGACTTTGACCGCGTACCCAAAATTGACCCAGAAAACTTAGAATAAAAGACCCACCGCGACAGAGCACGGGGTCAGTCAGTCAATTATCAGAATACGGGTCGTTATCACGGTCAAAGTCACGAGTGAACGTCTACCTAACGCGAAGTGAATCCGAGCTAGATCGAGTTACGCCTAACCGACAGGTACCGTAAGATAAAACACGATCTAAGGTCAAAACTGTAAATATTTATTAAAATAAAAGTGACACAAGTTTGTGAAACAAAAGTGGTTTGAGTCTATGACGACCCGGGGCCCCAGCTCCTAATCCAGCAACGATCCCTAAATCTCTGTGCCGAACCCTCAAGGCACAACATTGGTGGCAGCGGTGGGATGATACTGGAGGATCGTCATTAGACCCGTGACCTCTAAGACCTGTAAAAAACCATAGCGTTAAACAGGCACGCCAGTGCAACAGCTGACGGAACCAAGCTAAGCGGACAACACGACAAGCAGAGCAGTGAGAGCATCACGGCCAAGCAGCGGAAACACGAGTAGGAACGCCAGTGTCAGTCGACCAGCAGACGCGACCTACGACAACGTTCCGGACAACGCAGTAACAGCGAACGACGACCCGCCGTCTCACCTAACAACGCCGGACAGCCAGCGACGAGCCAACGAAACGCCGCGTCAGCAGCCGAGCGATACAGCGAGCGAATATGCGAGCCGCCGTAATACTGTAAGTCCGAACATTAAAATTATAATACCGCGTGAATGTCGGAAGGAAATAACGTTCCGAAACCGCCGATAGCGAACCGATCGTGGTTGCATAGCGCACCTGCGAGGCTAACTCTAAGAGCGCTCCAGACGCCCAGAGACCTCGAAAGCGTGCGTAGAAAGCTAGAACCACAATATTCAAGCGATAGCGAACCCGAACCGTTACCCGAGAACGTCGTTAGCGAACGCGACTTCCAATTTACTAGCTTCGACGCTAGCTTAATTGCGCACCACCCGACTGACCACGCGCACGAAAACCAAAACGAGACGCGACGCACGAGACCGTACGAAAGTAGAACTCCAAGCCGAGTATCACTGCGACGAGAATTTTCGTTAACCTCCTACGAGAGCGATACCTTCGATCCGGACGAGATTTACCAATTACAAGGAGACAACATGGCCGCGCCACACACCCCGCTGGATCAAACCGTCGCGAACGTAACCCCGACCGCCGTCGACAATGAAATAGCTCGACTCCGACAAACAATCGGTCGCATAGGACATCAAATAGATGAGGGGCTGCACACCCCCACCGCGGCAGCGCGCCAGGAACCAAATACTAACAATCAAATCCTGGACGTACTAAACATAATCCGCGCAGACATCCATGCATTAAGCACACGAGTAACGCGCATAGAAAACGCGGACACACACGCATACCACCGTCGAGAAAACGATAACGACGAGTATCGTATGACGTACGGACGAACAGAGCGCGATATACGAAACCGCCGAAGCACCGCTCCGAATTACATGTCGCTAAAAGAAGCCAGGATAATGATTCCGGAATTCGACGGAACCTCGCGAAATAAACTGCAAGAATTCTTAAATGCCAGTACATACGCGATACAAAACATTAATCCCGCGGAAGAAGAATCGCTAGTCCAAGCCATCCTATACACTAAACTCAAGGGAAAAGCCATGCAAGATTTCGAGACGCGTGACATACAGACATACGAGGAACTAAAACAACAACTTGAGACGTGCTACCAAAGCAAACAGAGCACCGCGCATTTACAGCTCGACTTCAACTCGTTGAAACAAAAAACCGCCGAGTCAGCACAGACATTCGGACAACGCGCAGACAAACTCGCGATGAAACTATACGATTCGATGATCGAAGGCGAAAATCATTCCGCCGCGCACAAACGGGCAATACTAGAAACGATACAAAAGCAAGCGCTATTAAACTTCCAACTCGGGCTACGCGACGACTTGAAAATACTCGTCCGCTCACAGCGATACACAACGCTGCAGGAAGCGATAACCGGCGCGAGCGCGGAAGAAAAACTCATGGGACCAACAACGTCGCGAACACACAATTTTCCAAACCGAAATAGAGCCGAACAAAACCCCTCACGACAAAATCGAGGAACGGCACCGCAATGCTATAAGTGTGGAAAAACCGGGCACTACGGACGCGATTGCCGCAGTAGCAAATACGCACTACCGAAACCGGATAAAACATCGCACGTTAACGCGGTCGAAAAGTTCTGCAAGCATTGTCAAAAACGCGGGCATACTCGTGACGAATGCTGGGCACTAAACGGACGACCGAAACCGAAAACATCGGACCAACCAAGGCGGGACAACGACGATAAAAAATCGTCAAATGATAAAAAACGAGGCGAGCAGAAAATCTATCAGGCGCGAAAAAGAAATTCAGACACCGAAAGCAGTAGCGACGAAGAACGCGAAGAAAAAAGTAAACCGACGCGCGCGCTCGAATATCAAGTGACACACATACGACGAACTCCGCGAGGAACAACCGGATTAGATCTAATTACTCTACCGATCCGCGAAACCAAAAACGGTAAGGCAAACATGCTATACGACTCCGGAGCCACTATCTCGCTAATAAAGGTTAACCAACTGAAGGGTGAGACCGCCATTTATAAAGATAAAATCACATTAGTTGGAATAACCGGACATAAGGCGCGGACTATAGGCAAAATGTACGCCACAATCGACTTAGACGGTCGCAAAATTAAACACGCGATCTACGTCGTAAGAAACGATTTCCCGATGGAATACGAGGGAATTTTAGGAATCGACTTCCTCAGAAAACAACAGGTTTCATGTGACTATAGGAAACGCGAATTAAAAATAGGAAACGCCGTACTAAAATTACTACCGTACGACAAAATCACCCTAAAACCGCGCAGTGAAACCATAGTACAAGCCGCGACCGACCGTAACGAGACAGGTGTCATACGAGCGGAAGAAACAGCGCCAGGAATTTATATCGGACGATGCTTAGTCGAACCGCAGAACTATTCGTGTCCGATCAGCGTAATAAATACAACCGACGAGACAATAGAAATTCGCACGCCGCTAGTCAAAATAGAAGATCTAGACGCCGACAACCCGCATGCAATCTACACGATTCAGCCGGAAAAAACGCGAAACTACTCGTCACGAAACAGCGAAATTTGACAACTACTACGAACCGATCATTTAAATTCCGAAGAAAGACAGGCAATACAACGGATATGCGAGGAATATAATGACACATTCTACCTAAGCGGAGAACCGCTGTCGTGCACCGCGACCATCGAGCACGCGATAACAACGCGCGCCGACACCTCACCAGTAAATATGAAACCGTATCGTCTTCCCGAGAAACATAAAGCGGAAGTAAATAAACAGGTACAAGAAATGCTAGAAGATGGAATAATCAGGACAAGCGCTAGCCAGTGGAACGCACCATTGCTAGTAGTGCCGAAAAAACCTGACGCATCCGGAAAACCGAGACTCCGCGTAGTAGTCGACTTCCGACGGTTAAATAATCTAACGATAGGCGATTCATTCCCGCTACCAAATATCACAGATATACTTGACCAATTAGGGAACGCCAAATATTTTACCACGTTAGATTTAGCATCAGGGTATCACCAGATACCAATGGCAGAAAACGACAAAAAGAAAACAGCCTTCTCAACCCCCTACGGACACTACGAGTTCAATCGCATGCCGTTTGGATTGAAAAATGCACCCGCAACTTTTCAACGACTGATGAACTCAGTACTGACAGGGATACAAGGGCTCAGATGTCTAGTCTACCTCGACGACATCGTAATCTACGGATCCAGCTTAGAGGATCACAACAAACGACTCACGGAAGTACTGCGGAGACTACGGGAAAACAACTTGAAACTACAACCGGATAAATGCGAATTCCTGCGTAAAGAGGTAATTTATCTAGGCCACATTATATCCGAAAACGGAATAATGCCGGACCCATCAAAACTAGCTGCAATAAAAAATTTTCCGACACCAAAAAGGGTAAAGGATATTCAATCCTTCATAGGACTTGCAGGCTACTACCGAAAATTCATAGAAGATTTTTCGCGAATTGCCAAACCGTTAACAAAATTAACGAAAAAGAGCGAAAAATTCATATGGTCAGCAGAACAGCAAAATGCATTTGACGCATTGAAGGAAAAATTAATGACGGCGCCAGTGCTAAAATATCCAGATTTCAGCGAAGAATTCAACGTGACTACCGATGCCTCCGACTATGCAATCGGAGCCGTGCTGTCACAGGGACCGGTGGGCAATGACCGGCCCGTTGCTTACGCCAGCAGAATACTTTCTCGCGCGGAGCAAAATTATAATACAACTGAAAAGGAATTATTAGCTATAATATGGGCCGTAAAGCATTTCAGACCGTATATCTACGGAACAAAATTTAAAATAATAACAGATCATAAACCATTGATCTGGTTATTCAATGTAACCGATCCCGGATCGAGATTAATACGTTGGAGACTAAAGCTAGAGGAATATGACTATGAAATTATTCACAAAGCAGGACGAGCGAATGCGAACGCCGACGCATTGAGCCGACACGTAATTCAAGACGCAAACGATATAAAAAGGGAGGAAGAAATCTTCAAGATAGAAGAAGATAACGAAATCGCCGACGATCCACAGAAAATATATACAGAGGAAGAGAAACAACAAATACTCTACGAATACCACGATGTGCCCACAGGAGGACACCAAGGGATCGAGAGAACATTAAAAAGAATCCGGCTAAATTATAATTGGCCGGGAATAACTAAAGATGTCGAGCGATACATTTCAAAATGCGAATCTTGTCAGAAAAATAAATTGTCAAGACGAATAAAAATGCCGTTAATTATTACAGACACGCCTAATAAACCCTTCGAGAAATGCGCATTAGATATAGTCGGACCGCTAACTATAACAACAAAAGGAAACAAATACCTGCTCACATTCCAAGACAGCCTAACAAAATTCAGCAAGGCTATACCGATCCCAAATCAAGAAGCAAACACGATCAGCAAAGAATTCGTGACAAAAATAGTTCTTGAACACGGGATCCCGGAAAAAATTCTAACGGACCAAGGTACAAATTTCCTTAGCGAAATTTTCAAAAACACTTGTAAAATATTAAAAATAGAAAAAATACAAACGACCGCCTATCATCCAGAAAGCAATGGAGCATTAGAGCGATCGCATCGCACGTTAGCAGAGTATTTGAGACACTATATAAACGCCGACCAGACCGACTGGGACGAGTGGATACCCTTCGCGATGTTCACATACAATACAACCCCACACACGGCTACGGGATACACGCCCTTCGAACTAGTTTACGGGCACCAAGCAGAAATACCTACGGCACTATCAAAACCCCCGCGAGCGACGTATAGCTACGAAGATTACGCGCAAGAATTACGGGAAAGGTTAAGGGCCACAAATCAGCACGCAAAAGAAAGTATAAGGGAAGAAAAAATAAAAGCGAAAAAGCAATACGACAAAACCGCGAAACAAACGAAATTCAAAGTAGGCGACAAAGTGCTCGTATACGATGAAACGCTACGACGCGGACGATCGAAAAAACTAGATGCGCTATGGACCGGACCTTATACGATAATCGAGAAAAATTCCGACGTTAACTACACGGTAAAAAAGGGTAGAAAAACGGTACGCATGCACGCGAACAGAATGAAAACATTCATAGATAACTAAAGAAGAAAAGTACTCACTCGGTGAGCCGCATCCATGGGAAGCAACCCGGAGCAAGGACCCGATAACGGGCCAAGTGCGGGGCATCAAACACAAAGCCCCGGCTCCACGGCACCAGCTCAAAGACCGTGCGTCGACCGCTGGACACGTCCAACGATACGCGCAACGAAAAAGGGGTAGTACCACCCCTGTACACTGCCGCGAGAGCCCGAACCACAGGATCGTGAGACGACTCCAGCCCCACAACGGGCCCGCGCAAGCACCAGGTACATAAGGGAAACGTTTGCCCCCTCGAAAAAACCTCACCACAATCAACACAAAAGAAATACATTCTTGCAGCACAGTCAAAAGCAGACTAAAAAAGAAAACCGCAGTAGCAACGCAAAGAAATCCGAGAAAACAAAATCGAAATAAAAAACGAAATAATATCCGTGCAACGTTCGTGAAATAGAATAGCCGCGAACACACATACATGTAAAGCAGAAAAGAAAAAGGCATTAATAAAGCATAAATAAAAAGACACTTACCCTATTCCAAGCGACGCTCGAGGAAAAACCGCCACAACATATCAAAGGAAAAATTGAGGCGGACACGACGGAAAATCTCCGAAATTGAGGGAACTTCCACGTAAACCCCGGAGAAAAACGGTCGAATAGAGTAAGGGGGTAAAACCACCCTGTACCCTCGACCAACCAACCCCTAGCCGGACCCCAATCATAGGTCTCAACAATCCGGGTCAAAACAGCAAACATCTCCTCGTGGGAGAAAAGCCCCCCGTAGGGAGCCTCCTCCTCCTCGACAACCAGCGGAGAAACAAAATACCGAGAGCGAATCGGTCTCCCCGCACACACCATCGTAAAAAATTTTTTTTTTAAGAAAAAATTTCAATAAACACGAAAGAGAGCCAATCACAGACAAAAAAATAAAGAGGCATTAACACCTCAAATAAAAAACCTTTTTGCCTATCCAACAAAAAACAAATATCTAAAGAATTTATATCCATCAAAAAATAATAAAAAAGAATAAAATATATTATTACAGGATACTCATATTACACGCCCACGCAGCACTTGCGAAATGGCAAAAGACGAATCGCCACTACGATATCGAAGAATTCGACAACCACCCAGGCATACACTATGAAAAAATCGGACAACTACACCACTCCAGGAAAATGTGGAAGCTAGTTATAAGATTAGACCTGACCCAAATAAATCAACGTTACGAACAGGTAAAAAGGAACAGAAAACAAACCGAAATCACATGCAGCACGATAAACTTCCAAAACCATTATCGAAGAAATACCTGCATCAACTTAAACAACGTCGCAAGGAGAGAAGCCGAATATTTAGAAAACTTAATGACACAAATAAATACACTCTACAAAACACCAACTAACGCACGTAGAGGACTAATAGACGGAATAGGCACAATAGCGAAAACACTATTCGGGACGATGGACGTAAACGACGAAAAACACATAAACGAACAAATACACTTAATAGAGAACAAACAGCAAACGATACAACACGCGGTACGGAACCAGATAAACGTACTAAACACAACGATAACGCATCTCGATAAAATAGAGAACGTGATCGAACATAACGAAAAACTCCTACAAAAACGAATAACAGAAAACCATAACCAAGAAGAAATAAATGAACATTTTACGATCATTATCTCCATAATGACAGAATTAAT
Source organism: Lasius platythorax (assembly GCA_963971435.1). Taxonomy (NCBI): domain Eukaryota; kingdom Metazoa; phylum Arthropoda; class Insecta; order Hymenoptera; family Formicidae; genus Lasius; species Lasius platythorax. Next base: position 315,501 of record OZ020539.1, read on the forward strand.
AAGAGACGCCGAAAATATTGTAGAATACCTTACGTACATTCGCAAAGGCGAGATGCACCCTAGATTAATGCCAATTAAAAATATTATAGCGCACCTAAAAGAGGCGGCACCGCAATTGCCGCAAGGTGCATATTTTCCAATTAAAATCCATACCGAGGACTGGTTAGAAATAGAAAAACACACCGCAATAAGCGCATACTGCGACAAAGCAACTATTTATACCATATTGCGTTTCCCCCTAATATCGCAACCGACGTACGATATTATAAATATAATCGAATTCCCTACACCTTCCTCTAACCATATATTCACATACACAGAAGTCGAAAAAAATATAATAGCTGTCGATAAAGAAAAACTAACGTACCTAGTACTCACAGAAACCGAACTCCAAAAATGCAATAACATTAATTCACATTATGTATGCGAACAAGACATACCAATATACTACGTAAATTCGAACGCGCCATGTGAAGTACAATTATACACGAAACGACAGCAAAATCATGACAACTGTAACATAAGAGACTATGTTTCGACTCAAATGAAATGGATCGCATTACGACAACCACACACATGGCTATACTCGACCAACGCCGAGCAAAAAATAACCATACAATGCGACGAACAAGCAGAAAAGGAAGAGATAATAAAAAACACGGGAAAGATAACGCTAAAAGGAGAATGTAAATTAACAACAGCTGACATGACGGTACAGACCAAAATGACAATCTACAGGGTAGACACGGAAACATTCCTACCCGGAATTAATATCACACTCCAAAATACCACAATAACGTACGACAATGAGACAGTAGAAAATATCTCACAACATCGCACAGAGTTAGCAAGACTCAAAATCAATTTAGAAACCATGGACAAAAACTTACAAAATAGCGAACAAAATTTTTTTATGACAAAACAATTCGTCTATCCGATGGCGACAAGCGGAATAATAACACTAACGATAATAGGAATCATAATTTGGATAATAATACAACGGAAAAACAGATACAAAATAAGACGACCTATAATTAAAATAATAGAAGACGAACACAAAATACCCAGGTCAGCCTTAAAAAGAAGCGATAGCACTAGATTTTAAGAAACGATTATACAAGAAATTCGGGAAACCAAAAAATTGTAAAAAATTAACTTAAGAAAAACTTCGAACCTCCGTTTTTCTTCATCAACGGGGGAGGGATGTTATAGCCCGAAAGGCTATAAACTAAATTCTAGTAAATCAAACGATAAATAATAATTCAGGTTAAAAAACGAGAACACCGACATACTTACGAAATGCCTACTCAGCAAGGCACCCGCGAAATATAGAACATTCGCGAAAGTGCAAGCGAGGAGTTTCGACATTAAACTTGCTTCGCTTGCATTTGGACTTTGACCGCGTACCCAAAATTGACCCAGAAAACTTAGAATAAAAGACCCACCGCGACAGAGCACGGGGTCAGTCAGTCAATTATCAGAATACGGGTCGTTATCACGGTCAAAGTCACGAGTGAACGTCTACCTAACGCGAAGTGAATCCGAGCTAGATCGAGTTACGCCTAACCGACAGGTACCGTAAGATAAAACACGATCTAAGGTCAAAACTGTAAATATTTATTAAAATAAAAGTGACACAAGTTTGTGAAACAAAAGTGGTTTGAGTCTATGACGACCCGGGGCCCCAGCTCCTAATCCAGCAACGATCCCTAAATCTCTGTGCCGAACCCTCAAGGCACAACAAATTTGAATCAGATTTTGTCAGAAAACATAGTTTGTGGAAAAAGTAGAAAAGAATGATTTATCCTAATGTACATACTTTGTAATGTTTGTTTACATTCTTAGCTTATATTGCAAATGTTCAAAGTGTCATATCTATCAACATCGATGCAAATCGCTGAATAAATGAACAATGTATTCTTTGAATAATGTCAGGTGTAATAATAGCTGCACAAGCATTGATAGTATCCTCTTTCATATTTTCTTATGTGGTAGATGGTTCTTTGTAAACATTGTCTTTTAGTACACTCTAAAAAATCTAAAGAAGTTAATTGCGGAGGATTATCATTATATCAATGCTTATGCCACCATTACACCTAACATTATTCAAAGGACACTTCGTTTATTTACTTAGTGATTGAGGATTACATTGATTTTGATGGACAGCACTTTGAACATCTCCTGCAATAAATTTCACGAAAATATTAGAAAATTGCTTCCTTAGATATATTTTCTAAATCTATTATATCTAATATTTCGTTATATATATATAATAAATAATGATATATAAATACATATTGTTGAATTTTATATATTTTGTATACTAAAAAAAAAGAATTTTAAAACTAATTCAATGATGTGTATTTATATATATTACATATAAATACGTATATATATTTATGTATCATTTATTTAAATACATAACGAGATATTTTATAACAGATTTAGAAAATGTAATATCTGAGAAAGCAATTTTCTAATATTTTTGTGAAATTTATTGCAAAAGATGTTCAAAGTGCTGTCCATCAAAATCAATATAATCCTCAATCACTAAGTAAATAAACAATGTGTTCTTTGAATAATGTTACGTGTAATAGTGGCATAAACATTGAAATAATAGTCCTCCAGATTTAACTCCTTTAGATTTTTTAGAGCGTACTAAAAGACAATGTTTACAAAGAACCATCTACCACATAAGAAAATATAAAAGAGTGTACTATCAATGCTTGTGCCACTATTACACCGACATTATTCAAAGAATACATTGTTCATTTATTCAGCGATTTGTATCGATGTTGATAGATATAACACTTTGAACATCTCCTACAATATAAGCTAAGAATGTAAACAAACATTACAAAGTATGTACATTAGGACAAATCATCCTTTTCTACTATGTTCTCTAAAAGAATCTGATTTAAATATAATATAAGAATTGTATATATTTTAAGTTATCAATTTAATCAGTTATATTTTGCAAATATATATGACAAATATAATCATATAGTATAATAAAATAAATAATGCAACTTATGAAACAGAGTAAAAATGTCATATAAACATACCTGAACAATTTAATTATTATTTTCTTATTATCCTCTGCTTCTTTTTCCGTTTACCTTTATCTTATCTTCTTGTTATATATCTTATAACTTCTTACTTCTTCTTTTCCTTCCTCTCTTTCTTTTCTCTTGGCTTTTTCTAAATAATCGTAACTGAAAAAAGTAAATAATTTAACAAATAACACATTGATTTGTTTAAGAGCAACAAATGATAATATAAACTTAATACGTAAGGTCTAAAAGAAATTTATTCTAATATTTTAGATATTTCTGATTTGTCTTGGAATATTAAATTTTAACATAATTATTACGATTACCCATAGACCTTATAAATATGGACTGGCAATTGCCTATAGTTCCTATACTAGAAGCAGTGTCTGGCAATTAATAGCAAAATATACAATTCTTATATTATATTTAAATCAGATTCTTTCAGAGAACATAGTTTGTGGAAAAAGCAGAAAAGAATGATTTATTTATATAAATACGTATATATATATTGCAATTTATGATTATGTTTGTTAATCGCATTGACCTTATAGATAGATATGGACTGGCAATACATAGCAGACTTTGTCCGGAGGAGGTTAGAGAGAAACATACTTTTCAGTACTTCTCTCAAAATTTCTGGAAGTACTAAAAGAAGAAGAAAGAGAGAGAAGTACTAAAATGCATGTTTCTCTCTCTAACCTCCTCCGGACAAAGTCTGCTATGTATTGCCAGTCCATATCTATCTATAAGGTCAATGCGATTAACAAACATAATCATAAATTGCAATATATATTGTGACGTGACATTTTGTACGTCCGTCACAAGGGCTGATAAGCCCGGCCGGGATCGGTCGCGCGGGCCTCCGCTCTCTCGATTTAGGGAGAGAGAGCGCGGTCTGAGCGCGGGATCGGACGCGATCCCGCGGTTATCGGGTATTTTCTATTAGCGTTTCACATTTGGTGAAGAATTAGCGTAAGGACGGTGGCATTCATGCGGTCGACGGGATCTCATCCGGCGAACGACCAGAGGGGCAAAGTTAACGTCGAGGACGCAGGGAGGCCGGCACCGTAAAAGGGGAGCACGCCCGGTAAGAATAATCAAATCATAATCCGAATTACTGTAATTAACCAAAGAATCGAAGCTGCCGCCCTTTGTGTTTAATAATTACGCTTCACAGGCACGAAGGAAGCAATCAAGGGGAAAGGCCACTCAAGCGCAAGGAGCGCGAGAGCCCCGAGGAGGAGCTACGGCACTGTATCCGAAGCGCGGGCCCGAATTTCTTGGCGAGACGAAGCGATCGAAGAGGAAATCGATCGCCGATACATCCGCTAATAAAGAATAAGGAGGGCCGGATACAACCATACGCTGCCGCAATGAGTGCGTTCCGAGGCCGGAAATTAATTAGAAGCGAGCAAAGGAAGACGGGGGCCGGAGATTAGAAGCGCGAAGGCCACAAGGACCCGCAAGGCCGCGCCACGGCCCTGCGTAATTCGGAAGCGCCACACGTGGCCCTATTACATATTAATGTACCGGCGTGTCTCCTGCGGGCCTTCCGTTCGTCACTGTCCGGCGAGCAAGCGAATAGAGCGGAGGCCCTTTTCTTGAGGAGATAAGAAGGAGATTTCGAGAGTTCCTGCCGGTGAGACTGACGTCGACTACATGTAAAGCTGCCAAAATTTCGAGTAAGGTTCGGATGAGTCGCGCCCAGTAGTCATCGCTGTCGTGAGTAAGGTTTTGTATCGTTATTTTACACGATTTTAGTTATTTCGATTTATTGCGCAGTAGATCGGCGAAACGACTCATCCGAGCCGACGGATCCGCGTGAGTACTCTCTCTCCTGAGATCATTTGCCGCCGACAGTCAATATTTTTGCGTCTTGTTAATTACTTAATTGTTCTTTCTCGCTATCGTGTGTGATCTTTGATATTATTGAGCTCGTACACGTAACCGCCTTGTATATTACGCGTCTGTAAAATCGTATGTTCGTTTCGTATTGTGTAGTAACGGAATTATATGTGTCGCGTAAAAGTTAATATCTTATTTAGTCGCTTCCGGATTATAGTGTAAATTCGGAATATTGTTATTTATTGTGTTATTAGAGTGAAACGTTCGTCGCTATCGTAAAGGCAGTTCATTCCGCGTATAATTCCGATCAGTAATGCGAGTCGTACCGCGATATTGATTGAATATATCGACCAATATTATTGTCGCGGCGTATACGGCTGCTCTAAGCGCCTAATTTTCTCTCTTGTCTGACTTTGTGAGAATTTGATAATTACACGCGGGCGAGCGCAAGTTAATTGTCGGCCTACGGAGGAATTTTCTTCGCTGCCGAGGCCCGGATAAGCCTCGAGTCGCGGTAAAACTCTCCGCCGGAGAATTGACTTTCGGCTCGCGCGTGAAATTCGATATCCTTGCGCTCGACCGCGAGGAGCCTTTCGGCCGACAAACAGCTGGCCATAATATTACGAATTGTATCTATTATTATTATTTCTTCTCTATTATTCTATTTCTATATATTTTCACTTCCATAATTCTTTTTGTCAAAATCTTTTCAATAATATTCTCTCTGTAATTCTCAGTTATCTTATAATCACTTTCTCAAACACGATTTACTATATATTATATTCTTCCATATCAAAATCTCTGTGTAAATTATTAATGCCTATCTCGATTCTCTCCCGTCCCGACCGCAAGGACCACCCCCTCTACCAATTCCGTTGACTGAATAGCCGCGTATTGTCCGTCGCGTATTTCCGACTGATACAAAATTCGTGATTTTCGTAAAGTTTGTTGTCGACGGCGCGAATTGTCGCGCCTGGCGCCCAGCTTATAGTATAATTGTTTCGTTTCATTTGCCGTTCGGTTTACGTACATCGCGCCGAAGGTGTGCCGGTAGTCATTAACATCGACCCTTTGACTAATTATATTTATAATTAGCCCCGAAAATAATCACGGTCACAATATATACATATTTATATAAATAAATCATTCTTTTCTGCTTTTTCCACAAACTATGTTCTCTGAAAGAATCTGATTTAAATATAATATAAGAATTGTATATTTTGTTATCAATTTAATCAGTTATATTTTGCAAATATTTATTATATATTACAAATATAATCATATATTATAATAAATTAAATAACACAACTTATGAAAGTAAAAATGTTATATAAACATACCTGAATAGCTTTTTACAGTATAAACATACCTGAACAATTTAATTATTATTTTCTTATAATCCTCTGCTTCTTTTCCCGTTTACCTTTATCTTATCTTCTTGTTATATATCTTTTAACTTCTTGCACTTCTTCTTTTCCTTCCTCTTTCTTTTCTCTTGGCTTTTTCTAAATAATCATAAGTAAAAAAAGTAAATTAACAAATAACACTGATTACCAAACATAATCATAAACTTCTGAAACATACCCGAACAATATAACAATTTGTTCGCGAGACTGATTTTGGAAGCTTGACTTGGATGTGACGTGAGAAGGTGCAAGCGTAACGGACAATCGTAAAGAATATCTTGAGAAATTACATACAAAATAATAATGTATTTTAACACACTACACTAAATATACAAAAACAAAATGACTTTGCGTTAATTGCAGTGAATTTCGTCGATGAAGCAAGCGACTTCAAGGCGATTTAACGATATTCCACAAGCGATGGAATATAATTATCTAATTGCGATTGGCGTACGTTTCTTCCGTGAGAGATACTGAGCGAAAGGCTCTCAGCCCTCGAGCGCTGAGCTTTTATAGCGAAAAAACTCTGGAACTTTCGAGACAATTCGGAGAGACGTTAATCTCTGCTTTCTTTGTTTGTCGTACATTCACCTGTCGACCTTTTTCCCGATCGTTGGAAATCGAAGGTGATGATTGTTTATTAAACGTCTCTCTCCTTGTTTCGAAAGCGCGCCCAATCAATCGATCGCGATGGTCGATGAGATGCGCGCGCTGCGGAGCGCCGCTCTCTCTCTTAAAGCGCGACAAAATGATCGACGAAATGATTTCGTACATTGCCGCCCGCCTCGGTGTGTTCCGACGCCGATGTAAGTACGCTATTCGGATGGTTATTGTTTATGGTCAGAGTGTCAGGCAGTGTCAGTCGTATAATTGTCGTGCTAAGGAAATGTGATCGTCTCTTTATGAAAGATGAGTGTGGTGTATGAATGCGAGTCGACGTGAGTGTTGTGCAGTGATTGAATGCATTGATGATATGCATCAAAGTGCCAAACAGGTGGATCGCGAGGCTGGAATGCGGCGGTGCCACGTGCGTTTGAGCGGTGTCAGCATGCGAGGTTATGACACGTGCAGGTGAGTATAATTTGTGAATTTACGTGAATGTGAGATTTTTTTTGTTAAGCGTGAATGACGCGTGTGAGAGGACGCTATTGTTCGCAATGCGCATCGTTCGCGGCCTGTTTCGTCGGCAGAGGGACGATTTTTACGGCTGGTCTGGTGAGCTCGGTCGTAGCGGTGCAAACGGTTACGACTCGTGCAAGCGGCCATTTGGTGGGCGGAGTTGTCTCGTTCTTGATTAAGCACAGCGTGCCTATCTCAAGCGGATTAGTCCGGGCTTTTCACTTCGGCCTCGGCGTCAGCTCCTGCAGGTATTCCTGTGCCCACCTGGTCCAGAAATGATTCCTCATTTGTTGCAGGTGCTCCCAGCGATTAAGTCGATTCCTGGGAGTCGTGGCTCGTGAGGGCTCGGGTACAGCGTTCAGTGCGGAGCCGATCAGCAGGTGCCCCGGCGTCAGCGCGGAGAAATCGTCAGGGTCGTCGCTGAGTGCTCGCATCGGACGAGAATTGAGGCACGCCTCCACCTGTGCCAATAGCGTCGCCATCTCCTCGAAGGTCAGTGTAGCATCACCAATGACCCGTCGGAGATGGTGCTTCACTGACTTCACCGCTGTCTCCCAGATGCCCCCGAAGTGCGGTGCTGCAGGCGGATTGAAGTGCCACTGTACACCTTGTGCGGCCAAGGATGCCGCGATGCCTTGAGCTTCTTTGCTTGCTGCCTTGAAAAGCGCTCGTAGCGCTGAGTCGGCGCCGACGAAGTTTGTTCCGCAGTCGCTGTGTACGTCCGTGCAGAGACCCCGACGTGATGTGAACCGTCGGAAGGCGGCGAGGAACGCATCTGTGGTGCAATCCGAGACCACTTTAAGGTGAATTGCCCTGGAACAAAGACACAAACACGGAGATGAAGGCCTTGTAGGCCTTGTGTCCGCGGCCCTTGCTTGTGCGTAGCAGGATTGGTCCTGCGTAATCCACGCCTGTGTGTGAGAACGGTCGTGTCGGCGTGGTCCAAAAGTCAGGCAGATTTCCCATCTGAGGAGGTCTTGTCGCCGCCCGCCATCTCACACATCTGGTACACTGGTGGATAATACGTTTCACGGCCTGTCTGCCGCACGGAATCCAGTAACGTTGGCGGATGGAGCTCAAGGTGAGTTGCACTCCTCCGTGCATGGTGCTGTGATGATAATAACTTATGATTAGTTTAGTGAGATGTGAATCCTTTGGCAATATTCTAGGGTGTCGCTCGTCGTAACTCAGGATGGAGTGCTTGAGTCGCCCTCCCGCTCTTATGAGACCGTGCTCATCAATGAACGGAGTGAGCTTCGACAAAGGGCTTCGGACGGAGATTGCTCGTCCTCGAGTCAAAGCCGTGAGCTCAGGGTTGAACCATGCGGCTTGGGCCAGCTTCGTCCAGCGTCGTTCGGCTGCCTCCACTTCTGCAACGGTAAGTGGCACTGGTTCATTGATCCCTGATGCGGTGCGTCCGGCCGATGACCTTCGGTTTGTATGTTCCAGCCAGCAAAAAGCTCGCGCAGTGAATCGCAGTAGACGTTGCAGGGAAGAATAGCGTGTTAGCAGGGGTGACTCCTCGATGACGTCCGCCGCCATGTTTTGTACTAACGCTCTCTGCTCTGGAAGCTCTTCATTTGTTGGTGATGTCGGATCGCAAAGTCAAGCGTTACTCGAGGTAGTCAGCCAAGAAGGGCCGCGCCATCACAGCTCCTGGTTGATCAGCTGGCAAGGAGTTAGTCCGCGAGAGGCGCAGTCGGTTGGATTCTCCTGGCTACGCACGTGATGCCAGCTCGCAGTCGGTGTCCGGCGTTGGATTTCGGCGACGCGATTGGCAACGTAAGTCCTCCATCTTGATGGGTGACCCCGAATCCATCCAAGAGCAACAGTTGAGTCCGTCCAGAGGTGGACCCGCGAGATCTGATGCTGAAGGACTGTCTGTGTGTGAGCTGTCAATTTGGCCAGAAGAGCAGCGGCGCAGAGTTCCAGTCTGGGCAGTGAAACCTGCTTGAGAGGTGCTACCTTGGCCCTTGCCACGACGAGAGATATCGAGGGCGAACCTAAAGGTTTGATGACTCGCAAGTACACCACAGTTGCGTAAGCGCGTTCGGAGGCATCAGCGAATCCATGTATCTCCACCGAGTCCCTTGCGAATTGCAAATGCAGCCAACGAGGTACTCGAATCCGATCCAGGAGGTGGAGCTCTTCTTCGAAAGCTCTCCAAGACTGGGTGTCTGTTGCGGCCAGCGGCGTGTCCCACTCTAGTTCTCGTAGCCAGAGGGACTGAATGAAGATTTTCGCTCGCGCAACCACAGGTGCGAGCCACCCGAGCGGATCGAAGAGCTGGGCCGTTCTTGAAAGTACTCTGCGCTTGTTGAATACTGATTCTCCGACCTTCTTCTGAGCGGCGAAAGACAGTGTGTCATCAGACGGATGCCACTTCAGACCTAGAGTGGAATGACTTGCGTTCTGTTGCCAAGTGCGCGGATCTTGCGCTTGATGCTCCGGCGGTACGCCCTTGAGTAGTTCGGCGTCGTTTGCTGCCCACTTCTTGAGGAGGAAGCCGCCCGCCATGCAAAGTTGCGTCAGCTGTGATCGCGCCTCCTTGGTCTTGGAAAGAGTGGATGCTCCTGTAAGGATGTTATCCACGTAGATGTCGTGCATCAAGGCTGAGGCGGCGAGAGGGTGAGCCTTTCCTTCGTCGGTGGCCAGCTGTCTGAGAGTGCGGATCGCTAGGTATGGTGCACAAGCTAGTCCGTATGTCACAGTGTTTAGCTTGAATTCTTGAATGTTCTGATCCACGTTGTCTCTCCAGATTATCCGCTGTAGGTCTCTGTCATCCGGATGCACCAACACCTGGCGATACATTTTCTCGATATCGGCAACTATGGCGTAGCGATGAGTATGCCACCGCAGCAGCACGTCAGCTAATGCAGTTGTGACGTCCCGGACGTTTCGTTGTGTTGCGTTGAGCGCGCGTAAGAAGAGCGGACACGCCGACAGAGGGGTTGACGTTAATAGTCGCGCCGGCCGAGCGGTAAGCGGACGACGTTGAGGGTGCAACCGCGATGGCGTGCCGTCGATTAATCCCGGTACGAACACTTATGTTTGTGAAATGGATATGAAGTGAGAAAGAAAAGAGAGAAGGTTAAGGTCTGCAAAATCGAGCCATTTTAAGTATTTGAATTTAATTAGTTTATATAATATTGTATTGATATTGATATATATATATATATATTCTGTTGAAAGTTTTTAGGTGACAAAGAGAATTGAAGGATTGGCGCGCCCCGTGAAAAGCGAGCCGAGAGGATGGATATGTGCGCCCCGTGAAAAGCGCTACGGAGAGTGAGGGAGTTGCTGCGCCCTGTGAAAAGCGAGCCGAGAGGATGGATATGTGCGCCCAATGAAAAGCGCTACGGAGAATGAGGGAGTGGCTGCGACCCGTGAAAAGCGCGTTGCCAAATATCAGATTGCGGTTGTTTATTACCAACTTATATATATATATATATCTTGTAATAATGTATATGTTTCAGAAATTACGACTAGTTAGCTCGTTGACCGTGCGGAAGAGGATTTTTATACAGGAAATGAGAGTAAGAATTTTCTGAATACTCACTGTGGTTGCAGATGAAGTATATCCTTTTCACAAGAAATTTGCAAAATGTATACACTTACTGACAAAAGTTAAGAAACAAAATAATCGTTTGGTAACTACTGTATGTTGTTTATTTTCTGAGATACATAGGTTGGAAGCAAAAATAGCATAAAGAGATAACATTTCATACATCAACATACTACAAGTTTTTTTTCGATTATACTTGTATAAAGACTACAATTAATATTGAGTCGAAGAAACGAAATAAAACTTTGTGACAAAAATTAGGAAACATAGTTTACTTAAATAACACAAGTATGCATGGTCCTGCGTTCTGGGAAACAAAAGTCGTTTCTTACGTAATTTTGTTCGCAGAATCCGAATCTGGCCGCAGAATTACTCTATCACGTCAGGTTCCCGAGATAAATGGGTTGAAATAGCCAAACAACAGCGATTTTGGCCATATTCATCCTATTCTTAATAACAAAGCAATTTTTTTTTTAAATACTCAATGGCATCTTATAGTACTGGTTTTTATCTTGAAAATGAATTTTGGTTTTCAACAGTACGATTTTTTTTTGCTGAGATATTCTATTTCGAATGTAGAGAGTTTATAGTGCATTATGGCATAGCATTTTAGGCTAATAGATCACATTTTCAATTTCTGTAACCCTTCTAGTGGTGTGTGTGTTACAATTATCCTTGTGACACGCGCACACACACACACACCACAAGAAGGGTTACAGGAATTGAAAATATGATCTATTAGCCTAAAATGCTATGCTATAATGCACTATAAACTCTCTACATTCGAAATAGAATATCTCAGCAAAAAAAAAATCGTACTGTTGAAAACCAAAATTCATTTTCAAGATAAAAACCAGTACTTTAAGATGCCATTGAGTATGTATGAATGTATGAATCTTTATTGGTCCCCTATGGGGTTACAAATTCCGCATGCGTACATCCATCTCTTAACCTAAACTTATTCTACTGCCTTATCTCTACTCCTTAAATCTACTCCATTTCGCCATTCCTCTCCCTGCCTATATATATATATATATCTCTCTCTCCTTTTTATATATCTCCATTTCTTTCCTTAGCCTAGTTCTTATTCTACGCCTTAATTCTATGCCTTAATTCTATTCTCTATCTCCTACTTCTTACTTCTACCTTATCCTGCAACTGGAGGCTGCATCGGCATCTACCCCTCGTGGTGGCGGCGGAACTGACAGGGACGCGGAGGAATCTCGGACTGATCGGCACCGGCAGGCAGGCGCCGGGGACCAGCTGCGAGTCGTCGTGGACCGGATGTGACAGTTTTCCATTCGCGGCGTTGTAACCCGCTCGGTGTCGTCCTTACTGGATAAGGCGCGACACGATATCAAGGACAAATTGGCGTAGTTTGTTTTATCATATTAGACGCGTTATCGCATTAGTTTTAGCCGTTATAGAGCGTAGTATAATTCGTGCGTACCTGAATGAAGTTACCGTAAGTAAGACATATGGAGATATATATATAGTTATTCCTAGTGATAAGTTTTGTTTGTTTTGCGCGAATGCTTTATTTTACACTTACGTATTACTCTATTTATTGAATCTTACTTTATTTTGAGACGGGATCTCTCGCGCGCGGATATTGTTTATATTAATGATTTATTTACCGAACGACTCAAGTCATATGTATGTACGTTTGGCGGGAAACGCTTTATACTTATTTATGTTATTTTATCGAAATACATATATGTGACAATTTATATACACGTGTTCAGTTCGCTCGTGTGGCCGTGTGCGGATTCCTCGAGCGTCGCGTAAAGTATAAATATACTTTCTCTTAGGATGCGTACATCGTCGCGCGAGTCGTGCTTTTCCTTATTGCAATCAAGTTTATTTATTTATCGAATAGTCACGCGTACTTCGTTTTGTTTCGGACGCGTGATGTAATCGGGAATCGTCTCGTCGCCGCTCGACACTCCTTCTTTTGATTTTATCAACCGACATAAAGAAAATTGAATTGTGCAATTTACATTTTACCTACCTCAGATAATTGCTTACGCGATTCCTCTTGATCCTTGTTCCACGAACCGATATGTATATATAGATAGATATAGGAGGAAGTAGAAAAGATACTGTAACGATTAGAAACACTCAGCAAATGTAAAACAAGGATCAACATGGTCGGGGTCGAGAGTGGGCGATCGGATGTGGGTTGACCAGGTGCGGGTCAGGGTTGACATCACCGGGTCAACATCGCGTGTCTTGACGTCACGCGCCCCGTAGTGGGGAGAACGGTCGCGCGCATCGAGATCGGAGTAGTGGGAGAGATCGCGCGATCCCACGAGCGAGAGCCGAGACCACTTCTCGTGGTCAGTCGGAGTTGAATACCGCACAAGGTAACACGTCGGCCCGGGGACCGACGTCCTCGTTATTTCGCACAAGTAGTTCGGTCAGTCGAGGCGTGGCCAAGAAGAGTCGGCCTGGCGGTCTTTGTTAACAACGCGAAGTTTTACATAGTTCCTCGCGAAAGTGCCGTATCGTCCGATCGGTGACTCGCGCCACGTTAAAAGGCGAAGTTTTACGTCGTTCCTCGCCGTGGTAAACGTTAGTCGAGCGAAAGCTTCTCGCCCGCGACGCGAACGAAAGCAACTTAATCAACGCGCTCGGATCGCGCTCGCTCGAAGAGGCGACCGTGTTCGCGATATCCTGCGGGAACTCTTGTAACAATTTTGTACTCCTACGGGAAACTGTTTCCTGGTGAAACGAATAAATATTGTGATATCTATCCGAGAGTTCTTTACTCGCACCGTAATCCGACGTAGGCGGAAGGACTCGGCGAAAACGGGAGCAGGCGTCTCCTCCTTGTCCTCCGGATCCGGCAGTGAGAGCGGACTCGTCGAGGAAGGCCCGGAGGATACTCACCTCAAGCTGCACGCTTCTCACACATTACTCTACCTTGCCTGTTGGAGGGTAAAACGGGCTGGCGACCGTGATAATTATTCCAGGTGAGAGAGCCTCACGAAAATTGCATATTCGCATATTCTGTAAAATTCCCGCGAAAAGTCGCGACGGAATATACTTTTTGCCGATGAAAGGCCGTAAATTATACTTGATTCTTTCACGTCCGGTCACAATCCTACCTGGACTTCCGCTTCCGCTGTACTTTCTCCTCTTTCTTACTTACTCTCTCTCTCTCTCTCTCTCTCTCTCTCTCTCTCTGTCCCTCTCTTTCACCCTCTCTCATTCTCCGTCCCCCCATTCCTCTCCCTCTCTCTCCCTTCTTCACCCTCCCTCTCTCTCTCTTCTCTCACCCTCTCTATCTTCTTCATCCACTTTTTCCCTCTTCCGTTTCCACCCAGTATTTTCCGGCTCACCTCTTCCCATCTCTCCCCATCCCCCAACCCTCCTCCTAAGCACCGCTCCCAGATATGCTTTCACGTCTCTTCCTCTTCCCCACATATTCTACACCTTCTCTTTCCCTCCTCCTCCCAGTACAATCCCTCTCTCATTTCATTCCCCAATCTAAATCTCAGCACTCTCCTCCATCTACCCTCCGCCCATCCTTTTGTCATGAACTCCGGTATTTCCTCCCCTTTTATTTCTCTATACCATTTGTTAAAACTTGAGTCCCCTATTTTCCTCCTCCTTTCCTCCTTCTGTCTTTTCTTATCACTTTCCTCCAATTTCTCATATTCCACTCCTTCCTCTTCCCCTTCCTGCACCCCTCTTTCTCTCATAAACTCCTTCTTCTCCTGTTCCCATCCCCCCCACTATCTTTCCCTTACTCCATCTCTCCTTCATCTCTTCCCAACATTTCCTTGCTATTTCGCTTCCTTTGCCTTCCTCTAACCTCTTTTCGAAATTCCACGCCCTTTTCCCAGCCCTCCCCCTCATCATTTCTCTTCCTATCTCTTCCCTTACCATATAACCTGGTGTCCTACAATTTAATCCTAATGTCCATTTCATGTATCTCTCATGTACTCCCTCAATCTCCCTTCTTTCCTTCCATCCCCATACCTCCGCTCCATATCCCATCACCGTCCACACCAACGTATCAAATAACCACATTTTCCTTTTCCAGTCCTTCCCCCATAATCTTTTCCCTATCCCCCATACCTCCCTCATCACCACCGCCGCCCTTCTCCCCCTTTCTCTTACATGTGCCTCCTGTCCCCCGTTCTTCTGTAACGTGTATCCTAAATATTTGAACTCTTTCACCTCCTCTAGCTTTCTTCCCTTCCACCTCCAGTCCACCTTTTTCGTCCTCCCCCCTCCTTTCCTAAACCTCATAACCTTTGTCTTTTCCTCATTCAGTTCCAGCCCTTTTTTTTTCTAAATATCTTTCTAACCTGCTTAGCATTGCTCTCATGTCTTGCTCTTCTTCTGCCATCAAAACCACGTTATCCGCATATGACAGCGTGTATATTTTCCCTTGGCCTTACCTCACACCTCCCCAACCTCCTTTTGCCATCTCTTCCTCTAGGTCTGCTATCAATATATTAAATAAAGTTGGGCTTATTGGGCATCCTTGCCTTACTCCTCTCGCCGTCCAGAACTCTTCTCCTATTGTCACGTCCAAGTGACATTAAATTTTGGGTTTTTTTCTTTTCTTTTCCTTTTTATCCTTTTTTTTCTCTTGTGTAATTAACAGTATATTTATTATTGAATTTTGTTATTTTGCAGGCTATCTATCGCCTTTACTTTTGTTTCAGGCAACGCGCAAGATTCACAACGGCCGAGCGGTAAACTATTGTGAACGAGCACAAGGCACCGGAAAATAGAGGTAGGTTTTAGATATTAAGTTCTATATAGAAGGTTTGAATTTATTTATTCTAATGTTATTTTTATTTTCAGCCTCAACTTTAGCGGCATGGTATAGGAGAGAAAAGGTGTGGAACAAAATATAAGGTATGTATTAAACACTATAATTTTACTGATTCTATTATTTAATTTATTTTCTATGGTTGAAATTCAATCTTAAGATAAATATTTTTCATATGTTAGTCTATTAATAAGACTATATGTATATATTATGATTTTAATTGTTCAAAGTAAAGGAAATAGTAATGATAAAGATCTATATTGAAAATTTAGGATTTATTGTGTAACTAATAAATTTACTATCTTATTTTCAGAGATCGACCCTAATATTTAAAAAGGCTGCGACGGATTGGAAGAGCAAGGCTAGATCGTGACTGCTATTGAGTCTCAAAATCAGACACGTAAAGATTTACTGCACCTTATTACTGAGCCTTTAATTTAGAGAAAAGATTAAAGCTTGTGATATATTATTATAGGTCCAAATGTTCATTCAATAATTTCAAATCAAGAGGTCGGAGAAGATTCGAGAATCCTATGGAATAATACGCCCTTACGGACTGGTAATGGAGTCATATTGCGAGAGGGGAAATCAATAAACAAGGTAATTTATATGATTTATTATATGCATATGCGTGTGTGTTTCAATTAAATAATATCATTTAGCATCAGAATCATTTATTTCACATATGTATATCATTCCGTATATAATTGGTTATTTTACTTAGTATTTAATTTTAATCACAAAATTTTCATAGATAATTTCATTAATTTACGTGCGTATAGTTAATTGTGTCGTTGAATTATAAGCGGACACGTTTTGTTCCGTTAGAGTATAATTTCTGAATTCGACATATAATAAGTATTTTATTTCAATAATTTATATGATTTATTATATGCATATGCGTGTGTGTGTTTCAATTAAATAATATCATTTAGCATCAGAATCATTTATTTCACATATGTATATCATTCCGTATATAATTGGTTATTTTACTTAGTATTTAATTTTAATCACAAAATTTGCATAGATAATTTCATTAATTTACGTGCGTGTAGTTAATTAAGTCGTTGAATTATAAGCGGACACATTTTGTTCCGTTAGAGTAACATTTCTGAATTCGACATATAATAAGTATTTTCCAATTATATTCGTAATTATTCATATATATATATTTAACATTTTCAGCTTGATGGTTGTTCTAATCGTTTGATACTTGAGAATTTTAGCGTAAGGTTGTGTACAAATGTTGTAAAATGCAATTGAAATTAGTAGTTATTCAAAAGAAAGAAAAAATTTGTATATATATCTTATCAGTATTAACGTACAATCAATATCATTCAATAAAATTAAGAGAATAGATGTAGAAATTGATCACACTATATATGGATTATCTGTGCTCTTATATTTTCATTGGTCGATAATTTCTCAATTTATCGTTGTAAACATTAAAGCTGCCGATTAGAACAATCACTATTTTAATTTTTAATCACTTCAATTGAGAATGTTGCACTTTATTATATTCGCTAGACCATGTATGTTCAGAACACTGTATATATATATATATATATATATATATATGTGCACATATAATTATTCTTATTTTGTTTTATAGTTTATATAGCCCTATAATTAATTAAAAGGAGAAAAGTATATATATATCTATTTTTATATTTATTGTAAAGGTAATGTTTAAGTTAGTTACAGGTTATGTTAGACAGGTATTCACGTATATATAAAAGTGGGCAAGCAAAATAGAAAGTCTTAGAAATATATATATATATGTTTAAATGTGCACGTATATATTTCGTCTGGTTGACTGTAGTTTACTCACTGCGATTAATATTCACAACTTCCTTTTTTTATTGCTGCAGGGACGTTCCCTCAAGACAAGATTTGTCGAGTTAGTCACGTTCTGAGTGACTCTTCGTTTTTGTGGGTGCGGCCAGATATTGCCCTCGTCTAATTATACAGGATTATAGGCTGATACAAATCTAAATACTCGCTGATTTTATCGTTTAAGGCGCAGGAGTAATTCCTTGTCGAACTACGCTCTTACTCGTACGACGTTTTAACGCAGACTGCTTCTGCCCGAGCGTGATCATCGGCCGCTTCGGCGCCGTTCGACTAACTTCGATAGCTTTCGGGCGCGTGCACGCTTCGAGTCAGCGCGACATACAATGTGATCACGCTTGTTTACGCATTCCTTGAGCCGGCGAGTTAGAATAGGAATTTCGCTTTCGAAATTAAATTTAGAATTTAATATATTTTAGATTTAATATTATCCTTATTGTAAATATTTTACTATTGATTTTGAAAATTTTATAAAGAAAAAGAAAATCATTTAAGGTTGATTAGTTTTAAGAAATAATGAAATTAAATTTTAATTTAATGTTCTTTCTATTAATGCAAAAAGAGATTTCTTATATTAAAAATCTTAATTAACTTTTATCAATAATGAAATTTTTATCCTCTATCGAAATTCCGATTCTTACTCCTTTTCTTATTGGCTGTAAATTAAAGTAATTAACATTCTCATTGTACAATAAAATAATTATATAATTTATAATGTTATTTTAAACATAGTTTTAAATCAATTGAATGTGTATTTTAGTATCTGAAATGTGAAAAGCGAGCGAGAAATATGAATATTCGCACTGGGATATGTTTTCGTATTGCCGATGATGTCATCACATTGGCATCTCGGCCTCTTGTACTGTGAATTTGAAAGAATGAATAAATTACAATTACTTTATATTTTAAATAAACTATGTTCCACTTGTTTAATATTCCTTATTTCCCATTATCCTTAAAATTCATTATTAATTTTTATGTAATTAATTCTGGTATTAACGTCATTAATTAATCGATACTGCGTTTTGTCAATTAATTATATCAATTAACAAAAGTTGAGTCGATCAATTGTAATGTATATGCATTCATTGAATTAGTAAGAATTAATTAAGATAAGTTTGAATATTTGATTAAAATAAGCATTCAACCATAAATGAACTATAACAAAACAAAATTATTCAACAAAAAAAATAATAATTGCATTTCGGTATAACACACGCACATGTGCATATATGCACGTATCAGAAGTAAATTATTGCAATTTATAACATATACACATATGTATGCAGTTAGCGACCCTACTGAATATAATAACATACATATATACATTTGTTAAAAGTTTACACAGTCAATATTGCAAGAGAATATGCAGATCAATATGCAATGGCAGTATGATATAATATAGACACATAGATTTAATATAAATTATCAATATATAAGCATAAGTAAAAATAGCAATTAGTGTACAAGTATTTTTGAGTCACCCTGTATAGAGATGATTGTTTATGCCAATCCATGTCTAGATAACTGCACAAGGTGATTATATACCATCATTCGTTAACAAAAGCACCCCGGTCCAACCATCATAGGAAGTCTACACAAGTCGCAACAAAATAGTTGAAAATCTGGCCTCGACGAACTCGAAGCGTTGTATATTGTAAACCACCTTATGTGATCCTTGCAAATTCGCGTCCGAATGACAATTCCAACGGTCTGTAGTGTTGGTATAGTGGCTCTGTACTAGGAAAACAAGACTCAATTATTGCATTCAAATATTTTGAGAGATATTAATTTTTATGTGTGAAAAATGTGTCATTTTACTGAGTTTTTGAGAGAACGTGGGGGGTATGCTGATTTTTGTTCCAACAGTTCTTACTATTGTTTATACACGATTTTCTTGTAAAGAAATGTTCAAATCATTATAAAATATTAACTTGAGCTCGTTTGAATCAGTGTAAATAAAAGTTTTGATTATTTGAAAGTGTACATATAGTGAATTTCGTAGTTCGTAGACTTTATCGTTTTTAATGAATTAGATGACGATTGATATTATAAAAGTGGCCTAGAATAGTTTTATATTGTATCTGAATGCATACAGATGCAGTGCATTGTATATACCGGGTGTCGCGGAAGTGTCTATAGCCTTCATATCTTTTTTTAACAATTTTTATCAATGTAATTAACGTTTCTTTAAATGTTATTATTTTAATTTATATTAAATATGATTTAATTAAACTTGTGTCTTGTTTCATAGTCTTTGTGTCTCACTATTTTTACACTATGAGCTTGTACTCTCATTTAAGTTGCAATTTGACATACTAATGATTTCTCATGGGTATATACATATATATATATATATATATATATATATATATATATATGTGCATATATACCGAACTGTATAATGTAAGCATGTATAAATGTATAAATGTGTATATGTATGTTTGTTGATTATTAGGCTTGTCGCTTTTCTTTAACTTAGTATATTCTATTCTATAACTTGCACAGTAACTTATTGTTTTATACTTATCTCTAGAGAGTATAATAGTTATATATAATATTTTATCTACTTGTAATATTTCCTCAAATATATATATATGTTATGTTTTTATGTTTCAGCTACAGCGATTGAGATTCGGATACTTCAACGCAAAAAGGTAAGTATTAAACAATATAAATTAATATTTTCTTTCTCTCTTTCAGGACTAACATAATCGATAGCAAGAGAGGTCTGGCTACTGTCGGTACGATTACTTGTCATTAATTAACAAAGGAAGGTAAGACTTTAAATAATTCTTTATAATTAAAGATTAGTTTTAACGATCCGGTCCGAATGTTTTCAGGTGCCGTTATTGAATAATGTGCCTTCCTCGGAGCGTCGAGCGACGGTGAGGAGAGTCGGAGATGAAGAGGCGAAAAATTTTCCCGTCCACGGACGGTGACTAGCGTCAGGCGGAGGCGCCGTACGTGACAAAATCCCTCTAGAAATGCCTCTAACGCGAAAGATTCTATGGATGAAATCTCAATTTCGGACAACGGTCGGCCAAAACTTGTTTGATCACCTTCAATTATAGCTGTCTTTAAATCCTTAATTCGCCCGATGTAATCTAAGACATGCTCGTTTGGTTTTTTGAATGTCATGCTCAACTGTCCGCGGTAATAGTTTAAACTTTTTCCAGGCCCGAACGAACGTTTTAAACAATCTAGAAACTTTTCGACCGTAGGGTGTATTTCGTCCTCGACAGCTAGGTACGCGTGATGGGTTAATTTATTTCTTAACATGCGAACAAACATAGTTTCGTCTACCAGAGGTACTGTTTCCTTCGCGCGTTTACAGGCTCTCGCGAATTGCCAGACCGGTATATTGTGCCCATCGTATTTCGGTACGAGTTCGAGCGCGTCGCGTAAATACGACTTCGGATATGCGGACGGGCACGAAAATCCCGACATATTTGTTGCAGGCGTAGCGGATTGTTGACTTAAATTCGGCGTTGGTATGTGAGTTGGAGGCGATTGAATTGACGTAGTCGCGTGAGGTTCGGAAACATTACTCTTGGGCAAATAATTTACAAATGTCTGCATCATGTTTTCTAGCATCCGCGTGCGCTCCGTTAATTCTTTTTCTTTCTCCCGGATTTCTTTGATTGCTCTTCCATACGTAGCGCGTGCTCCCTTATGATCGCTATCACTGTCTGACAAGAGTGACTCATTTTTAATTAATTATTTAATATATGAAAAATAATAACAATATATATATTGATTATCCGCGGCGATTACGGCTGTATCAATTATTATATGAATATTATATAAATGTTGTTTTCACATTAGCATTAATAGTACAAGTAATTACAATGATATATTCGTATAGAAGGACCTAAATATAAGACTGATCTTCGAACGCGTAAATATGTATATGTGTATATCGGCTAAATAATTTATTTGAAGGCCGGGCGCTTATAATTATTTATGAGAATTGTATCGATAATATTTGGAAAGGAATGTATGTATATACAAGGATAGGTCTAAAAGTACATATATATGTGTATAGCAGAATTGATAGTATTGTATTATATTTACTGAAAAGAAAGATTATTTTATGTTATATTTTTTTATTTCACACACATAGGCATATAATTCGTAATCGAATGTGAGTTTTCAATTATATTTTGACTTCTCTTAATTTCATAACTAAGTAATATAATGAAAAGGCAATGGTGTCTTTTATATCTCTCGGAATAGCTTCCCTAACGGATAAGGATATCCCTTTTTTTTTAGATATCCCACCGCTGTCACCAGTTTTTCTTTTTTTGTTTAATGTCACGTCCAAGTGACATTAAATTTTGGGTTTTTTTCTTTTTTTTTCCTTTTTATCCTTTTTTTTCTCTTGTGTAATTAACAGTATATTTATAATTGAATTTTGTTATTTTGCAGGCTATCTATCGCCTTTACTTTTGTTTCAGGCAACGCGCAGGATTCACAACGGCCGAGCGGTAAACTATTGTGAACGAGCACAAGGCACCGGAAAATAGAGGTAGGTTTTAGATATTAAGTTCTATATAGAAGGTTTGAATTTATTTATTCTAATGTTATTCTTATTTTCAGCCTCAACTTTAGCGGCATGGTATAGGAGAGAAAAGGTGTGGAACAAAATATAAGGTATGTATTAAATACTATAATTTTACTGATTCTATTATTTAATTTATTTTCTATGGTTGAAATTCAATCTTAAGATAAATATTTTTCATATGTTAGTCTATTAATAAGACTATATGTATATATTGTGATTTTAATTGTTCAAAGTAAAGGAAATAGTAATGATAAAGTTCTATATTGAAAATTTAGGATTTATTGTGTAACTAATAAATTTACTATCTTATTTTCAGAGATCGACTCTAATATTTAAAAAGGCTGCGACGGATTGGAAGGGCAAGGCTGGATCGTGACTGCTATTGAGTCTCAAAATCAGATACGTAAAGATTTACTGCACCTTATTACTGAGCCTTTAATTTAGAGAAAAGATTAAAGCTTGTGATATATTATTATAGGTCCAAATGTTTATTCAATAATTTCAAATCAAGAGGTCGGAGAAGATTCGAGAATCCTATGGAATAATACGCCCTTACGGACTGGTAATGGAGTCAGATTGCGAGAGGGGAAATCAATAAACAAGGTAATTTATATGATTTATTATATGCATATGCGTGCGTGTGTTTCATAGTCTTTGTGTCTCACTATTTTTACACTATGAGCTTGTACTCTCATTTAAGTTGCAATTTGACATACTAATGATTTCTCATGGGTTTATACATATATATATATATATATATATATATATATGTGTGTGCATATATACTGAACTGTATAATGTAAGCATGTATAAATGTATAAATGTGTATATGTATGTTTGTTGATTATTAGGCTTGTCGCTTTTCTTTAACTTAGTATATTCTATTCTATAACTTGCACAGTAACTTATTGTTTTATACTTATCTCTAGAGAGTATAATAGTTATATATAATATTTTATTTACTTGTAATTTTTCCTCAAATATATATCTATGTTATGTTTTTATGTTTCAGCTACAGCGATTGAGATTCGGATACTTCAACGCAAAAAGGTAAGTATTAAACAATATAAATTAATATTTTCTTTCTCTTTTTCAGGACTAACATAATCGATAGCAAGAGAGGTCTGGCTACTGTCGGTACGATTACTTGTCATTAATTAACAAAGGAAGGTAAGACTTTAAATAATTCTTTATAATTAAAGATTAGTTTTAACGATCCGGTCCGAATGTTTTCAGGTGCCGTTATTGAATAATGTGCCTTCCTCGGAGCGTCGAGCGACGGTGAGGAGAGTCGTAGATGAAAAGGCGAAAAATTTTCCCGTCCACGGACGGTGACTAGCGTCAGGGGGAGGCGCCGTACGTGACACTATCCTCTTTCCCACTCTTACCCTACTCTTTGTCTCCCTCAGCATCTCCTCCACCCTCACCACCAGCCCCTCTCTGACTCCTCTTTCCCGCATCGCCTTAACAACTGCATCCCTGTCTACCGTGTCAAACGCCGCCTTTAGGTCTACGTAAACCGCTGTCATTTTCCCTCCTTTCTTACCTAGTTGCCTATTTACTAAATAATTGAGCGCAAAAATCTGGTCCACCGTTCCTCTTCCTCTCCTAAATCCCGCCTGGCTTCCTGAAAGTAGTTTCCTCTCCTCTACCTCCCCTCTTAACCTTTCTCCTAACGCCGCCGCGTATATTTTGTACGACGACGGCATTAGCGTCACCCCTCTTTAATCCCTCACTTGTTCTCCTTTCCCTTTTTTAACTATTGGGACTATCAACCCCTCCTTCCATTTCTCCGGCCATCCCTCCCCCCTCCATACCCTCTTACATAACCCCCATACCCACCTTTTGATCTCTTCCCCTCCATATTTCCATACCTCGTTTGGGATCCCATCCTGCCCTATTGCCTTCCCATCCTTCAAACCATCTGTTATCTTCTTTACCTCTTCCCACTCTAGATCCTCTTCCCTATCCCCTTCCCCCTGTTCTTCCCTTCTTTCCTTTCTCCCTCTCACTACTCTCCCTTCTACTCCCCCTAGCAACCCCATGAAATACTCCTTCCATTCTTCTATCTTTATTTCCTCATTCACCCTTTTCCATCTTTTCCTTTCTCTTCTCACAATCTCCCACTCTTCTCCCTCCGTCTTTGCTTCCCCAGCCTCTCTCAACATCCTCTCTCTTTCCTCCTTTTTCTTTTCTTCGCACATTTCTTTATACCCTCTTTTCTTTTCTCTATACCTATTCCCTTCTCCTCCCTCCTTTCTCCATCTTCTCAGTTCTTTTCTCACCTCTTTTTTCCTTTTTCTGCATTCCTCGTCCCACCATCCTCTCCTATTCCTCTTCCCATATCCCCTTTGTTCCTCGCACACTTCTAACGTCTCCTTTATTCTGCCTCCCATCTCTTCCAATTTTTGCTGTATCTCTTTTCCTTCCTCCCTTATTATCCCTAGCCCCCTCCTAAACTCATTCCTGCCTTCTTCATCCCAAGTTCCTCTCCTTATTATCCCCGCTCCCCCTCTCCTTCCTTCACTACCCCTTTCCTTCCCCTTTATCCATAAAATCACCGGATGATGGTCCGAATCCACCTCCTCTCTTACCTCCAATCTTTCCATCCTATCTCTTATCTCCCCGTTCCCCAGTATAAGGGTGATTCAAAACAACCGTTTGTCCTTAAAATGTCGTATTCCTGACTTTATTTTAAGACGATTTTTCCTTTACCAAAATTTTATCCGAAGCTTAGTTTTTAAATTATAAGAAGAAATAGTTAGCGAATTACGGGACGAGTACGGGCGGTAGGCAGGAACGGCGCGACTCACCGTCCGATGCAGGTGATTACGTGAGGCGCTCGCTGCGATCAGCTGCTTGCTACACGCGATGGGTATGTGTGTGTGTGTGAAAACGTATACGCGTACACACACACTCTCTCTCTCTCTCTCTCTCTCTCTCTCACACACACACACACACACACACACTCACTCACTCACTTATTCTTACCTTGTAGAGATTCGATATCTTAATACTTACTTCTTAATAATTACTGATGAAAAATTACTGCACGACCGTAGATAGCGATGAGACGTTTTCATGTGACACACCGAGCAATAAGCAAAGTTCTTTCTTTCATAAATTGTATCACGTATCGACACTTTTACGAATTTACTTTTACGAATTTACGCACTTGATCGACAAAGTGCGTAAATTCGTAAAAGTAAATTCGTAAAAGTGTCAATACGTGATACAATTTATAAAAGAAAAAACTTCGCTTATTACTCGGTATGTCACATGAAAACGTCTCATTGCTATCTACGGTCGTGCAGTAATTTTTCATCAGTAATTATTAAGAAGTAAGTATTAAGATATCGAATCTCTACAAGGTAAGAATAAGTGGATGTGTGTGTGTGTATGTGAGAGAGAGAAAGACAGAAAGAGAGTGTGTGTGTGTGTGTGTGTGTATACGTGTATACGTTCTCACACACACACACACACACACCCATCGCGTGTAGCAAGCAGCTGATCGCAGCGAGCGCCCCACGTAATCACCTGCATCGGACGGTGAGTCGCGCCGCTCCTGCCTACCGCCTGTACTCGTCCCGTAATTCGCTAACTATTTCTCCTTATAATTTAAAAACTAAGCTTCGGATAAAATTTTGGTAAAGGAAAAATCGTCTTAGAATAAAGTCAGGAATACGACATTTTAAGGACAAACGGTTGTTTTGAATCACCCTGTATAGTCGATTACCGTATCTCCCCTTCCCCCTGTTACGTCCAGGTAAGAGAATTGTGTTATAATTCCCGGCGCGATCGTACGCAGCTTCTACGCTTGCGCAAGGAGAGAGAGAGAGCGAGAGACTCTTGACTCGCGGGGCCGAGCGGTAAACTACGCGTTTCAAGGGCGTTCGCTAAAAGACCGCGCCTAACCAAACAGATAGAGATATTGTATATAGATTTTTATTATATCTTAATTTAATACGCTGATCAGTCGTATAGAGTTTTACGACGAACTGTTAAATATATTCGCGCTATTAGAAAAGAAGAGTATTTGAAGAAATAAATTTTAAACTCACCGTATAGTTTAAATAAATTTGAATAGCTTTATAGAATAAATTCAATTACTTATTTTGATACAATGATGCGTGCGGGATGGACTGAATAAAGGAGACGACAGGTTTCGAAAACAATATTTTATTTTCTAAATTCCTATAATATGAGTTATGATTAAATATTTGTATGCAAGTGTTAGACTTTACGCCGAGACTGTAACCTCTTTTTCTATTAGAATTTCGATTAGCGTCCTTTCTACTCGATGGACTACGCCAGGGTTCTCATCAAGAAAGGCGCGATATTTATTTAGACATTCTGGACAACGATGTCCGTATCTAACTGTAGATAACTTTACTTTGCAGAAATCGCAAATCAACCCCGTAAAGTAGCCATTGATTATGGCGCAGTGTTTCCTAATCTTTAAACGGTTTGTTTTAGTGCCACGAGGAAGATTCTTGAAGCAAATCTCACACAAAACCGTTTTGGTATACGGGTGGAAGTAACCGAAGCCCTTTTGACAGTAAAATATAGGCACCACTCCAGGAGGGTCCGGAATCTTCTGAACCGTGAACGGGTCCCGGAATGTTCGTGGGCACATCTACAGTTACAACCAGGTAAGTCGATCACACTTTTGTTTATTAAGTTAATTTGCGTTAATAGAAATGTTTAATAGTTAATTAATCGTCGTCTGTGTCTCGTTGTTTACAGGTGCTGACTGGAGGTGTGCCACGCTCTATATAGAAAGCGCGATACAGGAGGAGGATACGATTCGCTTCTCTCAAAGCGCGCCGTGGTCAGGAGGTGGGGGTACCTGTCAGTAGCGGTCGTGAAGTCAGATAAGTATAATTTCAATAAATAGATTAATTGTTATAATGATTATATTGTTTATGGAGAATAGTTAAGCTTGTGGTTTGATTTTAGAAATACGTCGTCGGTGAAGAGTCGAAACTGTCGCTCAAGATAAGAAAAGGATCACCCTTTAAGATGATTTCAAGCACTACGGTTTATTCGCGTATAATTAAATTCGTTGATTTTCACTGTGATCGCTGAATATAATAATATCAGGAAATGTCGCGCAAAAGAAAGAAGGCAATAAATGATTAATTAATAATAATGTGATTAAGATTTAAATATTATTTTTATCACCGTTTTTATCTTACGTTGTATAATAATTAATTAGATTGATTGTAAATGTTAGTCGATCGATAGTAGGAATCAATAGTTATTTAATAGTTTATGAAAAAGAATTCTGTTGTCTATTAATATTCTGATACTCACTGTTGATGTGGATATTCCTTGTATAAGGTAGAGATCCGCCTGGCACTCCGTCCGTCGATGCGGGTAGGCGAGATAAAATAATCGTTCACTTCCGTAATGTATATAACTATGTATATTTCAAGTATAAGAGTTCACTGTATTGTACAATTTTATGTTATAAATTTATATTAGTCGTAAGCGTCGTATATGATTAACTGTGTAAGTCGAAAATTTGAAGTCGTCTGAAGATTTGTAATCCTCTCTCTGGTCCTCGCGGTCCGGTATATATACCGCTGGTTCATCCCCATCTTCGAGATTAGTCGGCGGTCATTGGTCCTTTTCGGGAGATGAAGCACGTGTAACTACAATGTGATCACGCTCGCGAGATGGAAAACATATTTGTCTCCTTATATTTGTCAAGCGTAAACATCTGTATTGAGAATAATATCTCATTGTATTCTCATTGTAAAGCGTAAACATCTGTATTGAGAATAATATCTCATTGTATTCTCCTTTGTATTTATTATGTCAATTAAGATTTATTACTCTAATGTATTGAATAAGTTAATTTTATAATTACAGATGTTTATGCGTTGATAATTTTATATTATAATATGGTAAATCGCATAATTAATAGATAATAGTATTTTTAATCGAGACGTTTGTATATGCGAGTATTTTTGTTTAAACAATTTGTTCACGTTTTTATGTCTAAAAGATTAAGAGAGAGATATTCAATAAGAGAGAGATAGTATTAATAAATCTTTCTGATGGCTTATATGTATGAGTGCATGTACAATCATTTTATGTGCTTATTTGAATAAAGATTTCATTGTTATGTATATAATTATGACTTATAGCATTATTTATCCTTATTGACCTTATTAAAAATAAGTTAGGTATATTACATGAGTCTAAGAGTCTGATGCTAATATGTGATTTTACAAGGAAAGTTACTCGATATGCTACCCATACTTATATTGTTCAATAATTATTTATTAGAATTGTAAATATGAATAGTAGAAGATAAGTAATAATAGAATTGAAAAAATATATGGTGATTATTAATACTCTTGCCTAATAGACTAGCCTTTTTTAGCGTTAAGTCTGTGGTTCTCGCATACGCATGCATCTTTACAACATTAATGATATTTTTAGATAGTTTAAATAATAGCACAACTATACAAAGATTCAGTCGAGTGTAATATCACTAGTAGATGCTATATCTAATGACAGATTGTTTAAATTAAGTACCTTTAGCTTAGTCGACTTTTATACCTTGTATGATATTTACAGCGGAGACGCAATCCTGCGTGTAAGGTAATATTGACTACGCTCCTTTATTATAAGTGAATTTATATGTCTATACGTGGTGTTTAACGCGAAGAATCATATTGTTATAAAAATAAGGTTCTTATTTAATTACTTGATTAATTAACAATTATGTAGGTATATGCATTATAATAAATTCTTAATTCTAATATTGAATATTGTTCTATATGAATGTTTACTTAATGCTTCCAATGTTGCAACGTGATTATGCAATTTATTATAAATAATTAATGTTAATTAACGTAAATAATTTTATATTATTAATTCTTTTGATAAAAATGACTTTTTATTCCATAGGTAAGATAATATCTTATTGAATCTTGTAACATTAATAATTTATTGATATAGAACATTATTAATAACAGCATGGTGATATTTAATAAAATGTGAATATATTTCAAATGTCGAAATTAAATAGTAATAGTATAACGCATGAGTATAATTGATAATGCGTTTTAATATTAATTTTATATTAAATAATAATGAAGCTAATTTTATTTAAATAACTAGTGATGGATCTTGAGTTAATAAAAGAGAGTTGGAAGATTCTTACTCTTTTGTGATAACTGAATTTTCCCGCGTCGATCGAGAGTGCGATGGCCTCCTCGGAGAGAGCTGCGAGAGAAAGCTTGGCGCCGGTGCTGTCGTCTGCATGTTGACAGGTGACGCATGGACCTTTAAATTTGTCAGGCGGAGCATCGGTGAGGTTTTTCCTTTTAACAATTCGTTTTCTGACAGATGCAGTAAGCGATGAGTGGTCTATCAGAAAGTAGGCGGTTTGCTGGTGGCGAAGAGAATAATAATAAAAAAAAAAATCGTGACGGACGGCGGCGAATATTATGTTGAGGCGTCGGCCGTAACACCCCTGTATACGTGAATTCTCCCTCTTCATCTCCTGCCGCACTCCCATTCAGTATTGACCATCCCCTTTCTTCTAAACATTATACAAGCATCTTTCCATCTTTATTCATTTTCTTATCCTTCGACCTCCTCCCCTTAACCTCTTCCTCCGATTCTTCCCCCCGCCATCCCCCTTCTTCCCCAGTCCTCGCGTTGAAATCCCCCCCTATTATTGTCTTTATCTCTTCTCCCCCTTCCTCCATCCATTCCATTATTCCCTTTAGCTTCTTTCCCATATCCCCGTTCACATATATCCCTACTATTCTCCACATCTCTTCTCCCCTTTTTATCTTACATACTATTCTCCCCTCTTCCTCCTCCTCCTCCTCCACCCTTACCATTGTTAAATTTTTCTTCACCCCTAGTAATATCCCTCCTACCGCTCTTCCTTTCCTATTCCTTCTTTTGGCCATTTGCGATTTCCAAACAAACTCTTTCGGTAATTTTTCCTTTAACCTTTCCCAGTCCTTCTCCTCTATCCAAGTCTCCGTCATAACCACTACTTCCCATCCTCTTAACCTCCTCCAAAAGTCACTATCTTTATTCTTCACCCCCGCTACGTTCCAAAAAGGTACCCTCCACCCTTCTCCCTGCTCCTCCTCCTCTCTGCTCTTTCCTCTCTCTATCCCTTTCCGTTCCCCTCTCCCTCCCTCTTTTCCCCCTGTTCCCTCCATATCTTCTTCTCATCGTCCCTTAGTCTTTCCTCCTCTTCTTCCCATCTCCACCATTTTCCGTCAATCTGTATCTTCCCATATCCTACCCAGACTCTTTTGTTCCTTCCTCTCTCCCCCATGCTATTTTCTCCAAATTCCTTCTCATCGTTCGCTCCTTCCACGTTAGATCGTCATCTATTCTCACCTCTTTATCTTTCAGATCTCTTCTTTTCCTCATTACTTCTTTCTTTTCCTCTACACTGTTTAATTTTATTATTGCTATCCCTTTCTCCCCCTCTTTTCCCCCTCCCACGTATCTCTTTTCCTTTCCCTCCGTTTCTTTCCCTAGCTCTTTTAAGATCTCTCCTACTCTCCTTTCTACTTCCTTCTCTCCTCCCCTTAATCCTTTTATCACTATGTTCCTTTTTCTCTCCTCCCTTTCTTTCCTTTCCTCCCTCATTTCTATCCTTTTTATTCTTTCTTCCATCCCTTTCTTTTTTTCCTCCTCCACCTTCCCTTCCCCCTTCGTCGCCACATCTTTCATCCTTTCCTCCAGTTCCTCCATTCTTTTCCTCATTTCTTCTTTCTCCTGCCTCCACTTCTCTTCCTTTTCCCCAATCTTCCTCTCTACCATTATCTCCATCTCTTCTCTCATTTCCTTCATATGCCCTCTTAACTCCTCCCTCAACATCTCTTTCACTTCTCTTATCCCATCCTTCAGTTCTTTCTTCCAATCCTCCTTTATCTCTTTCCACCATCTACCCTCTCCTCCTTCTCCCTCAACTACTCTTTGCGGCGATCTCATCACCCTTTTCCCTTCCTTGAAAGCCCAACCCTCCTCTACCCATTTTTCCCCTTCCCCTTCTTCCATCTTTTCTCTTTTCCTTTTCCAAATTTCTTCAATATTCCCCGTGCTCCCCCTTCTTTCCGCTCCCTTTTTTCCTTCTTCTCCTAACTTTATCTTTATCTTTGTCCCTTTGTTTTTTACCTCTTCCATCCTCTCTATCTGCTCTCGCCGCTTTCTACCTATCTCTCTTATCACTTCTCTAGTTTCCCTTCTACCTGTTCTCTATTCCCTGCCTCACTTCTTCCTTCGAGTCTCCCCTCTACCTACTTTCTGGTCCCTGCTTCACTTCCTTCGAGTCGCCCCTCTACCTACTTTATGCTCCCAGCTCTCTCTCCGTTCCTACCTGTTCGCCGCCTCTCTATGTATTTTTCTGCTCCTTGCTCTCGCCTTTCTGCCGCCACGTGCCTGCCTTTTCTCTCCTCTACCTTCCTATTCCCTCCACCGCTACCTCCACCTCTGCTCCCCCGTACACTTCACTCCCCTCTCTTCCTCTCACCCTCTCCACTCACTCTCTCACTCCTCAAAAACTTTCTCTCTCGCTCCCTTAACTCGCACACACTTTCTGTCACCTTAGCTCTATCCCACCGGAAACGGAAGTCTCCAAGATGCCATTGAGTATTTTTAAGAAAAAAAAATTGCTTTGTTATTAAGAATAGGATGAATATGGCCAAAATCGCTGTTTTTTGGCTATTTCAACCCATTTATCTCGGGAACCTGACGTGATAGAGTAATTCTGCGGCCAGATTCGGATTCTGCGAGCAAAATTACGTAAGAAACGACTTTTGTTTCCCAGAACGCAGGACCATGCATACCTGTGTTATTTAAGTAAACTATGTTTCCTAATTTTTGTCACAAAGTTTTATTTCGTTTCTTCGACTCAATATTAATTGTAGTCTTTATACAAGTATAATCGAAAAAAAACTTGTAGTATGTTGATGTATGAAATGTTATCTCTTTATGCTATTTTTGCTTCCAACCTATGTATCTCAGAAAATAAACAACATACAGTGGTTACCAAACGATTATTTTGTTTCTTAACTTTTGTCAGTAAGTGTATATTTGATTGTTTTACAATTCACAACAGTAATATTAAATCTCGTTCAGAGAATTTACACTTGAGCGGCGACTTGTTATAATATACTATGCTGGTTATATCTATTGTTCTCTATCTGACACTGGAATGAGATTGAGACTGAGACTGAGATATGACTGATACTGAGATATTACTTATCTCGACTGGATTTAGACTGTGTTTAGACTGTGTTTAGACTGTGTATGAATAACTGAATAATCGCTCTCGACTGGATATCTAGCTTTCGGGGTGTCGGTTAATATACCGTCGAGTGCTCGTTCCCTACCCTAAGTTGTCGGGTTCACGTGAGATAATACAATATGATCATGTGTTCGTAAAATCGCAAACAATAGTCGTATTCGAAGGTCGGTCTAAATTTAGCCTCGAACAATAAGATCTATTGTTCGTCCTTACAATAGGATCATGAGTTCCGAGAGTTGTTTTCGTGCCGCGCGCTTCCGCATTCCAAGTTGTTTTCGAACAGAATTAAATTAAAGTATTATTAATTCTATTAAATTAGACAATTATAAAGTAGAATATAATGTGCGTGATTGTCGCTTAATTGTCTAATTTTTACAAAAATATTATTCTTAATATTATTTTTAATATTATTCTTAATATTATTTGCAAAGATATTTATATACGTATGCACTGGTTTTGTTGCAGATCATAATTGTTGCTGAGGACTAATCAATGTGGTTTGGACGTTGAATCTACTATGCAAGACAGGAGTTGAAAAAGAAGATTTAAACAACATATATATATTACAAGTGGAGTGACGAGCTAAATACTTCTAAGTTATATAATTTTTATATCTAAGTGTATTGTATTTTCATGTTTCAATAACGGTTTGTAATTAATAATAGAATTATCCATTCGGTTTTGCTATTAAAATTTCATATATATATATACATAGAGAGAAATATTTCATTACCGTTTCATTTTTCCTCAACTCCTATTATTTAATGTTTGATATTAAACTTTTATTTTTCCGAGTCTAATAGAGATCAAATTGATTAGTTTTGCGTGCTTCCTTCTTAATTAGTCTAAGAAATTAATATAAATCGATTAGATATACAACATGCATCTGTACAGTGTCATACATATACTAATATCACTGTACACAGGGGTGCGTACCTGTGTGTGTATTAAACTAAACTCAAATTATTGTTTTATGGATATTTACATATATATCTATATAGTTATAATGGAAATTGCTATATAGTTACAGTCTAAGTTGCTAATATAGCCATGAATAGAAATTCAATGATTCACGTTGCGACGCGACGAGTCCAGTCTTTTATATCAAGGTTTTTATACATGACTATTAGATCCCGAGTGGATATACTTGTAGATTCGGTATATATTGTCATAGAATGAGTAATTGAACTAGTATAAGTCGTTAAACAAATGATCGGACTCTTATATATGTGTAATATTGCACAAAATGTGTGTAAAATATGTCATTTTTGAGCATTCATAAGTATATAGGCAATTTTGGTATTTATCGACGTTAGACTTGTAATGACTGGTTTGTTAATGTTATTATGTGTAAAAAGACTAGATCCATTAATTTTTCATGAGTATAGATATATATATATATATATATAAATATAAGCGATTAGAGAAGTTATAAATCATATATATCTTCATATTCGAAGATGAGAGTATTAATAATTATAAAAGGTAAGTATGTACATGTTAATTGTTTAGATATTATGTCTTTATAACGAAAATAAATAGTTGTTTTTATGTAATTGTTTTTCTTATGCTGATCAATAGAATTATAATAAAAGTAAGAAAATATATATATATTATATTATTATATCATAAAGAGAAGTAATTGTAAATTAATAATTAACATATTTATTCTCATTAGTGGATTTTGATTCGATATTTTTATGATAATTAAATTTACATAAAGAAAGGTAAAATTGAGTCTGGTTTGGTAAGCCGAACATTGTGAAGAGTGCTTAACGTAAGCTCGCGTTCTGGCTAGTGATTTTGGGGAAATCTATAGTTACTGATCTTAGTATAGCTAAATGCATCCAGTGCTTGACAGATTTGTTTTGATACGCGTGTGGGCTTTAAATGTGCTTATTAATTGACTTTTAATTATTAATCATAACGAGTATCGCGATTGTTCGTTGCAAAAGAGTGAAAGAGAGAGATGAAGAACTCGTGTGAAGATGTGTGATCCAACTGTTGTGTGATGTTCAAAAATCAGTGACGGACGGTGGCGGAAGTCAAGTGGAGGCGCCGTACGTGACACAGGCAGTAGATTAGGACCTGTAAGGAGGTGGTCGTTGAGGGATACGCCGCGCGTCCCTCGCTGTGAGCCATTGAAGACTACCCGCAGTTTCGTAGTCGTGCTCGACTCCTTGATGACCCCGTGATGCGGTAAAAAACAAGTACGTTTTTCCTGGTTCCTGGAGGTTACTGCTGCCTTCGTCATGTGACCTAGGCGCTCATACTCCAGCATGAAGTCTTGGTACGACTGCTGAAACGTTGGATGTTGTCTGAATCTCCGTTCCATTGTTTGCAGCAATCGGACCGCTGCTACACGCGTGTCGCTCAGGTCCGTCGGGGCCGACTTCAATGGCAGACGGACTACGTAGCGGCCCTCCGGCGTGCGAGAGTGAGTGGTCGCGAAGAAGTCCTCGCATTTCTGGTCCTCCGCGGTAAGGGCCATCTCAGCTGGTTTTGGCCATTCTTCTTGCTCCCAGAATTGGCGAACCAGAGACGTCAGTTGCTCATCCACGGCGCATTGATTGGAGGAGATCGCCTCCTGAGACGTCCTGGAGCCAGCGATTCCGGAGAGGATCCAGCCCAGGGTTGTCTGTTGTGAGAGCGGTGCTCGCGGACCTCCATGGCGGAGGCCGGGCCTTAATATTGCGGCGTAAGTGTCGGCACCTAATAAGAGTTCAACAGGATCGTTAGAGTGGCAATCCGGATCCGCGAGTTCGATACCTTCGAGGTGAGGCCACGACATGTGAGAATTGGTTAGCTTTCCGGTGTATAAGGTGACGCGAGGTAGCACGTGTGCGGTGATTCGCATGGTGAATTCCGAAGTGCGCGATCGGATCGCAAGGTCAACTAGTCCGCGCGTCATTCCCGTGCGTTGTGCTCCGACTCCGTAGATCGCAACGGAAGCCTTTGTTCGTGCTAACCGCAGCCGCTGCGCAAGTGCCTCCGTGATGACGGATACCTCAGAGCCAGGGTCGATCAGTGCACGTATGATGTGGGAGCTGCCAAGTCTGTCAGTGATGCTGACTCGCGCCGTAGCGAGCAGTACCGTGACAGCGATCTCGCGCACCTTGTTGGAGACATGCGAAGAAAATGCAGAAGTGTTACCTGTAGTGGTGCATGCCTCGTGCACAGTGGTGTGATGTCGCTCCTTGCAAGTCATGCAGGACTTCTTGGACTGACATTCGGTGACCAAGTGTTTGCCGAGGCAGTTCAAGCAGAGATCCTTGGTGGAAATGACCTCTAGTCGTTGTCGAGGCTGCTTCTGCTGGTACTCACTGCAGTGGAGGATGTAGTGATCCTGCTGACACAACGGGCACCGACTGTTCGGCTTGCGAGATGACTGTGCGCGTGATGACTGTGCCGTGGCGTTGACGGATTTACCAGTTGACTTGTTTGTTCCTTGGTCGGGTCGCGCAGTGCTCAGTGCTTCTAACGTATATAAGCGTCGCTCTAGGAACTGTTTGAGTGTTTCATACGACGGAGGTTCCGCGGATCCGCTCACCGCGGTCTCCCACTCGCGTCTGGAGCGAGAGTCTAGCAGTTCCACGGCCATGTGGACGAAGAGGTCCGAGCAATTCGAGATGGGTCGTCCAATGCTGTCGAGTGCGCCTATCGTTCCCGTGATGCTGTGGAACACTCGCTTCAGCTCACTGGCTGTTTTGCTCTTCATCCGTGGTAACGAGGTAAACGCTGAACAATACGATTTCACCAGCAGGCGTTTATTTTCATAATGTTCGGTGAGTGCGCTCCATACACGTTCGAAGTTGTCGCCTGTAATGGTAAAGCTCCTCACAAGTTTCTCCGCCTCCCCTTTCAGACTGGTCTTCAAGTAATGCAGGCGTTCCACATTGGTAAGCGAGTTGTCCTTGGAGATGATTGATGCGAAGAGGTCTCGAAAGGAAGGCCAATCTTCGTACCTGCCAGAAAAATGCGGCAGTTGGATGCGAGGCAGTGTGGTTCGTGACGCATGACTGGGGGCGCCTGTTGCTGCTGCTGGTGCTTGCGTGTTGCTTCTCATCCCCAGGATTAGATCTTATTTGGATCTTAGGAACATTTTATAAATATTCTAGGAATATCTAGCGTTTACTGGGAACATTAGATGTACAAGTGAAAACATTAAATTAAAAGAATTGTATGTGTACTTTATCATAAATATACAGTTCAGGGAATGTACTTATATTTTCAACGAACCAAGTTATTTATAAAAATGGATGTATTATACCCCTAACAGCACATGATATTTTCCGTATATTCTGAATTCATACGGAATCTCCCATATATACAGGGTGTTTCAGACCACCCGTACCACCCATTTAAAAACTAGAGGAGTGGTTATTTCAAAAAAGTAAAAACATTTTCTTTATAAATCGGGTGCGATAACTGTCGTTACTGGGTACAAGAGAATCCTCATTGGTTTCGAGAAATAGACCATCAACATATTTGGAAAATCAACGTTTGGTGCGGAATTGTTGAAAAACATATTGTTGGACCGTTTTTCTTTGAAGGAAATCTAAACGGTGTTCGGTACGCTAATTTCCTCGAAAATGATCTTCCACCTTTACTTGAAGATATTCCTCTACAATTACGCCTAAACATGTGTTTTCAGCAAGATGGGTGCCCAGCGCATACATCTAGAGTTGCCCGTGAACGACTAAACGACATGTTTCCAGATAAATGGATAAGCAAATATGGCCCACATAATTGGCCACCACGATCACCGGATCTAACTGTTCTCGACTACTATTTGTGGGGAAGAGTAAAAGATCTGGTATACCGCGAACGCCCTACGACAAGAGATGATATGATTCGTAGAATACGTGACGCTATTGGTTCTCTAGATGCTGATGAAATTTTTCATGCTACAAATGATTTCGAAAAGAGAGTATTTAATTGCATTGAAGCAAACGGTGGACATTTCGAACATCAGGCCTAATCACATCTAGCCATATCAGCGCACGCACATACCCACTCACCCCCACACACACCCACACACACACACACACATACACACACACACACACACACGCACGCACCGTAGGGAGGGTTTGGAGTCGTTAACTACTGTGGAAGCGACGAACCACAGGGTCCTTATCCCTACGGAGTGCGCGCGCGCACGCACACACCCACACACCCACACACAAACACACACACCTACACACGGGATCTGATATCAGCCACGTCCTCGTCGTAGATCCTGGGTTATGCCGAGAGCAGATAATGCAAAAACGTTATTTTCGCTAACACACATTTTGAAGGTTGTTTGAAGAACATAAATGACATTTTTCGAAAAAATGTTTGGTACAAAAGTTTCATATTTTTTCGTATAAAATCCGAATCTGCAATAAAAAATACCATGTTCCATTTAAAAAAATGCACTTCCGGTCTGAATCGCCTATTTCCGGCCGGAACCAGAAGTTGAAAATATCACCATTCGATAGAGCGCACCCGATTTATAAAGAAAATGTTTTTACTTTTTTGAAATAACCACTCCTCTAGTTTTTAAATGGGTGGTACGGGTGGTCTGAAACACCCTGTATACGTAACATTCTGAGAATATACTGAGGATATCGTAAGCAATATATAATGGGCTACGAACATTTTGTATATTCTGAGGATATTCTGAGCATATCGCACACAGAATATCACATTTTGCATTCATATCGTAGATTCTGCATATATTTTGAAATTCATCCCGAATATCCCGAATATATACGTAATATTCTAGGGATATTCTGAGGATATCGCACACAGATTATGTGAATTACGTCCAAAATGTAAATATAACGTCACAAATCACGTTTAATATTTTGTAGAAATGTGAATTGTGTAATAAATAAGTATATAAATAATTATGTTTCTTACATTTCGGACGAAATTTAAATTATTTATTAAATGTATGTAGAAAAACTTTTTTACATGCGATTACTCTAGCTCAGGGGGTCGATCATGTAATTTCACGTGAAACTTTTCATTTATCTTTCAGTCAACTTTACATTCGAAACAAAGTTGGAAAGCACAGTATATATTTTATTTACTATTATTAAAATAGTGTAGTTTATTTGCTTACCGCTATGCGGCGCATTATTCATTTTCTATACCCGTATTCGAGTTCTTGTCATGAGTGTATATAAAGCCTGCAAAATGCGGTTAATAACATTTTTCTATCTCATTCTTTCTCTCATGGACCTAATCATGGTGTACAATCGGAAGGATGGTTTCTTCCAATGGATTTCTAAACAGTTTGGCAACAGGATTAGGAACCTCTTAAGAAGTTGGCTAAGAACTAAAGAAAAACTGTGCATCTGCCATCAACAGCTGATTTTCCTACTACAATGTAGAAGACACGATGTGCTTCCACCACACATATACAGGTCACATGTTCACATTGCTTTTGTTAGTAATAGCGTCAATCGTACATATTTCAACCTCAACAAACGCATTCATTTACGACTCTTAAGTTTAGAGATTAAAGATTTAAATTTCATCATACGTTTATTGCGATCTAATATTATTAATATAGAAAACTTACTAAATAATAATTTACCTAATCAATTATTGACACGCTTTTTCGATTTCAATAAACGAAAACTAAGCATACTGAGCTATAATAAGAAAACTAGTTTAATTAAGAAATTTAACACGCTACTATTTGCCCAAAATTCATCGATAAAATTGTTTAAAAACACTGATAAGTCGAATTGGTTAGTTAATATGTGCAAAGAACAGATTCCGAAACCAGTAATGGAAATTTTGAGCTTAGGTGAGAATTTCGCATTGCCTGTTGATATAACTAACAAGAGAGACCGTATTGACACTGTACTTAATGTTGTTAAGAGTATCGAAGCTAACCACAAAAAGATCCCCACGGATAAAATTGAATTAACACGTACATCAGTAACTAATTCATTACAAAAATTTCTGTGTAAAGAAAAACACGTGAAACCTATAGATAAATATCTACTGAATGGTTTTTCTGATTGCAAACATTTTCTCAAAAATAATAGGGATATTTTAGTCACAAAGGCGGACAAAGGACAGGTGACAGTCATTATTGATAGGGAAGTTTATTCGGAAAAAATGACTGAATTATTGAATGATAAAACAACTTACAAAATTCTCGACAAAGATCCCATAAAACGCGTTAAGTTTAAATTGAATTCTTTGGTCAAAAACTGGCGTGATAATGGAATTATTGATGAAATTACTTACAGCAATCTTAAGGACACTAATGGCACTCTCCCGAGAAGTTACGGATTACCTAAAATACATAAGATTGGGTGTCCGTTACGCATTATTGTTTCATCTATCGGTAGCCCAACATACAATCTAGCTTTGTTTTTACACAAGATCTTACTTAAATCAGTACAGAAACCCAGTTCATACATCAAAGATAGCTGGACATTCGCCTATAATATCAAACAGTTGAACATTGATGAAGACCACGTTTTACTTTTTTTGGACGTGATTTCGTTATTCAATAATATTCCAAAAGACTTAGCGTTTAGAGCTGTGGAAAAAAGATGGTTAAATATAACAGGCAACACTGACTTGAATTTACAACAATTTTTATATGCCTTAGAATTGATTTTTGAGTTGACTAGTTTCTGTTTCAATGGAAAATATTATGAGCAGATTTTTGGTTGCCCCATGGGTTCTCCTTTGTCTCCCATTTTAGCAGATATAGTCATGGACGACCTTGAAAGTCAATGTTTAAACTCTTTAAAATTTGCGCCACTAGTTTACTACAGATATGTGGATGACATATTCACAATCGTTCCAAAATCTAGTATTGAAGAAGTGTTAAATATCTTTAATAGCTATCACCACCGGTTACAGTTCACTCATGAAATAGAACAAGATAAGTCCATAAATTTCCTAGACACCACGGTTTCGAGATCGAATAGAAAACTGTTAATAAATTGGTATAAAAAACCCACCTTTTCAGGTAGATATATTAATTTTTATTCAAGTCACCCACTTAAATACAAGATTAACACTATTAGAAGCCTTGTTGACCGGGCTATTTTGTTATCAGATGAACGATATCATAAAACTAACTTGAAAATCATAATAGACATCTTAATTAAGTTAATAATAACTTCCCTACTTCATTAATAAAAGAGCACATTCGAAAAAGAATTAAAGCAATAAAGTACAAAAAAGACTCCCTATACAGCAATGAAAATGAACACGTAATTAATAAATACGATACATCCAACTTTGTGACTTTACCATACATAAGGAATCTTAGTGATAATTTGCATCATACTCTTGACAAATTAGGTCTCAAAACTTTGTACACAATTCCGAAAAGACTAAATAATGTTATTATGAAAGGTAAAGATAAACTAGACCGTTCACAAAAACGAACATCGTATATATGCTTGAATGTAACGATTGTGGCGCAAAATACATCGGACAAACAAAAAGAATGTTAACTACGCGCATAAAAGAACATTGCAGCAATATAAAAAATCACCCAAGTAATCATAACGTAGTTAGTAAACATAGAACAGAATTTGAACATGATTTCAAATGGTTAGAACTTAATATTTTACACTATGAAAAACATAAAAGAAAAAGAGAGATTGCTGAAATGTTCTTCATCAAAAAATGATAATACGATTAATCTACAGAGGGATACCGATAATCTAAACCCTATTTATGACAAGTTAATATACAGCGTGTAACATATCTGAATTTGTTTATAATGTTTTTGTAGCTATGTGATTCTATTTTTATTTTTATTTTTATGTTTCTTATATACGACCTTAAGATAAAAAAATTCTCGACTTGTATCTTTTAGTTAGTTTTCGTTCTGCTCTAACGTAATGAAGTTCAACATTTAAATAGACAAGAGTAATGTAACTCAAGATCTTATTCATTAGGTATGACTTAATTATTGCATCAAAATCTATTCCTTCCCACATATATTATTATAATTTTTCTAATTTTTCGATTTGTATGATTTGTCAATTTTAGTAACACTTGATAAGGACCCGGAACTTGGGTCGAAACGTTGTGTAAAAACTTTTTATATTAAATATATGCCAGTTGGGTCGAAGTAATAATTATCTTTGGAATTTTTCTATCAGTTTAATTTCTAATACCATTCCCGTACAGGGGAATTCAGATATTGAACTGATTTTTGGAAAATCGGACAGAAAAATGTCCGATTTTCACTTATTCGGACAATTTCTGTCCGAATAAGTAAAAATATTTTGTTATATATATGCATGATATATCTGTAACATACTGGAGATATACCGTTAACATTCTACAGATATTCTTGGTATATACCATAAGATCTTCTCAGTATATACTATGAACTAAAATAGAAGGACATTTGAGCATTCTTAGTACATATTCAGTACATCATAGTACGTATCTCGAATGCCCTGAGAATATACGCAATATACTTTTAAGATATCCTCCGAACATTCTCAGTATCTACATGTGCTGTTAGGGTTGGGATAGTACGCACTAGAAAATACAAATGCATTAGTCAAAACATTAAATTAAAAGAATTGTGTGTACCTTATCATAAACATATAGAATATTTTTAAATAAAATGTGATGTTTTGTTCTTTTATGCATAGCGTAAACTACTTTTAAAACGAGATGTTTTATTTATATTATAAATAAGAGAATCTATAATGTATTTTTGTTATAAATGAGAGAAAGATATAAATATATTCTATATGTTTATAATAAGATGTTTGTGTGTGTGTGTGTGTGTGTACTGTAATAATTTCTTAAGATTTAAACTTTTAACAATGTACTTGTATTTTTATTAACCCGATAAGGCTCTGCAGTCATTTTTAAGTTAAAATTTAAAAGTTTAAATCGAAAGAAATTGTTACAGTACACACACACACACACACACACACACACACACACACACACATCTTATTATAAACATATAGAATATTTTTACAATCATATCTCTCATTTATAAAATAAATAAAAATCTTATTTCAAAAGCAGTTTACGCTACGCATAATCACATTTTATTTATTTATGATGATCACTATTTAAAATAATATTAAATATTTATCTTTATTTAGAACAATTCTTAGGGCCATCTTTAGGTTATCCGGTGGTGTTAATTAATAAGTGAGAGGATCGAACAAACACAAAAAAAAAGAAAAAGAGATTGAAACGTGGATAGAAACTAACGATCACAGACGATTTTATTCACTCAACGAAGATAAAGATTTACAGAAAAATGTCTCGAATAAAGAGAGCGGCTGAAGCGCGAGGTTACGATAACGAAAGTCGATCAAGGACTGACTAAATTCCAACCGAAAAATCGAGAGCGTTAAATATACCGAATATGTCGATGTTTTGAGTCAGCTGATCGTCGCTGAGCAGGTAGAGCGAGGGGCGCGCGGTAAGACGAGCGACACATGAAAAAGCGCGTAAACACGACTCGAGCAAAGATATCGACGATTCGGTAGTTCCGCGGAGAGTATTTATAAAGAGACAGAGATAGACAATATATTCCGAAAAATAAGGTCTTACAGAGAACATAAATTATAGCTTGATAACGCACTAAGAAATATAACGATACAAATTAAAGAAATTGGCAGAAAGTATTAACATTACCGTCCGCCTCAGGGGCGTGATAGACGCCGCTGATTAAATGAGAAGAAATTAATGAGACGCTCTGAAAGAGCAAAATGAAACCGAGTTACATTGAAGATGAATATTTACAATGATGACGCGTTAAGAATTAAACAAATTAAATGATAAGAAAATTAAGAAGGGAGAACAAAATTTAAAATCGATGAGCAGTAGACAGAGTTTAAGTCGCGATCGGTAATGGACAGAGTTTGACGATCGGTCGTTTATATTCGGAAGCGGCTGTCCGAACAGTGACAACGCGTACACGACCGTCAGTTCCTGGATGTAATGCTGTCACACGCGCTAGAGGCCATTTGGCCGGTGGATAGCGTTCATCAAGGATAAGGACGAGATCTCCAATTTGAAGCGGCTTGGTGGAGAGATGCCATTTTTTCCTTGTTTGCAGACGTTGTAGATACTCCGTTGACCATCGCGCCCAGAATCTTTCCAAAAGTTGACGTAAAAGTTGCCATCGCGATAGGCGAGAAATCGGCACGTCGTTAAATGGCGGCTCCGGCAGGACGATCAAAGGTTCGCCGATGAGAAAATGCGCTGGCGTAAGCGCGCTGACATCCGCAGGATCGTCGGACAGCGTGGAAAGCGGTCGAGAGTTGAGCACGGCCTCGACTTGCGTGAGAAGAGTGTTGAACTCCTCGTACGTCAAGATCGTGTCGCCTATAAGTCGTCGAAGATGAAATTTCGTTGACTTGACGG
Organism: Lasius platythorax; assembly: GCA_963971435.1. NCBI lineage: Eukaryota > Metazoa > Arthropoda > Insecta > Hymenoptera > Formicidae > Lasius > Lasius platythorax. The sequence continues at coordinate 359,387 of OZ020539.1, forward strand.
CGGCTTCCCACTTTCCTCCGAAGTGTGGAGCGGAAGGAGGGTTGAATTTCCACTCCGTTCCATCAGCGGCCAGTAAATGAGCGATCTCCGCGGCGTCCTTGGAAGCAGAATTGAATAGACGTCGAAGTTCAGCGTCTGCTCCAACGAAATTTGTCCCGCAGTCGCTTGAGATGGTGACGCAACGGCCTCGTCGAGCTATGAAGCGTCGATACGCAGCCAGAAAACCCTGCGTGGAGTAATCTGTTGCAAGATCGAGATGAACAGCGGAGGTAGAAAAACATATTAAGACAATCAAATAGGCCTTGTATGTTCTGGACGCTCGGCCTCGCCAGGTGCGAAGCGTGTAAGGTCCAGCGTAGTCAACACCGGAATGCAAGAATGGGCGCGTCGGTGTGACACGTGATGTTGGAAGAGAGCCCATCATCTCCTGAGCTGTTGCCGCGCGATGTCGGGCACATCGGACGCAGCGGCGGATGAATGAGCTGTCTGGAGCGCGCCCTCCGAGGATCCAATAATGTTGTCGTAAAGTCGCCAAGACAACTTGAGTTCCGCCATGAAGAGTTCGATGGTGAAGATCTGATATGACAAGTCGTGAGAACGACGAATCACGAGGAAGGATGGCAGGATGTTTTCCATCTAAATCGAGCAAAGAATTTTTGAGTCGTCCACCGACGCGAAGAACTCCTTCAGAGTCGACGAAGGGAGCCAGTTTGAGAAGTGGATGCGTTCGTGGTAGTGACGTTTTTGTCGAGCAGATCTCTAACTCGCGATTGAAATAAGCTCGTTGGGTGTCCTTGATCCAAAAGGTCCGAGCTTGAATGAGTTCTTCAGGATGTAAGGCTCGTGATGAGTGATGATCGGCTCCTTTGAAGATGGCGACGCTTCGCAGGATCCATGCGGTGATGCGAAGGAGGCGATCAAGACTGGAAAATCGATCAATGAGATTCCATGAACATAAAGATGGCTGGCTTACCGCAGTTACGAGGACTTGATGAGGTCGCTTTCTTTCGAGGTTGATAGCGTCGTCGATTGGAGGAGCGGTGGATGGCCATCCTACGGAAGGACCTTGAAGCCAGACTGGACCACGCCACCACAAGGAATGCGTTTGCAACAGGCTGGGAGAGAGTCCGCGAGAAACGCAGTCCGCGGGATTTTCGCTGCCAGCTACGTGATGCCATCGAGCGTCGGGAACGAGCTCTTGTATGACGGCAACTCGATTCGCGACGAATTCTTGCCACTGAGAAGGATGTCCGCGTATCCATGCTAAACTGACGCTGGAGTCGACCCACAGATGGGCAGGAACATGTTGAAGGCCGAGAAGATTACGGACACGAGCAAGCAGACGAGATAGAAGAACGGCTGCAGCCAGTTCCAGGCGAGGAATTGTTTGTTTTTTAAGAGGCGCCACCTTGCTTTTAGCCGCGAGAAGAGTGACCTTGGCATCCGTGAAGGTTTGAATGGTGCGGATGTAAAGCACTGCGCCGAGAGCGTCCTGAGAGGCATCCGAGAAACCGTGAAATTCGACACCTTGAATGCTGGTTGAAGTGCCAAGCCACCGAGGAATCGAATATTCGGAAACTCCTCGCAGGTCTTCGTCGAATTGAGTCCATTGCTGTGCGAGAGACGGCGGCAGCGGATCATCCCATTCGATGTTCAATTTCCACAGATGTTGGATGAACATCTTGCCGAGAATCGTTACAGGAGCGAGCCAGCCAAGCGGATCAAAAAGCTGCGCGATCTTCGAGAGAATTGATCTCTTGGTGAGCTTGACGATCGGATCAGAGCGACTGACGTGGAACTTGAAGGAGTCCGAGGCTGGATGCCACGTGAGACCCAGAGTTCGAGCTTCTGATTGCAGTTCTCGAGCTGAAGAGCACTGTGATGAGTCAGCGATGCCTTGGAGAAGATCGTCGTTGTTGGCTGACCACTTTTGCAGCTTGAAACCGCCCGCCCTGAGGAGCTCGGTTAATTGAAGAGCCTTGACCTTTGCGTCCTCCGGAGTGTCTGCACCTGATAGCACGTCATCCACGTAGATAGCCGTTCGCACGATGTTGGAAGCTTGAGGAAAGACGTGTTCTTCGTCCTTGGCGAGTTGCTGAAGAACTCGAAGAGCTAAATATGGAGCACAAGTGAGGCCGTAAGTCACAGTCGTGAGTTGATAACTGCGAGGCGAATCTGAGGTAGCCCAGAGAATCTGCTGATAGTGTCGGTCTTCAGGATGTATCACGATTTGCCGATACATCTTCTCAATGTCAGCGGCAAATGCGAATGCGTGCATTCTCCAGCGTAAGATGACCGCGTCAAGATCTTGCTGAAGCTTCGGACCTGCATGCAGACAATCGTTAAGCGAGATTCCAGAGCTGGTTGGAGCTGACCCGTTGAAGACTACCTGTAATTTGGTAGTCGAGCTGCTTTCGCGAAGAACGCCATGATGCGGCAAGTAGATTGGTGTTGGATGATGTTGAGAAGCAGAAGTCGGCACCATGTGACCCAGATCGGCATACTCTTGAAGAAAGTCCGAGTAGAGCTTTCCGAAGACCTCGTCTCGTCGAATGCGCTGTCGAACTCTTGCGAAAGAGCGTGATGCTGAAGTAAGAGAGTCGCCAAGTCCGGTGGTCGAGGAGCGAAAAGGCAGCCGAACGATGTATCGCCCGGTCTTGTCCCGCGAGTGCGTGGTGCGAAAATGAGTTTCGCAGGCTTGCTCGTCAGGAGTGAGACGTGAAGTGATGGACGGAATGACGTCTTCTTGGATCCAGAACTTTTGCAGAGTGTCGTGAAGATCCACATCTTGAAGCTTGCAACATGAGATGATGGAGGCAGAATCAGATGAAGACGACTGAGCGTTGAGAGGCCCAGAGACAATCCAGCCTAAAGTCGTATGTTGAGCGACGGGTGAGTTGAGCGATTCACGTCTGATGTCGCCGAGTAATAATGAGCCGTAAACATCGGCACCAAGGATGATATCGATGGGACCCGGTGTAGCGAACTCGGGATCGGCTAACTGCAAACCTCGTAAATGATTCCACGAGGATGTCACTTGACGTGATGGTATTCGACCTGTGACCTTCGGAAGAACGAAGGCTGAGACAGAGAACTCAATTGATGGATCAAGGCGTGATTGAAGCCTCAAGGTCACAACACCTCGGGATGATCCGATAGTATGAGCGCCGACACCCATGATCGGCACAGAAGCACGAGTTCGAGGAAGACGTAGTAGCTGCACCAATGACTCCTGGACGATGGAGATCTCAGATCCTTGATCCAAGAGCGCTCGTACCTTGATGTTGTCTCCCTTCACGTTAATCAGCGTGACGCATGCAGTGGCGAGCAACACGTGAGAACGCTGTAGATGAGCTGCTGCGTTGTGAGAGTGCACGGCCGTTGATTGAGACGATTCTGAAAACGGCGTAGTGGTCGATGAAGATGCTGAAGAAGTGCTTGGAGAGGCACTGGAGATGGGAGAATCCTTAGGAGACGAAGCAGTGTCGCGATGAAGCAATGTGTGATGCTGACCTTTGCATTTCCGACATCTTTTGAGAGATCGACACTCGTTGAGCTTATGTGAACCGAGACAATTAAAGCAGAGTGACTTTCGAGTCACGAGATTTTGTCGGTCAACCATCGATTTGGATGCAAAGTCAGGACACGATGCGATGTAGTGAGAAGAACCACAACAAGAGCAGCCAGGTTGATTTGTGACAGCAGCGTGAGAGTGAGCTGAAGTCCTTGATTTGCTGCTTGACTTATGTGATGATGCGGACGTAGAAAGTGAGCGATATTGCACCGATTCGAGAGCTCGAATACGTCCTTCGAGGAAGAGCTCAAGCTGAGCGAAGGTAGCGAGTTCCTGCGACGTTCCCTGCTCGAGTTCCCAAGCTTCGAGAGTCTTCGCGTCCAGCCGTCGAGTAACGAAGTACACGATGAAGATATCCCAATGCTCCGTGGGTAATCCGAATGACTGCAAGGCTCCTAAAACGTCCTTGACCGTAGAGAGCAGTGACTTGAGTTCAGAGCTTGATTTCTGCGTAATTGTCTTGATACTAAATAAACGGTCGAGATGCGTCGTCACAATAACGCGTCGATTTTCAAATCGATCGGTGAGCGCATCCCAAGCGCGCGTGAAACCTTCCGACGTCACCGGGATGTTGGCGATGTATCGCGCCGCTTCTCCAGTCACTTGCGATTTTAAGTAATGGAGCTTCTCTACGGCGGAGATATCCTTGTTGAAACTCACCATTGATTGAAACAGATCGCGAAAGGAAGGCCACTCATGATACTCGCCGGAAAACTTAGGCAAACTGATCTTCGGCAACGCTCGACACATGCTTGAATTTGAGTTCGATCTGCTTGATTCGTTTGAGTGACTCATGATGGAATCGCGAAGCATCAGAATACTTGTGCGAGAATCGAAATAAGCTTCTTCGCAGGCCGCATATAAATCTTCCGAAAAATAAGGATGCTTACGTACTTCCTCCGTTCCAGCACCGATGAGTTTGTCATGATTATCTTGAAATCGATCCCAATAAGTTTCGAGTGACGTAATTCGGGCGTCAAGGTTGTGGCGATTGAGTTTGTCCTTTCCAAGTTTTTTCGCATTCTCGGGAGCTCGAGTGATGAGACCGAAGAGACTGTTTTGCTTCTCGACAATTGCTCTGAAGGTTGACATCGTGAGTTGTTGACGTCGAAGGTCACGAAAACACCGTTTAATTATCACTGATTTTTAACGGTCACTTAACAGCTGATAATCACTATGATATTAAATGCAGCTTGCAGAGTTGCACTGCGAATGTAGCAGTCACTACGCTGGCGTACAATACGCGAGAGAGATCGAACGAGCGCGATGAGAGCGAGAGAGAATCGCTGAGCGAATGCGCGACGAATGTTCGAGAATCAGCGAACGAACGATATGCGATCGAAAGATCCCTTATCCGGCTCGAAGGACCATAAAATGTTTATTAATAAGTGAGAGGATCGAACAAACACAAAAGAAAAAAAAGAAAAAGAGATTGAAACGTGGATAGAAACTAATGATCACAGACGATTTTATTCACTCAACGAAGATAAAGATTTACAGAAAAATGTCTCGAATAAAGAGAGCGGCTGAAGCGCGAGGTTACGATAACGAAAGTCGATCAAGGACTGACTAAATTCCAACCGAAAAATCGAGAGCGTTAAATATACCGAATATGTCGATGTTTTGAGTCAGCTGATCGTCGCTGAGCAGGTAGAGCGAGGGGCGCGCGGTAAGACGAGCGACACATGAAAAAGCGCGTAAACACGACTCGAGCAAAGATATCGACGATTCGGTAGTTCCGCGGAGAGTATTTATAAAGAGACAGAGATAGACAATATATTCCGAAAAATAAGGTCTTACAGAGAACATAAATTATAGCTTGATAACGCACTAAGAAATATAACGATAAGAAATATAACAAATTAAAGAAATTGGCAGAAAGTATTAACAGGTGGCTTCGTGCAACTTTTGCATCTCTCTCAATCTTTTCACTGCTAAAACATATTATAATATAATGGTAAATATATTAAGAAACAAATTCAATTTGTGATAAAAAATGTAATCAAGAGACGCGGTAGCGTCTCGCTAAGTATATCTTTCGTTTCTTTTCAATATTTTACTAACAGACGCTACTGCGTATCATTTACCGGAACGAGGATGTTTTTACGAAAATAATTAAAAATGAATTGAAATATCTCGTACATCGGATCATCTTTTCGAGAAAATGAACACATCAATCGAAAAAATGGATTTTTCCGAATGTAATGATACCATAATGACACTGGTAGATACATTGGATGTAAAAATCTTAATATCATTCATGCATTTTTCTGCCGAAAATGTGTCATTCAGATACGTCGTCGGACTTGTCCAGGTTCACAAATACACCGCTAGATGGCGCCACTGTCGCAAGCCGCCATTTTTTCAAGGTTCACTAATACATCGCTAGATGGCGCCACTGTCGCAAGACCCATACTTTTTTTTCTATTGTGTGCGTCCGCACGTTCCGCTTCCTCTTTCTCTCCCGGTCTCTCTCTCTCTCTCTCTTTTTCTCTCTCTCGCTCTTTTACTCTTTCCTGCCCTCTCTCTCTTTTTCTCTCTCTCACGCTTCTTCTCTCTCTCCCTTCCGCTTTTTCTCACTTTCCCGCTTTCTCTTTGTCTTCCTCCCGCTTTTTCTCTCATTCTCGCTTTCTCTCTCTCTCCGCTTTCTTTTAATCTCTCCCGCTTTCTCTTATTCTCTTCCGCTTTCTCTCTCTTTCTTTCTTTTGCTTCTCTTTTTCTCCCATCTTCTCTCTCTTTCCCTCCCGCTTTTTCTCTCTCTCCCTTTCGCTTTTTCTCTCTCTCCCTCCCGCTTTTTCTCTCCCTCTTCCGCTTTCTTTCTACCACCCTCCCGCTTTCTCTCTCTCTCTCTTTCTCGTTTTCTCTTTCGCTCCCTCCCGCTTTTTATCACTCTCTCCCGCTTTCTCTTCTTTTCTACCGTTTTCTCTCTCTTTCATTCTCCCGCTTTCTCTCCTTTTCTCACTTTCTTTCTCTCTCCCTCCCGCTATTTTTCTCTCTCCCGCTTTTTCTCTTTTTCCCTCCCTCTTTTTCTCTCTCTCTCCCGGTTCCTTTCTCTCTCTCTCTCCCGCTTTCTTTCACTCTCTCCCGCTTTCTCTTCTTTTCTACCGCTTTCTCTCTCTTTCTTTCTCCCGCTTTCTCTCCTCTCACTTTCTTTCTCTCTCCATCCCGCTATTCTTCTCTCTCCCGCTTTTTCTCTCTCTCTCTCCCGCTTTCACTCTCTCCCTCCCGCTTTTTCGCTCTCTCTTCGGCTTCCTCTCTCTCTCCCTCCCACTTTCTCTCTCTCACCCTCCCGCTTTCTTTCTATCTCCCGCTTTCTCTCTCTCTTCCGCTTTCTCTCTCTCTTATTCTCTCTCTCTCTCTTAGTACACATAATCCGCATCTATTCCATACCTATTCCGTACCTATTCCGTACCTATTCCGCATCCATTCCGCATCCATTCCGCATCCATTCCGCATCTATTCCGCATCAATTCCGCAACCTTTCCGCAACCATTTCGCATCTATTCCGCAACATTCCAAATCTTTTCTGCATCTATTCCGCATATATTCTACATCCCTCCGCATTCATTCCGCACCTATTCCACACCTATCGGCACCTAATCTGCATACATTCCGCATCTATTCCAAACCAATTCCGCATCCACTCCGCATCTATTCCGCATTCACTCCGCATCTAATCCGCATCTAATCCGCATCCACTCCGCATCTATTCCGCATACATTCCGCATACATTTCGCATCTATTCCGCATCTTTCCGCATTCATTCCGCATCAATTCTGCATCCATTCCACATCCGTTCTGCACCTATTCAGCACCTAATCCGCATATATTCCGCATCTATTCCAAACCAATTCCGCATTCATTCCGCATCTATTCCGCATCCATTGCGCATCTATTCCGCATCTTTTCGCACTCATTCCGCACTCATTCCGCATCCATTCCGCATCTATTCCGCACCAATTCCGCATCTATTCCGCTTTAATTCTGCATCTATTCCGCATCTATTCCGCATACATTCCGCATACATTCCGCATCTATTCCGCATCTTTCCGCATTCATTCCGCATCAATTCTGCATCCATTCCACATCCGTTCTGCACCTATTCCGCATCCATTTCGCATCCATTCCGCATCTATTCCGCACCAATTCCGCACCAATTCCGCATTTATTCCGCTTTAATTCCGCATCTACTCCGCATCTTTCCGCATTCATTCCGCGTCTATTCTGCATCCATTCCGCATCCGTTCTGCACCTATTACGCACCTAATCCGCATACATTCCGCATCTATTCCGCAATCATTGCGCATCTTTCGGCATTCTTCCGCATCCATTCCGCATCTATTCCGCATCAATTCCGCATCTATTCCGCATCTATTCCGCATCCACTCCGCATTAACTTTGCATCCATTCCGCATCTTTCCGCATTCATTCCGCATCCATTCCGCATCTATTCCGCATCCATTCCTCATCCATTACGCAATAATTTTGCATCCATTCCGCATTCATTCCGCATCCATTCCGAAACTTTCCGCATCTATTCCGCATTTTTCTGCATTCATTCCGCATCCATTCTACATCCGTTCCTCACCTATTCCAAACCTAATCCGCATACATTCCGCATTCATTCCGCATCCATTACGCATCCATTACGCATCTATTCTACAACAATTCAGCATTTATTCTGCATCCATTCCGCATCCATTTCACATCCATTCCGCATATATTCCGCACCAATTCTGTCTCTCCTCCGCTCTCTCTCTTTCTCCTCCGCTCGCTTTCTCCTCCGCTCTCTCTCTCTCTCTCTCTCTCTCCTCCGCTCTCTCTCTCTCTCTCTCTTCCGCTCTCTCTCTCTCCTCCGCTCTCTCTCTCTCTCTCTCTCCTCCGCTCTCTCTCTATACAAATAAGTTAAAAATGAATGCAGGAAAAACGAAATAAATGATAGTTAGAAGTATAAGGAAAGAACTGAGAGGTAACATTACATTGAAATGTTTGGATGGAACTGAAATAGAACGTGTGGAAAGAATGAAATATCTAGGCATAATTATTGACGATAGACTAAGATTTATAGACCACTGTGATTATATGCTAAAGAAAATAGGGAAAAAAGTGAGTTTTTTAAATAGAATAGGTAATTACATATCGGCATATACTAGATGTATTATATACAAGACAATCATAGCGCCTCACTTTGAGTATTGTGCGACGCTGTTAATTGATATGGGAGAAACACAGCTGAATGAATTGCAAAAAGCGCAAAACCGGGTCGTATTACAATGTGATAGACATACCAAAGTGGAGCGTAT
>OZ020539.1:368463-490906 GCA_963971435.1 Lasius platythorax
GTGATTCTCGATTTTGTTCTCAATAAATTGAGAAAAACTTTGATTTGCGATACATTCTGTTACAGTTAGTGCAGTGTTACAGTTATACGGTGTTTCAAATATTGGTGATTAGTGTGAAAAGATTAAGGTAATTTTTATTTCTGTAATTCTATTCTATATTTATCACAGAAAATATCTGAGGTTAACGTAATATTTCGCATTAAATTTAAAGTTGTATTATTTTCAATTTTATCAAATTCTTTTAAATGTCTTAATATTTATTAAATTTACAATAATCTTTAAAGTTTTAGTAATTTTTAAAATTATTATACAAACGGGAATAGATAAATGCATTGACACATAAATTTGCACGCGTATTGATGCATATTTGACATGCGTGCTTTGTTTCTAAATATTCACATTTGTTTCTAAATATTCATAATTGTTGATTAATTATAATATAATTTTATTTATATTGATAATAAAATTAACATTATTGATAAAATTACTATTAATAATGATAAAGTAATAATTTTTTAATTAAATTTTATAACTTTATATTTTTAAAAGCAATTATAATTAAACACAAAGATAATTATTAAAGCATTTCTTTTGTTATTTTATATATAAAAATATATATTAAAGTATAGTGTTGAGTCATGAAAGAAATGCATTATATGACAAATTTTACATTTTACAAAAAAATATATGTATATAAAAATAAAATGCAAAATGTTTCGTAAAATATTCTAAATTATATAAGAAATTTTTATCTAATATAAATTACGTTTTTATTTTTTATTTAGAAAGGCGGCAGATTGGTAGCAGGCAGTTAATATAAAAAGCAGAGATTAAATCAAGTAAGTTTATTAAGTATTATTATTATTTAGTTGAATAAATTAATTTCATAAATTAAATTAATTAAATTGAAAAGTATTACGAGATAACAAAAGGAAAAATGGCAATAAAAAATATAATAAAATTATCAAATTACGACATAAATATTATAAAACAAAATGCATGGTTGGAAGATACTCATATGGACGCATTTCATACAATAGTAAAAAATTGCTCTTCTTTCTGTCCTCGTGGAGAATTCAATGTCCTGAAACAATAGAGCCTATTTCAGCTATGCAAGATCATATACAAATCTTGCATAGCAGTACATCGAAATATGACGGTCACTGGGTATGTAGCTATTACGATTCCAAAGTAATATACATATATGATTCATTGAATTATGAAAAACTACATACCCATCATGAAATATATTTTAAAAAATTGTATCCATTTTTTACTTTCAAGGAAAATAATATTAAATTTCCTAAAGTGCAACAACAACCAAATCAAAATGATTGTGGAGTATTTGCAATTGCGTTTGCCGTATCATTATTATTTGGTTTAGAACCAAACACTATAAAGTATGAACATTCCTTGATGAGAAATCATTTGCTTAGAATTTTTGAAACTAATATGATTGAACATTTTCCACAAGATTGTACTTGTGGCATTGCAAGAAATGTTCCACATTTAAGCGTGGTGGAACATAAAAGAGTAGATACACATCGAAAACGTATACAAAAGAAATATAAAATTCAAAAACATCAGGTACAGATCGAAAAACAAATCACATCTGAAAAAGACAAGTGTATAAAAGAAATTTTATCTAATAAAGATATGATTGTTAAAGACATCACACCTGAAGAAGGTAGGAGTGGAAAGAAATGTTTGTCTGCAAAAGACATCGTGTCTGTAAAAGACATCGCATTTGAAAATTATGAAGGCAGAAAAGAATATCTGTCTGCAAAAGACATTGTGTCTGTAAAAGACATCACACCTGAAGACGGCAGATGTGGAAAAGAATGTTTGTCTGTAAGAGACATCACACCTAAAGAAGGAAGATGTGGAAAAGAATGTTTGTCTGTAAAAGACATCACATCTAAAGAAGGCAGATATAGAAAGGAATATTTGTCTGCAAAAGACATTGTGTCTGAAAAAGACATAACACCTGAAGAAGGTAGGTGTGGAAAGGAATGTTTATCTGCAAAAGACATCGTGTCTGTAAAAGACATCACATATAAAAATTACAGGTGTGTCAAAGATCCTTTGTTTGTGAAAGATACGATATTTGAAAAAGACTGGTGTAGAAAAAAAGCTTTGTCTGTGAAGAGCATCATATCTAAGAAAAACAAGTGTGGAAAGAAACATTTGTGTGTAATTAAGAGTAATAGTAAAAAAATATTAAGCGTAAATTGTATGACGCAAATATTGTTAATTGCGGTGTTAAAAAACGTATGAAGTATTCGTTTGATATATTGAAAAAACGTGCAACAAAACGGAAAGTATACAAATGTAATTTATTAGAAAATCGTACTATAAAACGTTTAAAATATGCAAATAATAAAGATGATGAGCGTGAAAAAATACGTAAATATTATGCTTTACACAAACATAAATATGAGAGATTGAAAAATTTTATAGTCCTAAAAATAAAGAATTATGTAATAAAAAATTATCAAATTACGACATAAATGTTATAAAAGAAAATGCATGGTTGGAAGATACTCATATGGACGCATTTCATACAATATTAAAAAATTGCTCTTCTTTCTGTCCTCGTGATATATGGAGAATTCAATGCCCCGAAACAATAGAACCTATTTCAGCTATGCAAGATCATATACAAATCTTGCATAGCAGTACATCGAAATATGATGGTCACTGGGTATGTAGCTATTACGATACCAAAGTAATATATATATATGATTCATTGAATTATGGAAAACTACATACCGACCATGAAATATACTTAAAAAAATTGTATCCATTTTTTACTTTTAAGAAAAATAATATTAAATTTCCTAAAGTGCAACAACAACCAAATCAAAATGATTGTGGAGTATTTGCAATTGCGTTTGCCGTATCATTATTATTTGGTTTAAAACCAGACACTATAAAGTATGAACATTCCTTGATGAGAAATCATTTGCTTAGAATTTTTGAAACTAATATGATTGAACATTTTCCACAAGATTGTACTTGTGGCATTGCAAGAAATGTTCCACATTTAAGCGTGGTGGAACATAAAAGAGTAGATACACGTCGAAAACGTATACAAAGAAAATATAAAATTCGAGAACAACATCAGCTTCGGATCAAAAAACAAATAATATATGATAAACTTGAAGAAAATAAAGTTATAAAACGTGCAGCGAAACGGAAAGCATACGCATGTAATTTATTAGAAAATCGTACTATAAAACGTTTGAAATATGCAAATAATAAAGATGATGAGCGTGAAAAAAGACATAAGTATTATGCTTTACACAAAAAGCGTGAGTGTGAGAGATTGAAAAATTTTTATATACGTTGTCCTAGAAATTATGTAATAAGAAATATTATAAAAACCACAAGAAATATATAAGAATAAAACAAAAGAAAGGTTTAGCTAACAAGGTATGTTGGAAATATAAGCATATGTATTTAGAAGCAAATAACATTGGAATTTTGCAATCGATGGAAATATATGTTAAAATTCTTTTAAAAAATATAGAAGGATCACGAATAGAAAAAAAAGAATACGAGCAGAACGAATAATTAAATGGTGTATACACGCCAGGGAAAAATACATAATTATCTTAAGAAAGACATTAGCATTATTAAGAAAAAAAGCAGAAGTATGTTTAAGTCGCGCTAATAAATGTAAGGATGACATTATTTCCAATAATTATAATCAAGCTTTATGTGGATTAAGTAAACATACTGCTTCCACAGAATCATATTTTTATGAAAGCAGTTACAAGTACGTTAAATTTAAGGAATCATTAATAATAAATAAAAATGGGCAAGTAATTAATGTTTTACCAATAACAACGAAATATAAACGAAGAAAAACAATATCTTGGAAATGTGGATTTTTATGCAGAATGAATGATGCTATTATAATTGAACGATTTAAACAGTTTCTAACAACAGTATCCAAGTGTTCAAGAGTGAGAAATATTTCGATGTTTATTAAATTAATAGGAACATGTTCATATAGACAATCGAATAAACTTGGTCATTCGCAAGTATGTTATATTGATCCTAAGTTATGTAAATCTAAATTGTTGGTTTTGCATTTTTTGTCACCACATTATCCAAGAGTGAGGTATATACAAAGACTTACTTATCGCTTGACACATTATTACAATAAACTATTAAAATTGGACAAAGCTATACGTATTGGCGATGTGCAAGTTTTGGAGGAAATTGTTGATACTCTATGTGGGCAATGTATGTCTACCAATGTCATTAACGAGGCAGTTATAAATTTAAATGAAGATGAAATACTATCAAAGTATTCGAAAGCATTCGCCGTATTGACAAAACGATCTATAGATACACCACAATTTGCATGTTTATCGTGTGAAAAACTTTGCTTTAAAAGAAATGTTGTTGATGTAGGAAAATTTAGAAAACCTTTATTAGGAGAACAATGGAAGAAATTAATAGATTATTTACAAAATAATTTAGAGAGTACATTATATATTTGCCAATACTGTTTGACGTATTTTCGTAAAGGCACTTTACCACCAAAATGTATTTTGAATAATTTACACGTTGACAAGACACCGGACGTAATAACAATATTAAATGAATATGAAGAAATTTTGATACAAAGAGCAAAAGCTTTTCAAGTTGTGCAGAGAATGGGAACAGTATCAAAGAAAAATTTCCCACAATCACATCTTCAAAAGAAAGTTAAAGGCAGAACGTTTCATTTACCATTGCCAATAGATGAAACGATAAAAAAAATTTGTAAACCAACAGACGTAATAAATTGTGATCATGAATTATACATTTTAGTCCGTGGTGTGCTAATTAAATCTAAAAAAATATGGGAAAATTTAGTAGATGTTAAAAAAGTTTATGAAGTATTAACATGGTTCAAAGAACACAATCCGTTATATGCACAAATTCAATTACCAAAATCACATAATGATCTATTGACTGACAAACTAAACGATATTGAATATCAATTGAACAATGATGTTCAGCATGTTGCATTATTGACACAGGTTACAGATCCAGACACATATTATGAACAATTTACTATCTATCCAATGTACGAAAAAAGAACAAATGAGAGTTCAACAGCGTTGTATCAAATGTTAAGAGTTGAAAATATTCCAATAGATAATCGAAATAAGACTTTAGATCTTTTATGTTTCCCCGATTTATATCCATTTGGGAAAAACGGTCAATGTGAACAGAGACCAATACATCTGTCAGACAGCGAGTTTATTAAATCACGATTAATGTCAAAACATTATCAATTCCGTTTAAATATACAGTATATATTTTATTTATTAAATGACGCAAATATTCGACAATTAAATAGCGGTATTTATCATAAAATAAACATAACAAATTCCAGAAAACGATTTACAGCAAAAAGCTTCTTGAATGCAATAGCAAAAGATTAGTTAGAAGGAAACATAAATACAATCTTTTCGAGGCTTCGCAATACTGAGCAATATTGGCGTAAGCCTAGATGTGATCTAAGTTGCATGATCCATTATTATGGGCCAGCTACCTGGTTTTTAACTCTAAGTCCAAACGAATGGTTGTGGTCACATATGATTGAATACATTCGAGATATAAATCCTAACATGTCCACGAAATCTGCAAATGAACTTATTGCATCTGATCCCGTGTCTGTATCTAGATATATGGAAAATAAATTTCACACTATGCTCGATTTCATATGTTCGAATGATCATCCGATCGGTGAAGTAACGCATTACTTTTGGAGACGTGAGTACCAAGGTAGAGATACTCAACATTTTCATTTATTAATATGGATAAAAGACGCTCCTTTAATCGGCGAATCTTCTAATGAAGAAATTACTTAGTTTCTTTTGAAATATATATCATGTAAATTACCCGATAAAGATATTTCACCTTTATTATATCGAAGAGTTAATACTCATCAACGTCACGTTCATAATAATTACTGCTTACGATGTAAAAAAAGTAAAAAGGGTGTCACTCGTGTTTGCCGATTTGGATTTCCACGTCCGGTCACAAATAATCTAATTTTGAAAGATCTAGTATCGTCTATAGCAGGAAGAAAAACTTTAAAAGCAAAAAGCAGATTATACGATCTTCCACGAGAAGAAAAAGAAAAGAATATTAATGATTACAATGCTGTAATTCTAACTGCATGGGAAGGCAACATGGATATACAATTTATTGGTGAAAAATCAACTTTGTTAAATTGGTATTGTACAAAATATACTACAAAATCCGAGTCTAGTTATGCAAATAATACATTCGAAGCAATTAATTCTACAAAATCATTGCGTAGTCGTCTTTGGAACTTTACAATGCGTAATTTAAATAACAGAGAGTGTGGTGCTTTAGAAGGGGATTGTCCCGATTGCGCACATTACAAATCGGACACAGCGATATTTCCCGATCGGACACAATCCTGATCGGACACAATCCCGATCAAACACAGTCCCGATCGGACACATTCCCAATCGGACACAGTCCCGATCGGACACAGTTCCGATCGGACACATACAGTTGCATTCGGACACAGTCCCGATCGGACACAGTCCCGATCGGACACAGTCTCGATCGGACACAGTTCCGATCGGGACTGTGTCCGATCGGGACTGTGTCCGATCGGGACTGTGTCCGATCGGGACTGTGTCCGATCGGGACTGTGTCCGATCGGGACTGTGTCCGATCGGGACTGTGTCCAGTCGGGACTGTGTCCGATCGAGACTGTGTCCGATCGGGACTGTGTCCGAATGCAACTGTATATGTCCGATCGGAACTGTGTCCGATCGAGACTGTGTCCGATCAAGCCTGTGTCCGATCGGGACTGTGTCCGATCGGGAAATTCCTTTGTGTTCGATTGGTACTGTGCGCAATCGGGACTCACTCCTTTAGAAGCATGCGACACACTTCTCTGTATATCACTATATGGAACTGATCCATGTACAACAATTAGATGGCTGAATGTTAATCAAATTAGAAGCCGAAAAGTAAAATCGCGAAAAGAAGTTGAATCGTTGGACGCAGATTCAACAGACATTTTTTGCAAATCAATAATTGATTATTACTATCCAACCAGACCGCAAGAACTCGAGTTGTTAAGTCTTTATAATTTTGCAAAATGGTATGATATTACAAAGAAAAAACCTGCCAACAATTTTTATATTTTGGAAGATGGCAGTAAATATTCATGTTACTTTAAAAGAAGACAGCGTGAATATCTGGTGAATCATTATAAATACAATGTTGAAATGCAACCAGAAAAATATTACTATTCGCTTTTATTATTATTCAAACCGTGGAGAGATTTGTCAGAAATAAAATCAGAATATTCTACTTATGCAGAAGCATTTGTAAATATATGTTCGCAAGTACCAGAAGCAGTATCTTATCATCAAAAAATTACTAATGATCAAAAACTTGAGGGATATTAAAGAAAATATTGAAAATTACTTAAATGACATAGTAAAATTACGAGAGGAGAATAAGCAATCTAACAATGAAACAGAATTTCTTGCTTTCGAAGCAGGAAATGCTATGCAAGAATTTAGAGATGTCTTAGATAAAACAGATGAAACAAATATCGATGATTTAATTTCTGGGCTAAATGATGATCAAAAAAGAGTATTCGATACCATTACAAATACCATTAATTCTGATTCAAAATGCTTGAGACATTATGTAAGCGGCGAAGGTGGAACAGGGAAAAGTTATCTCATAAAAACTATTAAATGTTGGGTAAAAAAATTTTTAAATAAAGATGTTGCAATAGCTGCGCCCACGGGTATTGCCGCCTTTAACATTGACGGACTTACTATTTGTTCTCGTTTCTCCGAACGCCACGTGCGTCGGTTGGAGGCTCGAAGAAAAAATGGGGTGGACGCCTCGTAGATAAGCTTGAATAACAGCTTGCACGGATCACTCAGGACGTCCTTGCACTCACACTCGCTCTCGCACTTACACACTCATTCGACCTCTTATTCACAAAAGAAATAGTTATCTTAATCGAAAATTTGTCGTTTACGAACTCGCTCTTTTTCGCTTTATCGCGGTCTAGGCTCGACTGAACCGAGAATTCCGGGTGTCTCGCCTCTCGCCCTGGGTGCTCAGTTCGCCCAGGGGCGAGGGGAGACCCTCGGAATTCCTTAAAAAAGTTGTTTGTCGGATTTCGGAGCCTTCGATAGGCTTCGAAATCCGACGAACGACGTGTCTTGTGCGCGGGCACCGCTGACGACCCAACACTATTCATAGACTTTTCCAATTACCAGTGGAGCATGGTTATACTCCTAAATACAGACAACTATCCGATATTGTTTTAAAAACATTAAGAGACGAATTAAAGAATACTATTCTTTTTATAATTGATGAAATATCAATGGTATCAAATATCACTTTCATGTATATACATCTTAGATTAACAGAAATATTTAACACGTTTGATGATGATGATGGATGGTTCGGGAAAAAGCACGTATTGTTATTAGGTGATTTGTTACAATTGCCACCGGTACACGAAGAGTCCGTTTTTATTAAGATGAGTAAAGTTAAAACAGAAAAATATTTGGAATCATTAGCAGCCACAAATTTGTGGAATGATTTGTTTACTTATGATGAACTTAGGATTAATATGCGTCAAAAAAGCGATACCAGTTACAGAGATTTACTTTCTAGAATTCGACTTGGAATTGTAACAGATAATGATATTCAGACACTGAATTCCAGAAAAATAAATTTTAAATCTACATCGTGTAATGGTAGATTGGAAGAATTATGTGATTATATTGCAAAATTGCCGTGCGATACGGTGTGCTTGTTACCAACATGTAATTTATGTAATGTTCTTAATACCGCAATGTTGGAGCGCATATCTTCTGAAAGTATTTCGTTGTTAGCGCAAGATACTATTGAGTGTCCACAATATTTAAAGAAAAAGGTTTTAAAAGTTATCGGTACAGATGATGAGGATAGTACAAAAACTGGTGGACTGTTGAAAGAGATAATTGTTAAAATAGGAACAAAAATTATGCTACGTAGAAATATTGATGTCACATTAGGACTCGTTAATGGAACTATCGGTACAATTACAAAATGTTCACGTGATATTGATAATAAGGATGTACATGCATTAACAATTACTTTATCGAATGGAAAACAATTCAATATAGAACGTGTAAATGTTAAATTTGAAGTAATGGACAAAGCATATGTTATTCGAAGACAATTTCCGTTATCACTTAGTTATGGGATAACAATCCATAAGAGTCAAGGCTTAAGTTTGAATTCGGCTGTCATTGATGCAGGAAATCTTATTTTCAGTTGCGGTCAAACATATGTGGCATTATCACGTGTTACGTCCACAGAAGGATTACATTTGATAAATTTTGATCCAGGATCTGTAAAAGCTAATGAATTAGCTATTTTTGAATATAATCATTTAAGAAACTTATATTGTCAAGATATAGAAAGCATTATTATACAAAAAAATCAATATAATAAAATTAAGGGTCGATTATGGACAGTGCCTACATTTCTTACGGAAGAGGAAATTTATGAAGAATCAACAAATCTTAAAAGTATTTCATTAACGTCCATTAAAGGCTTTACCAACGCAGATAATGTTTCCTGTTATGCAAATACCATTCTACAATGTATTATACACAATGCTGTTATTAGAAAATTATTATCAAAGTATGATGAAACACACGTTATAAAGCTATTAATTAATGATTATATCGGTGACAAAAATGTATTGAACTGTATGAGTATAAGACAATTTCTTGGTGATCCGTTTTCACTTAACGTCCAACAAGACGCAGCAGAATTTTTAACAGCGCTGTGTGCAAAAATTACGATTCTTAGAGATATCATTGAACACGACTTGTCTACAACAATCCATTGCAAAAAATGCAATTACACAAACGTTAATAAGCAAAAAAATTTAATAGCTACACTTACTATTCCGACATTTCTAAAGCAGAGCGTAGATATGGAATATTTAATGAAACACAATTTTTCTCATTGGACACCTGTCGAAGGAATATGTGAAAACTGTAAAGAAAACAGTCAATTGCTTATTAAATATGATATATGTTCTTTTAAAGAAATAATTGTGATACAATTAATGTTATTTTCATCAAATGATAAAGGCATATCTAGAATTATAAAGAAATGTAATATTAAAGGTCTTTCAACTGCTAAAATATCTATTGGAACAAACTTTTATAAAGTTGTTAGTGCAATATTTAATGATGGAAATAATTTACGTGAAGGTCATTACACAAACATGTTAAGAGATTATAAAAGTAATAAATCAAAATGATTTTATGTTAACGATGAATCCATTTCATACAAACAATGGCCACGAGGTAGTAAAAATTTATATATATTGTTTTTAGAACAATGTAAGTAACTTTAATATCTGTTAAAGTAATATTCTCACATATCAGTAGTATTAATGTAAATAAATATGTAAATATATGTATAAAACAGAAAATTCAATAGAATATTTATGAAATCTTCAAATTATAATAATAAATATTCTTTATGGATATAAACACACATAGTGCTCGATACAAAAATTTAAACATTCAAATAACCTGTTAGGCATATTGTTAACGAAATCATAATTGATCGAAATCATGCATTGATAAGATTAATCTCATTTTAAGAAAACAATGAGTTTACAACATATTACACACATAAAATTATGGAATTATATCTATGAAATTACAAATAAAGAAATTTATATAAAAATAAAATAAAATATATACCTATAAAAGAAAATAGTGTATTTATATATATACATATAATAAAATAATAATACATACCCCATAATATATATGCTAATCATGTGCAATTTAATTTTAATGTATTGTATTATTATTGTTTCAAGAAAGCGAATGATTTTTATAGCATTAATATTTAAGAGATTAATATTAAAATTTTAACTGTTAATATTATAATACTAATCTTGCTAGATATTATGTGGAAAAATAATGAATTCAATATTAAACATGGATGTCAATATTCAAAACTGTAGTAGCATTGCTTTATACAATTTATCTGAAGCATTCTGATGTAATTCGTTTTGTTTTAATAAACACATGAATACATTCTATGGCATAAATATTTTCATTTTAAGTAAAATTCTGAAATGTAAATAAAAAAAATAACAAAAGTATGAACCTGCACTAGACATATTTTACAATTCGACAGAATATTTCTGATAATAAACATTTTATGGCATGAACATTAGTACTGATGCAAAAATATAAACATTAATATGTTTCTAATTGTAAGATATTGATAAAATTATGTTGTAACGAAATTTTGATTTCATTTTACAAAGATATAATATGTATACGCGAATAAAATTAAAAATTTATATTATAATATTCCGTAAGATATTATTTGTGAAATTAATATAAAAAATATAACTTAGTTAATATTAATACTAATCTTCCACTTTACAGAAGCAGAGATATAAGCGTATATTATTTATTATATGTATGTATATATTGTATACGAGAGAAAAATAATAACTCAATATTAAACATGGAATATAAATGTCGTACCTATTTCATTTAATAATAGCATTTCTTCCCTCTTTCTCTATTTCCTTATCACTCTTCGACTCTTTTCATTTTGTTTTTTTAATATTTATCCTTGCTTATGTGTATGCGTCAATTTGAATTGGATGCGAGTGTGATGTTGTGTTACTTAACTGAAAATAATTAACGATGAATCTATTTTATACAAACAATGGCCACGAGGTAGTAAAAATTTATATATATTGCTTTTAGAACATCTCTCACTTACAGAAACAGAGATATAAGCGTATATTATTCATTATATGTATGTATAACTGTACTCTAGAGAGAAAAATAATAAACTCAATATTAAACATGAAATATAAATGTCGTACCTATTTCATTTAATAATAGCATTTTTTCCCTCTTTCTTCCTCTATTTCCTTATCACTCTTGGACTCTTTTTATTTTGTCTTTTTAATATTTATTCTTGCATATTTATCCTTGCATATGTGTATGCGTCAATTTGAATTGGATGCGAGTGTGAATTGATGAGTGTGTGTTGTGTACTTAACTGAAAATAAAAAAATACAACACAAAGTATCCTTATTCAAATGTTAATATTCAAAGCTGTAATAGGATTATTTTATACAACTTATCTGAAGAATTCTGCTTCGATTCCTTATCTTCTCTAATAATCTTGAAAATTTTCACTCTCATATAATGTGGACACATTCCATGATAAATACTTTCATTTCACGTGGAGGTACATCGTACACACTTTCACAGAAAAAAAGCAAAACAAGTATAAATAATAAAGTAAACACATAAATATACGAAAACACGTTTTCTCGGTACATGTGTATTTAGTACACATTGTATATACATAAACCTTCTCGTTAGTCTCCTATAGAGACCCTTAAAATAGGAGTCTGGAGTCCAGACGATGGAATTTCTGGCATCACTTGGAATGGAATTTCGACAACAATGATTGGTTGCGCCATTTTCTTTCCTAACCAATGAAAGTGCCGACATGATCGTCCATAGTCTGGACGATCATGTCGGCACTTTCATTGGTTAGGAAAGAAAATGGCGCAACCAATCATTGTTGTCGAAATTCCATTCCAAGTGCAGCGGTAATTTGAATGTGATGGAATAGGAAATAAAGAGAAACTCTTATAATTTATTAAATAATTAAAAAATAATTTATTAAATAATTAAAATTAATTGATAATAAACAATATGATTCCGTTAGTATTGGAAATATATGTGATGGTAAATTATGATTTGTGTTTTCCTCACAAAAATTGCTAGATGAAGTTGAAGTTCCAACGCATTCTGTTTTTTCATTTACCTGAGAACAAAAACATTTTTTTTTATTAATTATTTGATAACTATATTTTCTTTATTAATTACACTTTATACTTTATTAATTATATTCATATATTTTGTTCAAATTGTAACGTGCCACCTTTCGAGCACGGCTCGTATGCGCTCAGTCAGGATCAAGGTTCGAAAGGGGGTACGAGAGAACCAGGCGTGTGTTTATGAGGTGTAATTGTTTATTGAATAAATCAGAAGGCATGTACAGAATGAGAATGTGTCGATGTACAAGATAGGTGCGAACGCTGTGTGTGTGTGTGTGTGTGTGTGTGTGTGTGTGTGTGTGTGTGTGTGTGCATGTATCTGATGTATATATTTACAGTGTGTAAGAATATGTGCGCGAACGGTACGTATGCGTATGTGAATGCAAGCGGTATGGATATTTACAGTGTGTAAGAAATAGGCGTGAACGGTCTGGATGCGTACGTGGATGCAAGCAGTATGAATATTTACAGTGTGTGAGAATATGTGCGCGAACGGTACGGAGGTATGCGTGAATGCAAGCGGTATGTACAATTACGGCGTGTAAGAATCGTGGATTCGGAATGCAGCGGTCGGCTCGGATCGTACGGTGAAAGTCTTTATTTATTCGATCGAGCTCACATAAATGCAATCAGTATTTCGCGCTTTAAAGTTCGTGGAACTTGAACGCCGGTTTGTTGTTATCGCGTTTTTGCGTTCCTCTCGGCTCTTTAAACGCCGGGCGAGCGCTTTGTATACGCGTGAATGCGATAGGCGCGGGGCGTGCGGGCACGCGGGCGCGGGAGCGCGAGAGCGCTAGGCGAGAGAGCGTCAGGCGGGAGAGCGCGAGCGCGCGTCGTGAGAGCGTCGGTCTCGAGACTGCGAATAATTACAGCTGTGGTAATTAACGCGTTGCGAGATTTTTGATCGGGATGTCAGCGGGAGGCGACGATTAGACGGGAGCTCCCGTCGGCGGCAGGTGACTCCCTACCCGTGGAATAGCGTCGTCGCGTGGTTCGGTCGGAGTTCCGAATCTACTGAGAACTCTCAGTGGAGACCGGGTGCGCCCGACCTCAGAGATTCGGAAAGATTCTTAAGGAAGCTTTCTTCGGAGATGCCGAAAGCTCTCGGCGGAGGCTGGGTGCGCCCAACCTCTAGTTTTCTCTCCTCGGAGAAGCTGTCGGGGTTTCGGAGCTCGTGTCAGGCGTCGTACAGACTCTGAGCGGAGCAGGAAACGGATTGCCTTTTTCGGGGCCGTGTCGCCCTTTTTATCCGGAGAAATTACCCATTCGGGTAATTTCGGCGGTATTCGTCGGCCCGATTGTTCCCCTAATCGGGGTAATTATTACCGAACAAATTCGGTGGTATTCCGGCGGTAGTGCGGCAGGGACCGATGCTCGGCGCTTTCCGTCGGTGTTCGGAGCGCTTCGGAAGCGCCGAGACAACGGCCCTGGCTTTGAACGTCGGCGGCCGTACAACGGCCCGATTCGAACGCGCTTTTGAGTAATTAAAAAAGGGCGCACTGCGCCGCTGCGTTTTGCCCGGCTGGTGGTCGCCGGGCGGCAGCCTTCCGGCGGATGACGGCCGGGTAGAACGATCGCGGAGGGCGAATCGTTACAAAATAAATAACATTTTTCATAATTAATACATAATTTGCAAGAGACAGAATCTTTTTCTGTATTATTACTTATTGGCAAAGGAAAAATTGTCGGCACAGCATTACATTTTAATTTCTTCTTGCCATCTACACGAGGTTTCTCCCACATTTCTTTGGAAAAATGAACCTGTTGATAAAAAATGAATATTACTGATATATCCTTCACAAATTTTCTTTAATTGATATTTAAACATGTACTAACATCACAAATGCATGAATAATCATTTGGTTCCCAATTTTTTCTATTTATATTTTGAGCCCACAATGCTCGTCTTGTAGGATTTTTTGGGAAATGTCTCATCGAAATTCCATCGTCGCTTTTATTGCGACAATAAGGCACACAACAAAACGTCATCTGAAAAAAAATTAATTACAATCGTAAACAATTTATCCAATACCTTAAAATGTAAGGTTATAACATAGTTTTCTATGCAATTTTTATATAAATTTCAGATTTCATATATAAATATTTAAATATTTTACATTTTTATAAACTAAAATAGTAAAAATTCGAACAATAAAAATTGTCTTACCTTTTTATTAAATTTTTTTAGATTATTTTATACTACAAATATATATACATTCACTATATATATATCAACGGTGGACGCCATTTAATTTCTTTCTAGAACATTGTCCGGACTCCTATTTTAAGGGTCTCTAGTCTCCTAGGAGTAGGTTAGAACAGGTTAGGTAACTGTTGAGCTTGATTCACACTAGACATAGAGTCGTACGCATGTCATACGATTTGATTTTTAATGGTAGCGGGCATTATGTTTTAATTTTGATTCAATTCACTTTGTTGCGACCATTAGAGGGACTACAACGCAATATGTCTAGTAAGTATAATTTATTATTAATTATGTAGTATAATTATATTTATTTACTTTTCTTTTCTTGCCGTAAACATTTTTAATTTGTTGTTAAGAATGCGAGCGGTAAGTGAAGTAAAGTGAATCAACTATGAAAAATGTTTTAATTTATTAATCATTTCAGAAGACGACCTAGATATAGAGATCGACATGGAAGAGCAGAATGAGCGACCAATGTTGCTCATTCTACGAGAGATTGTAGAGGAGCAGCGGCGATTGCAGCAAGAATTGCGGCAACAGCAGCAGTCGCAACAGCGGCCACGGCAACAGCAGCAGCCGCAATAGGAGCCGCAACAGCAACCGCGACAGGAGTCGCAACAGCGGCCGCAACAGGAGTCGCAACAGCAGCAGCAACAGCAACAGCAAGAGGAGCAGCAAGAACAGGAGCAGCTCCATATAAGTATGTATTTTCTATATTTTTTCCTTCTTAATATTTAATATATGTATTATACGTATGTATATGTATATTATGTAACATTTTACTATTTTAGATGTGCCAAGATTCAGACGGGGAGCCGGAAAAGCAAGGGCTCGTTGGTATGCCCAACGGGGTCGCAATTTTTATGGTGGACGATACGATGGCCATGGAGGCCGCGGTGGTCGTGGTGGCCGCGGTGGTCGTGGTGGCCGTGGTGGTCGTGGCCATGTTCTCATTAAAAACTATTATTTAAATTAAGATTATTATTATTATCATTATTTATATTATTATTTACAGTTAAAATTAATATTACTATCATATTATATTATTATTATTAACACTATTATATTACATATTATTATTACTATTATATTACATTATTTTCAATAGAAAAATTATTATTAATTTAATAATAAATTTTTATATTATTAATAAATTTTTTAAAAAGTTTTTACTATACTTCTTTTTTTGCAAAAATATGTGAAATCCGTCTAAAAAAGACATCACAGATGTAAAAAAAAGGGCTAAGTATATCTTTCTCCAGCCAAAATAGTTCTTTACAAAAATTAATCGCCATCAAAGATATTATCTTTTCAAAAAGTATATAAATTATATATTTTTTACCTTAACAAAAATTAAAAATTAATCGCCATTAAAAATATTTCTTTTCAAAAATTATATTTATAAATTATATTTTATCTTTATTAATAAACGGGAAAAAACTTAAAATATTAGCATCAAAAAGAAGTGTAATAAAAAAATCACGCTAAGTAAATTTAGAAAAATATAATGTATAATATTTAGATGTATTATTTTCTATAATTAGAGTAGATCTATTTAATGTAAGATGCATAAAATATTAATATTGCGAAATTTTGCATTTTTTTATCTATCTAATATTGCATTCTATTCTATTTGCAGAAGCAAATGAAATGCAATAAAATATACATATATGTATAGTATAGTAGGAGGTGTAAATATATATATATATATATATATATATAATAAACTTTATTTATATCTCTAAATAATTATTCATATCAAGAGACGCGGTAGCGTCTCGCTAAGTATATCTTTCGTTTCTTTTCAATATTTTACTAACAGACGCTACTGCGTATCATTTACCGGAACGAGGACGTTTTTACGAAAATAATTAAAAATGAATTGAAATATCTCGTACATCGGACCATCTTTTCAAGAAAATGAACACATCAATCGAAAACATGAATTTTTCCGAATGTAATGATACCATAATGACACTGGTAGATACATTGGATGAAAAGATCTTAATATTCATCATGTATTTTTCTGTCGAAAATGTGTCATTCAGATACGTCGTCGGACTTGTCCAGGTTCATAGATACACCGCTAGATGGCGCCACTGTCGCAAGCCGCCATCTTTTTCCAGGTTCACTAATACACCGCTAGATGGCGCCACTGTCGCAAGACCCATAATTTTTTTCTAAGTTGTGTGCGTGCGCACGTTCCGCTTCCTCTTTCTCTCCTGGTCTCTCTCTCTTTTTCTCTCTCTCGCTCTTTCACTCTCTCCCGCTCTCTCTCTCTCTCTTTCTCTCTCTCTCTCTCTTAGTACACACAATCCGCAACTATTCCATACCTATTCCGTATCTATTCAGCATCCATTCCGAATCCATTCCGCATCCATTCCGCATCTATTCCGCATCAATTCCGCAACTTTTCCGCAACCATTTCGCATCTATTCCGCAACATTCCGCATCTTTTCCGCACCTATTCCGCATATATTCTACATCTCTCCGCATCTATCCCGCACCTATTCCGCACCTATCGGCACCTAATCTGCATACATTCCGCATCTATTCCGAACCAATTCCGCATCCACTCCGCATCTATTCCGCATCCACTCCGCATCTAATCCGCATCCACTCCGCATCTATTCCGCATACATTCCGCATCTATTCCGCATCTTTCCGCATTCATTCCGCATCAATTCCGCATCCATTCCGCATCCGTTCTGCACCTATTCCGCACCTAATCCGCATACATTCCGCATCTATTCCGCATCCATTACGCAATAATTTCGCATCCATTCCGCATCTTTCCGCATTCATTCCGCATCCATTTCGCATCTATTCCGCATCCATTCCGAAACTTTCCGCATCTTTCCGCATCTTTCCGCATCCATTCCACATCCATTCTACATCCGTTTCACACCTATTTCAAACCTAATCCGCATACATTCCGCATCCATTACGCATCTATTCTGCATCAATTCAGCATCTATTCCGCACCAATTCTCTCTCTCCTCCGCTCTCTCTCTCTCTCTCTCTCTCTCTCTCTCTCTCTCTCTCTCTCTCTCTCTCTCTTTCCCGCTTTCTCCCCCTCCCTCTCTCTCCCGCTCTCTCTCTCTCTCCCGCTCTCTCTCTCTCCCGCTCTCTCTCTCCCGCTCTCTCTCTCTCCTGCTCCCTCTCACTCTCTCTCTCTCTCCCACTCTCCCGCTCTCTCTCTCTCTCCCGCTCTTTCTCTCTCTCCCGCTCTATCTCTCTCCCGCTCTCTCTTTCTCTCTCCCTCTCTCTCTCTCTCTCTCTCCCGCTCTCTCTCTCCCTCCCGTTCTCTCTCTCTCTCTCTCTCTCTCTCCCGCTCTCTCTCTCTCCCGCTCTCTCTCTTCCGCTCTCTCTCTCTCTCGCTCTCACTCTCTCTCTCCCTCTCTCCCCCGCTCTCTTTCTCTCTCTCTCTCCCTCTCTACGGCTCTCTCCCTCTCTCTCTCTCTCTCTCTCTATCTCTGTACGCACGCACACATGCACGCACACGTACTTACGCTCGCACACATACGTAGGCACGCACACATGAACGCAAACGTACATTCATGCATGCACACGTACGTGCGCGCGCATTTGCATTTGAATTTTGCTGTGTGTGCATATGTGCGTGCGTACGTACCTGTGCGTGAATGTGTGCGTGCGTACAGAGAGGGGGAGGGAGAGAGTGACAGTGTGTGTGAGAGAGAGAAAGTGAGTGAGTGGGAGAGAGAGCGGGAGGGAGGAAGAGAGAGGAAGAGAGAGAAAGCGAGAAAAAGAGAGATTATATTCTTAATAAGATATAATATAAATATTGACAAATATTCAAAACATACCGAAAAACAAAGACAAACCGTGAGAACGAAAATGTTATCGCAATTATTGAAAGACATGGTGATAGTTGCACGCACGTACGCACACACGCACGCACGCACGTATATAATTTTTAATGTCTTACTATACTTTGCAAAAATTTGTGAAATCTGTCTAAAAAAGACATCACAGATGTAAAAAAAAGCGCTAAGTATATCTTTCTCCAGCCAAAATAGTTCTTTACATAAATTAATCGCCATCAAAGATATTATCTTTTCAAAAAGTATATAAATTATATATTTTTTACCTTAACCAAAATTAATCGCCATCAAAAATATTTCTTTTCAAAAATTATATTTATAAATTATATTTTATCTTTATTAATAAACGGGAAAAAACTTAAAATATTAGTATCAAAATGAAGTGAAATAAAAAAATCACGCTAAGTAAATTTAGAAAAATATAAGGTATAATATTCAGATGAATTATTTTCTATAATATTAGAGTAAATCTATTTAATGTAAGATGCAGAAAAAATTAAAACTGCGAAATTTTGCATTCTTTTATCTATCTAATATTGCATTCTATTCTATTTGCAGAAGCAAATGAAATGCAATAAAATATACATATATGTATAGTATAGTAGGGGGTGTAAATATATATGCAATAAAATATATATATGGTATAGTAGGGGGTGTAAATATATATATATATATAATAAACTTTATTTATATCTCTAAATAATTATTCATATTTATTTAATCCAAATATACTCAAACGTATATTCAAGAAAAGATAATACGACAAAAAATGTAAAAAATTTAAAAATTAAAGTTTAATGCAAAAAAATTTAAAGTTAAAAAATTACAGTTAAAAATTAAAGTGAAAAAATCAAAGGAAACGTTTTATGCAAAAATTTATAGTTAAAAGGATAAAAGCTAAAAATTAAAGTTAAAAAAATAAAGGTAAAAAAATTACATTTGCAAAAAACTTTGCGCTGTTTTTCCAATTATATATTTTCAATATATTTATACAGGGTGTTTCAAAATTGCACGGCACTATTCTAGGGACGCGTTCTCGGCCAAAATAAACAAAATAGTTCATATAAACATAGGTCTCAAACTTATTTATTATCAAGATATTAAAGGGTAAAAGTAACCATTCAAAATGATTTTTCAAGTAATTCATTCAAGTAATTCTTCTTCAAAGTTTGCAGTTCGTTGAAATCTTTGTCGACCAGTTGTCATAAAACCTCTAATAGCCACATCACACTATTAGAAATATATCTTTATCCCTTAATATCTCGATAATAAATAAGTTTGAGATATATGTTTATATGAACTTTTGTGTTTATTTTGACCTAGAGAACGCGTCCCTAAAATAGTGCCGTACAATTTTGAAACACCCTGTATAAATATATACAATAAATTTTATTTACATGTCTAAATATTTAATCATATCTATTTAATTCAAATATACTCGAACGTATATTCAAGAAAAGATATTACAAAACACAAAATATTAAATTTAGAAAATTAAAAAATTTTAAGTTAGAAGGAAATTAAAAAATTATAGTTAAAAATTAAAGTAAAAAAATTTAATGCAAAAAATTTAAAGTAAAAAAAATAAAAATTAAGAAATAGATTAAAATAATAAAATTAAATTTTAAATGCAAATTTAAAGTTAAAAAAATTACAGTTAAAAGATTTTATGCAAAAATATTTATAGTTTAAAAAATTAAAGCTAAAATTGAAGTTAAAAAAATAAAGGTAAAAAAATTTCATTTGCAAAAAAATTTGTAAAAACAGCGCTAAGTTTTTTGCAAATGTAATTTTTTTACCTTTATTTTTTTAACTTTAATTTTTAGCTTATATCCTTTTAACTATAAATTTTTGCATAAAATGTTTCCTTTATATTTTTCACTTTAATTTTTTAACTGTTATTTTTTTAATTTTAAATTTTTTTGCATTAAACTTTAATTTTTAAATTTTTTACATTTTTTGTCGTATTATCTTTTCTTGAATATACGTTTGAGTATATTTGGATTAAATAAATATGAATAATTATTTAGAGATATAAATAAAGTTTATTATATATATATATTTACACCCCCTACTATACTATATACATGGTGGACCAAATGAGTCTATAATGGGAAAAATCTCGAAATAGAAGTTAGATACGGAAAAATGTTTCAGACAAAAGTTGTAGGACTTGAAGGGGGACAGATGATGAAAATATGTACTTGACCTTGAGTGACCTATTAACGGTCAGGTCAATGTCATCGATGTTTTCTTAAATGGAACCCCCTATTTTTCAATGCATATTCTTGTAGCTTATCTCGAGAGCTTTCCAAAACACTATAATGAGTTATTTTTTCATTAAGTACTTTTCGAGTTATAAGGCTTGAAATTTACAGTATTTTGACATAAAATACAAAATATCTTGTAAAATATTCAGTTTTCGGTAATCTTACCTTAATACTTTTATGCATAGAATCATGAGACCAATCAATTAGTCAAAAAAAACACAGTTGCTATTAAGAAGAAGTATGTAATTTGCAACATGCAGCCGCATACTTTTTTTTAAAGCAACTATGTGTTTTTTTACACCAATTGATTGGTCTCATTATTCTGTGAATAAAAGTATTAAGGTAAGATTATCGAAAACTGAATGTATTACACGATATTTGGTTTTTATGTCGAAATACTGTAAACTTCAAGCCTTATAACTCGAAAAGTACTTAATGAAAAAATATCTCATTATAGTGTTTTGGAAAGCTCTCGAGATAAGCTACAAGAATATGCATTGAAAAATAGGGGGTTCCATTTAAGGAAACATCGATGACATTGACCTGACCTTCAATAGGTCACTCAAGGTCAAGTACATATTTTCATCATCTGTCCCCCTTCAAGTCCTACAACTTTTGTCTGAAACATTTTGCTGTATCTAACCTCTATTTCGAGATTCTTCCCATTATAGACTCATTTGGTCCACCCTGTATATATTTTATTGCATATATGTTTACACCCCCTACTATACTATACATATATGTATATTTTATTGCATTTCATTTGCTTCTGCAAATAGAATAGAATGCAATATTAGATAGATAAAAGAATGCAAAATTTCGCAGTTTTAATTTTTTCTGCATCTTACATTAAATAAATTTACTCTAATATTATAGAAAATAATTTATCTGAATATTATACATTATATTTTTCTAAATTTACTTAGCGTGATTTTTTTATTTCACTTCTTTTTGATGCTAATATTTTAAGTTTTTTCCCGTTTATTAATAAAGATAAAATATAATTTATAAATATAATTTTTGAAAAGAAATATTTTTGATGGCGATTAATTTTTGTTAAGGTAAAAAATATATAATTTATATACTTTTTGAAAAGATAATATCTTTGATGGCGATTAATTTTTGTAAAGAACTATTTTGGCTGGAGAAAGATATTCTTAGCGCTTTTTTTTACATCTGTGATGTCTTTTTTAGACGGATAAAATAATTACTTGATCTACATTACGAAGAATAACACTGCACTTTCGGGCACTCTTAAAAAGTTTACTTATTATATATGTCAATATGTCAATGCATGGATCATGGATCACAAAGCATCACTAGCGCAATCTTATGTCAAAGGCTCCAACATTATTTCCGTACATTATTTTGCGCATGCGCATTGGGAACTTGCGTGATGATGATGATGGTGATGACGTGGACGTTTCTTATAAGAAAATTTTCACATTGAAACTTTGCATTATGATACTCCGTTTACAAAGCACGTAGAGCAAAAAATAAAGACACTTTCTTTATGTAATTCAAACTCAAGCTATCGATTAAGCTTAGTAAGAACTCAATCCGCTCAGCGGTTATTGAGGTCTGATAATCTCGAGTACTCTCAACTGGCCGGCTCGCGTAAAGATACCCGGAGTGCCTTGCTGCTGCTGCGCGGTACTTGGCGCGAGACACTACCGTTTCTCTTGATTTTTTTATTTTTCGTATCATATATCTATATATTTCATATATATAGATATATATATAAGAACGCGCGGGCCGAAAAGCTAGTTCTTTATAATTTATAAAACTTCTGCCTACAAATTTGAGGTTATCTTTGATTGTAAAAATATAAAAAGTATTAGTTGAATTAGATCTTTATTTTAATAATTAAAACTTTATCTGTGTTTTTTGCTAATATTCTCATCTCGATATCTTGTACAATCGTTGCGTAAAATATCTAGATAATATATATGTTCCAAGAACGATTATGTTGAAATCATAAATTCTTCGCCTATTTGTAAATTTCTAAAATCTAATTTTAAAATCTATATTCATTTAATTTTGAAAGTTTCTTTAAGCTCTGATATTGTGTAATGCGCGTTTTCAATATTTTAAATATTTGTTTTTAATATTTTTTTAGGTACGATATTTGTTCAAGCACTCTTTCTCTCTAGAATAGTCGATTACATACATATTGCAGATATAGCTGAGATAGCTAAAATAAATATTGTGGAGATAGCTCTGGGATACCTTTGCAGTCTCTGAATATCTGGAAAACTACGTACATTATTGGTTTTAAAAGTAAGTTTCATATTATCATCTTTAAACAATCGTATATATGTATCAATACAACGTAAAACTAATTAAAACTTTATCTGTGTTTTTTTGCTAATATTCTCTCGATATCTTGTACAATTGTTGTTTAAAATGTCTAGATAATATATGTTCCAAGAACGATTATGTTCAAATCATAAATTCTTCGCCTATTTTTAAATTTCTAAAATCTAATTTTAAAATCTGTATTCATTTCATTTTAAAGGTTTCATTAAGCTTTGATATTGTGTAATGCGCGTTTGCAATATTTTAAATATTTGTTTTTAATATTTTTTTAGGTACGATATTTGTTTAGTCGCTGTGTGTGTCTGTGGAAGACGTTACATATATATTGCATAGCTGATTGTGAGATAGCTGAAATAACTTTTGGGAGACAACTCTGGGATATACCTTTATGATCTCTGGATATCTGGAAAATAGTGGATAGTAGAAAACAGCGTTATTGATTTTAAAGGTAAGGTTCTTATTATCTTTCATAAATTCTTCGCCTAATTCTAAATTTGAAAATTTAATTAAATAATTTAAATTTACTAATCTAATTTTAAAATCTAAATTTATTTAATTTTGAAGATTTTTGTTGAGCTTTGATATTGAAGTTTGTAAAGCGCGTTTTTAATATTTTTAATTATTTTTAATATTTATTTAGGCACATTTTTAATATTTATTTGTACCTGTATTGTTTTGCTAATCTTTTCTTTTACAATTAGTATCTTGCAAAAGTTGTCACAAAAATCTACATTTTACTGTTAAATCTGCATTATATTACATTATGCTGAATGTTTCATTTTAAGTGATGTTGCAACCGGAGGCTGCATCCACATCCCTCGTGGTGGCGGCGGAACGGACCGGGACGCGGAGGAGTCTCGGACTAACCGGCGTCGGCAGACAGGCGCCGAGGAGCAGCTGCGAGTCGTCGTGGACCGGATGTGACGATTTTCCATTCGCGGCGTTGTAACCCGCTCGGTGTCGTCCTTACTGGATAAGGCGCGACGCGATATCAAGGACAAAGTAGCATAGTTTGTTTTATTATATTAGACGCGTTATCGCAGTAGTTTTAGCCGTTATAGAGCGTAATATAATTCGTGCGTACCTGATCGAAATTAGCGTGATTAAGGTGTATGGATATATATATATATACAGTTATTCCTAGTGATAAGTTTCGTTTTGCTTTGCGAGAATGCTTTATTTTACACTTACGTATTATTTTATTTATCGAATCATATCTTTGTTTTGAGACGGGATCTCTCGCGCGCGAATGGCGTTTGTATTAACGATTTATTTACCGAACGACTCAAGTCATATGTATGTACGTTTGGCGGGAAATGCTTTATATTTATTTATGTTGTTTTATCGAAATACATATATGTGACAATTTATATACACGTGTTCAGTTCGCTCGTGTGGCCGTGTGCGGATTCCTCGAGCGTCGCGTATTTATACTTTCTCTTAGGATGCGTACATCGTCGCGCGAGCTGTGCTTTTCCCTATCGCAATCAAGTTTATTTATTTATCGAATAGTCACGCGTACTTCGTTTTGTTTCGGACGCGTGATGTAATCGGGGATCGTCTCGTCGCCGCTCGACGCTCCCTCTTTTGATTTTATCAACCGACATAAAGAAAAGTGAATTGTGCAATTTGCATTTTACCTATCTCAGATAATTGCTTACGCGATTCCTCTTGATCCTTGTTCCACGAATCGAAATATATTTATATATAGATAGATATAGTAGAAAAGATACTGTAACGATTAGAAACACTCGGTAAATGTAAAACAAGGATCAACAAGGTCGGGGTCGAGAGTGGGCGATCGGATGTGGGTTGACCGGGTGCGGGTCAGGGTTGACATCACCGGGTCAACATCGCGTGTCTTGACGTCACGCGTCCCGTAGTGGGGAAAACGGTCGCGCGCATCGAGATCGGAGTAGTGGGAGAGATCGCGCGATTCCACGAGCGAGAGCCGAGACCATTTCTCTTGGTCAGTCGGAGTTGAATACCGCACAAGGTAACACGTCGGCCCGGGGACCGACGTCCTCGTTATTTCGCACAAGTAGTTCGGTCAGTCGAGGCGTGGCCAAGGAGAGTCGGCCTGGCGGTCTTTAATTAACAACGCGAAGTTTTACATAGTTCCTCGCGAAAGTGCCGTATCGTCCGATCGGTGACTCGCGCCACGTTAAAAGGCGAAGTTTTACGTCGTTCCTCGCCGTGGTAAACGTTAGTCGAGCGAGAGCTCCTCGCCCGCGACGCGAACGAAAGCAACTGTTAATCAACGCGCTCGGATCGCGCTCGCTCTTGGAGGCGACCGTGTTCGCGATATCCTGCGGGAACTTTTGTAACAATTTTGTACTCCTACGGGAAACTGTTTCCTGGTGAAACGAATAAATATTGTGATATCTATCCGAGAGTTCTTTACTCGCACCGTAATCCGACGTAGGCGGAAGGACTCGGCGAAAACGGGAGCAGGCGTCTCCTCCTTGTCCTCCGGATCCGGCAGTGAGAGCGGACTCGTCGAGGAAGGCCCGGAGGATACTCACCGTCGAAGCTGCACGCTTCTCACACATTACTCTACCTTGCCTGTTGGAGGGTAAAACGGGCTGGCGACCGTGATAATTATTCCAGGTGAGAGAGCCTCACGAATCTTGCATATTCGCATTTTCTGTAAAATTCCCGCGAAAGGTCGCGACGGAATATACTTTTTGCCGATGAAAGGCGTAAATTATACTTGATTCTTTCACGTCCGGTCACAATGTCACTTATTTTAAAAACGTTTTTGAAAAAAATGTTTTATGTAAGTTTGGATTTCGAAGGGCACATAATATCGTCAGAGATGTACATTATTTGAAATAAATGCATTTAAAATAGAAATAAGGTACCTGAGCCGAATAAGGCCCAGCATTAAATAAAGCCCACTTTTGAATTTACCACTTAAAAAGGCGCTCTAAGTTTTGAGTATATGCCTGAAAGATCTATATGGTCACCATAATAGATCTTTCAGGCATATACTCAAAACT
The DNA here is from genome assembly GCA_963971435.1 of Lasius platythorax. Classification (NCBI taxonomy): domain Eukaryota; kingdom Metazoa; phylum Arthropoda; class Insecta; order Hymenoptera; family Formicidae; genus Lasius; species Lasius platythorax. Next base: position 395,031 of record OZ020539.1, read on the forward strand.
TAAAGCGCCTTTTTAAGTGATAAATTGGGCTTTAAGTGGTAAGTGGGCTTTATTTAATACTGGGCCTTATTTGGCTCAGGTACCTTATAAAAAGTTACATATTTAAAGTATATATATTTAAATTTTTATTTTTTAATTAAACTTTTATAAATTTTATACTTTTTTTAATAAACTCTTTAAACTTTTATAAACTTTATATAAAATATTTTCTTAAAATAAACGAAATACAAAAAAATTACAAAAATACATTTAAATATAAAATTACAAGTAATGTTTGCTTATATTGTTTACAGATATTTAGTTATTCTTTTCAAATGACATTTTTATTGTAATGCTCTTTAGAAATGGTACATGCTTTCAGAAGTATGTTTTTCTTTACATTTTTAAATTGATAGATTTTAACTGTTTTGTATTTTCTATTTTAAATAGGTTTGGATATTTATTTTGCATTTCCCTGAATATCGTGATCTAGAATTGCTTCTGAATAACGTTTTTCAAAATCATTTAGAGGTCAACAGTTTTCTTACATGAAACCACTCTATTTTTTTTACATAAGTTGATTTTTCATAATATTCGATATAAGAAGTTATAAGGGTAAAATGGCCAAAGAGTGAGTTTACGAGATATTTTATATTTTAGTTTAACATAATCTTATATGAACTATAAAATATCGTAAAATATTCATTTTCTGGTAATCTTACTTCAATGCACAAAATAATGAGAAGAATCAATTGATCTAAAAAAGACATGGTTATTTTGAAGATACAATATATAGCTGCTAATTGCAATTTGCATACATTTTTTGAAAACAACTGTTTTTTTATATTGTGTAATGCGCGTTTTTTATATTTTTAATACTTTATTTATTTTTAATTTATTTAGGTACGATTTATTTAAACACACAACAACTTTACATCATGCCTAAAGATATCAGGTATTTATCAAAAAGACGAAGGAATCAAATTATTAATCAAGATTCGCATAATAGTTGCTTTTCATTAGAATCCGTTTTACCAAATTTATCATGTAATAATATAGTAGAAGCGGTAAATAGTGTAAATTCTGATAATACTTTTTGCAAAAATGATAGTTTATTTGAAGATATAATATACCAATCGGAGGAATCGTCAGTAGAGTCAGTGGAGTTATTTAAAAACGATGAAAAATATACCGATTCACAAAATATTGCATGTACAAATAACGAGCAAAACTTACGTGAAGATTTGCAAGAATTAATTATAAAGCATAATATCCCTCATAGTACTGCTAACGAATTACTTAAAATATTAAGAAAACATGGTCATGTCGAATTGCCTGGTGATGTTAGAGTTTTAGTTAATACCCCGCGTAACGCATCTAAAAATATTAAATGTATGGGTAATGGTTGTTATGTTCATTTTGGTCTTATTTCTACTCTGAAACGATCTATAGAATTTTATTCCAAATTTATTAAAACAAGTGAAATTAAAATAAACATTAATGTAGATGGTTTACCAATGTCGAAAAGTTCTAGTAGTCAATTCTGGCCTATAATGGCATCAATTGAAAATATTGATATTTATACATCGCCACTTGTAATTGGAGTGTATCACGGTATGTGTAAACCTAATGATGCAAATGATTTTCTTACCAGTTTTGTAAACGAATTTATGTTTCTTTCCGAACATGACATAATTGTTTGTAATAAGAATTATAAAGTTAGTATTAACGCAATACTATGTGATGCTCCAGCTAAATCATTTATCACTTTTACAAAAGGTCACACGGGATATTTTTCTTGTTCTAAATGTGTACAAAAAGGCGATTTCATACTTAATAGAGTAACTTATCCTGAAACTAATAATATTTTACGTACAGATTATTCATTTAAAAATCGAACTCAAATTGAACATCACACAGGCGATTCTATATTGGAAAAGCTTTCCATCGGAATGGTTTCACAAATTCCACTTGATTATATGCACCTTGTTTGTTTGGATGTTACGAAACGGTTATTGCAATTATGGATAAAAGGAAAAAAAATAACAGATTAAGTAAAGAAAATATAAATTCAATTTCGCAACATTTAATGAATATTAAACATTGTATTCCATCCGAATTTGCAAGAAAGCCTAGATCTTTAATTGATATTGATAAATGGAAAGCTACGGAATTGCCTCAATTTTTATTGTATACTGGAATAGTAATTTTGAAATCAATCATTCCTCCGATTTGATATAATCACTTTCTTTCCCTTAGTGTTGCTATAAGAATAATGGCTGATCCTCAAATATGTACCACATTTGTTGATTATGCTCATTCTTTATTATTATGGTTCGTATCCAATTACGGGACTATTTATGGTGAAGAATATCTGTCACATAACATTCACAATCTTATTCATATTGCTAATGATGTAAAAACTTTTGGTTATCTTGACAATTTCAGTTGTTTTAAATACGAAAATAATATGCAAAAAATTAAAAAAAAAATTGCATAATTGTGGAAAGCCTTTAGAGGAATTATCGAATCGCATTTTTGAAGAATTACAACAACCAATTATACCGTGCTCCATCATACATTATCCGGTTGTTGTTTATACAAGTAATAACAAAATTTCGTATTTTCAATATGAAAATTTTAAAATTGCAATAAATGAAAATGATAAGTGTGCTTTGCTTAATGATAATTTATAGTTTTTATTTTGGATGTAATTAAAGAGGATAGTACATTATTCTTTCGCGCAAAACGTTTTATAATTCCAAAATCTTTTTTCACTGTGCCATGTGCTTCCGAAAAACTAGGTATATATGTAATTTTAAGCACAACTGCTTCGGAAATTATAACAGTTCCACTTAGTAATATTTAAAAAAAATGTTTAATATTGAAAAATAAAGATCAGATTGATTCTTATATCATAATTCCGCTTCTTCATACTAACAATTAGATGTATATTTTTGTAAATAAATTTTTCTGTTATTTATGTTCTGATAAATATTTTTTATATTTTTTTTACGTTCTGGTACATCTAAAAGTAGATTGTGATTAATGTAAGTCATTGCAATAACGTATTCCTTTGTCTTAAGCATTTCTTTGTCTTATTTACTTCTCATACAGCACAGATTGCAGTTACATTGCAGAAGCGTTGCAGTAACATTACAATGTAACTGCAATGCTCCTGCAATGTAATTGCAATCATCAGTGTTGTATGGAAAGTAAATAAATACTTACTTGTATACTTGGAAATATGTAAATTTCATCCATATATAATGTGTTGTGCCTCGCGGTGCGAAGGCAATAAAATTCGGGATCGTTGCCAAATTAGGAGTGGGGACTCCGGGATGCCAGGGACTCGTATAGATTAAATCACTTTTTGTTGTGTTAATTATGTCACCTTTATTTATTAAACAGTCTTCACAGTATTCACTAGCGCGTGTTTATTTGGTTATACCTTTCCGCGCTCGGGTTTATAATATCGTTCGCGGCTCACTGCGCGTTAACGTACGTGTGTTATAACTGCTTGCGACTTTGGCGCGTTAAGCGATTCCCGTACTAACGTTAAGTTAATTGATCGTTTGTTACTTAGATTGTATATACGACTGCCCGGCGCGCATCCGCGGCGGGCCTTTTATCTTTTCGTTATTTCCGGGATTTTCGGGGACGCGACCAAAGTCCAAGTGCAAGCGAAGCAGGTTTAAAGTTGAACCTCTTCGCTTGCACTTTCGCAAGTTTTTCGGGCGATCGCGCGTGAGTTGCTGTGCGAGCATTCCGCGCGGTCAATGCCCTTCTATTTCGACATCTTATATTAAAAAATGTGGTTATAGCTTCCGGGCTATAACAAATGGAACGAATATTTATAAGGTGAGTAAAGTATTTACAAATATGTTGTATTAATATTTTTAATTTTGCAATTTTACTTTATGTACTTAAATATCATGAAATTGTAAACAAAATCGTAAAATTAGAATTGATTTATTGTTAACTGTTAATATAAGAGAATTATCTTTTAACACAAAATTTCTTTCCATACTTGTTTTACTTTATGTAAAAAAAAACTTTGATATTGTATTAATTGTACAAATTTTTACATTAAAACAATCTAATTTTCTTTATTTCAAATCAATGCCTAATATGATAGTTGGTCATTAGATGTATATATACAGGGTGTTTCATCAAGAGACGCGGTAGCGTCTTGCTAAGTATATCTTTCGTTTCTTTTCAATATTTTACTAACAGACGCTACTGCGTATCATTTACCGGAACGAGGACGTTTTTACGAAAATAATTAAAAATGAATTGAAATATCTCGTACATCGGACCATCTTTTCGAGAAAATGAACACATCAATCGAAAACATGGATTTTTCCGAATGTAATGATACCATAATGACACTGGTAGATACATTGGATGTAAAGATCTTAATATTCATCATGCATTTTTCTGTCAAAAATGTGTCATTCAGATACGTCGTCGGACTTGTCCAGGTTCACAGATACACCGCTAGATGGCGCCACTGTCGCAAGCCGCCATATTTGTCCAGGTTCAATGATACACCGCTAGATGGCGCCACTGTCGCAAGACCCCATGGTTTTTTTCTAGGTTGTGTGCGTGCGCACGTTCCGCTTCCTCTTTCTCTCCCGGTCTCTCTCTCTCCCTTTTTCTCTCTCTCGCTCTTTCACTCTTTCCCGCGCGCGCTCTCTCTCTCTCACTCTCTCTCTCTCTCTCTCTCTCTCTCTCTCTCTCTCTCTCTCTCTCTCTCTCTCACGCTTTTCCTCTCTCTCTCCCTTCCGCTTTTTCTCACTTTCCCGCTTCCTCACTGTCGTCCTCCAGCTTTTTCTCTCATTCCCGCTTTCTTTCTCTCTCCGCTTTCTCTTAATCTCTCCCGCTTTCTCTTCTTCTCTACCGCTTTCTCTCTTTTTCTTTCTTTCGCTTCTCTTTTTCTCCCACCTTCTCTCTCTTTCCCTCCCGCTTTTTTCTCTCTCCCGCTTTTTCTCTCTCTCACCCTCCCGCTTTTCTCTCCCTCTTCCGCTTTCTTTCTCCCTCCCTCCCGCTTTCTCTCTCTCTCGTTTTTTCTTTCGCTCCCTCCCGCTTTTTCTCACTCTCTCCCGCTTTCTCTTCTTTTCTACCGTTTCTCTCTTTCTTTCTCCAGCTTTCTCTCCTTCTCTCACTTTCTTCTCTCTCCCTCCCGCTATTTTTCTCTCTCCCGCTTTTTCTCTATTTCCTCCCGCTTTTTCTCTCTCTCTCCCGCTTTCTCTCACTCTATCCCGCTTTCTCTTCTTTTCTACCGCTTTCTCTCTCTTTCTTTCTCCCGCTTTCTCTCCTTCTCTCACTTTCTTTCTCTCTCCAACCCGCTATTCTTCTCTCTCCCGCTTTTTCCCTTTCTCCCTCCCGCTTTCTCTCTCTCCCTCCCGCTTTTTCTCTCTCTCTTCCGCTTCCTCTCTCTCCCTCCCGCTTCCTCTCTCTCTCCCTCCCGCTTTCTTTCTCTCTCCCGCTTTCTCTCTCTCTTCCGCTTTCTCTCTCTTATTCTCTCTCTCTCTTTCTCTCTCTCTCTTAGTACACATAATTCGCATCTATTCCATACCTATTCCGTACCTATTCCGCATCCATTCCGCATCTATTCCGCATCCATTCCGCATCTATTCCGCATCAATTCCGCAACTTTTCCGCAACCATTTCGCATCTATTCCGCAACATTCCGCATCTTTTCCGCACCTATTCCGCATATATTCTACATCTCTCCGCATCCATCCCGCACCTATTTCGCACCTATCGGCACCTAATCTGCATCCATTCCGCATCTATTCCGAACCAATTCCGCATCTATTCCGCTTTAATTCCGCATCTATTCCGCATCTTTCCGAATTCATTCCGCGTCCATTCTGCATCCATTCCGCATCCGCTCTGTACCTATTACGCACCTAATCCGCATACATTCCGCATCTATTCCGCAATCATTGCGCATCTATTTCGCATCAATTCCGCATCTATTCCGCATCCATTACGCAATAATTTCGCATCCTTTCCGCATCTTTCCGCATTCATTCCGCATCCATTCTGCATCCATTCCGAAACTTTCCGCATCTATTCCGCATCTTTCAGCATCCATTCCGCATCTATTCTACATCCGTTCCACACTTATTCCAAACATAATCCGCATCCATTCCGCATCCATTACGCATCTATTCTGGACCAATTCAGCATTTATTCTGCATCCATTCCGCATCTATTCCGCACCAATTCTCTCTCCTCCGCTCTCTCTCTCTCTCCCGCTTTCTCCCCTTCTTTCACTCTCTCTCTCTCTCTCTATCTCTCCCGCTCTCTCTCTCTCTCTCTCTCTCTCTCTCTCTCTCTCTGTACGCACGCACACATGCACGCACACGTACTTACGCTCGCACACATACGTAGGCACGCACACATGAACGCAAACGTACATACGCATGCATGCACACGTACGTGCGCGCGCACTCATACATGCGCGCGCTCTTATGCGTGCACGCGCATTTGCATTTGCATTTTGCTGTGTGTGCATATGTGCGTCCGTACGTACCTGTGCGTGAATATGTGCGTGCGTACAGAGAGGGGGAGAGAGAAAAAGACAGTGTGTGTGAGAGAGAGAGAGTGAGTGAGTGGGAGAGAGAGCGGGAGGGAGGAAGAGAGAGGGAGAGAGAGAAAGCGAGAGAGAGAGATTATATTCTTAATAAGATATAATATAAATATTGACAAATATGCAAAACATACCGAAAAACAAAGACAAACAGTTAGAACAGAAATGTTATCGCAATTATTGAAAGACATGGTGATAGTTGCACGCACGTACGCACACACGCACGCACGCACGAATATATTTTTTAATGTCTTACTATACTTTGCAAAAATTTGTGAAATCCGTCTAAAAAAAACATCACAGATGTAAAAAAAAGCGCTAAGTATATCTTTCTCCAGCCAAAATAGTTCTTTACATAAATTAATCGCCATCAAAGATATTATCTTTTCAAAAAGTATATAAATTATATATTTTTTACCTTAACAAAAATTAATCGCCATCAAAAATATTTCTTTTCAAAAATTATATTTATAAATTATATTTTATCTTTATTAATAAACGAGAAAATACTTAAAATATTAGCATAAAAAAGAAGTGAAATAAAAAAATCACGCTAAGTAAATTTATAAAAATATAATGTATAATATTCAGATGAATTATTTTCTATAATTAGAGTAAATCTATTTAATGTAAGATGCAGAAAAAATTAAAACTGCGAAATTTTGCATTTTATTATCTATCTAATATTGCATTCTATTCTATTTGCAGAAGCAAATGAAATGCAATAAAATATACATATATGTATAGTATAGTAAGGGGTGTAAATATATATGCAATAAAATATATATATAGTATAGTAGGGGGTGTAAATATATATGTATATATAATAAACTTTATTTATATCTGTTTATTAATAAAGCGTGCGCAAATAGAATTAGGTAAATTATTATTAAATCACTGAAGTGCAAATGCAATTTATTGACCACTGAGAATGAACTCGAATATGATTACACGATTAGATTTCGAAAAGCAGAGATTTCTATCGCGGAGAACAAGAACGCGAGTATAACTCAGGCGCTTTTTACGAGAGATGATTTTCCGAATACGGTCGATCGTTGACTATATAAATTCGGCGAAAGTATCTGTGTCAAAGTCTCGAGAGTTGTCAGATCGAACAGCTGATCGTGAACGCCTTGTGATGATGCGAGACGCGCGGTAAGACGTGCGAGGTAAGAAAAAAGGTAAATACTGCTCGTCGAGAAATAGCTGGACTGAGAATAACAAGAATTAGATTTAAAGCCGATGAGCATAAAATAAACGAAGTACATGTAATTAATTGAATTGTTTAAACATTACCGCCCGCCTCAGGGGCGTGACGAGCGCCGCTGATGTGGAACATAATGATAAAGTGCGATGAATTCAATGAATACAGAATTGCGGAACATATGAGATATACAATGAATGATCACAATGAAGACACGGAATAGAATGAAGATGAGAAAATAGACAATGCACGGTGCGAAGCACAACAGTTTCGAAAGCGATGCAACGGAAGGCCGATTGCGTATGATTTTCGCACAATTACAGATATTGGTCGTTAAATTTATTTCGATTCGATCGGAAGCGGACACAATTTCACGATCGGTCGTTTAAATTCGGACGTAGCAGTGCGTACGGTGACGACGCGTATTCGACCATCAGATCCAGGATGAACTGCGGTAACTCGCGCTAACGGCCATTTAGACGGTGGAAACCGTTCATCGAAAATTAATGCGATAGACCCGATCGTTATGGGATTAGAAGAATTTTGCCACTTAGTTTTGGTTTGAAGGCGCTGTAAATATTCAGTTGACCAGCGATCCCAAAATCGTTCGAGCATGTGACGAAGAAGTTGCCACCGGGACAATCGCGAAATCGGCGTTTCGGCTAATGACGGCTCTGGAATAACAATTAGTGATTCGCCAACTAAAAAATGCGCGGGTGTCAGCGCGATGACGTCGGCGGGGTCGTCGGAAAGCGCGCAAAGTGGACGCGAATTCAACACGGCTTCGATCTGTACGAGGAGCGTACTGAACTCCTCATACGTAAGTACGGAATCGCCAAGGACGCGTCTAAGGTGAAATTTTGTCGATTTCACCGCCGCCTCCCATTTGCCACCGAAGTGTGGAGCCGAAGGCGGATTAAATTTCCACGTTGTGCCGTCGGCAGCGAGAAGATGAGAGAGTTCCGCGACCTCCTTGGACGCGGAATGGAACATACGACGGAGTTCCGCATCGGCGCCGACAAGGTTCGTGCCGCAATCACTCGTCAGAGTGCTGCAGCGGCCGCGTCGGCTGATGAATCGTCGGTATGCTGCGATGAATCCTTGCGATGAGTAGTCCGTGGCGAGTTCGAGGTGGACGGCTGATGTGGCAAAGCACACGAAAATGACGAGATAGCTCTTGTATGTGCGAGAGGCGCGTCCACGCCAGGTGCGTAGACTGAAGGGGCCGGCATAGTCCACGCCGGAGTTCAAAAATGGACGCGTTGGTGTGACGCGAGACGTAGGTAGCGAGCCCATCATCTCTCTAGCGGTGACGGCGCGATGTCGAACGCATCGAACGCATCGACGTATGAAGGAGCTGACTGGAGCTCGACCGCCGAGGATCCAATATTGCTGCCGCAACGTTGCTAGCACGACCTGCACTCCACCATGAAGCGTCCTTTGATGGATATCTGAAATCACGAGACGTGAGAATGCAGAGTCACGGGGCAATATAGCTGGATATTTGCTGTCGGAATCGAGGATTGAGTTTTTTAAACGTCCTCCGACGCGAAGAATGCCTTCCGAGTCGACGAATGGCGATAGTTTGAGAAGCGGATGAGAGCGTGGAAGAGCATCTTTCTGAGAGCAGCTATCCAATTCTCGGCTGAAATGAGCCCTTTGCGTCTCCTTCAACCAGAACGTGCGAGTCTTGAGAATCTCATCCGCAGTCAATTCTAAGGAGGGCGGACACTGGAGCCCTTTGAATCGAGCTGTTGCGCGCATAATCCAGGCGGTTATGCGAAGAAGCTGAGTGAGAAAACTGCGAAAACCGATTGATTAGTTCCCAGTTATCAGGTGTTGCTCTTACGATGGAAACCTGCACAGGCTTATGCGGGCGTTCTTCAAGGTCGATTGATTTATCAATAGAAGGAACGTCTGACGGCCATCCAACGGATGGACCTTGAAGCCATGATGGCCCTTGCCACCAGAGATGATGATAATGGAGTTGATGCGGAGAGAGGCCGCGAGACAGACAGTCGGCGGGATTATCCACTCCGGCGACGTGATGCCAGCGCGCATCGGGAGCCAGTTCCTGAATGGCGGCTACTCTATTTGAGATGAACTCCTTCCATTTCGACGGATGACCTTTAATCCAGGCGAGGCTAACAGTTGAGTCGGTCCATAGATGAGTGGAGACATGTTGATAGTCGAGAATGTTTCGAACTCGAGCGAGAAGACGAGCTAACAGCAAAGCAGCTGAGAGCTCCAAGCGAGGAATCGTCTGTCGTTTGACGGGAGCGACCTTGCTTTTAGCGGCGAGAAGTACGACCTTGGCATCGGCGTAGTCGTGGAAGGTCCGAATATAGAGAGCTGCTCCTAGCGCGTCTTGAGATGCATCAGAAAATCCATGGAGTTCGACGCCTCGAACTGATGAAGAAGTACCGATCCATCGTGGTATTGAGATTTCTGACACGCCTTGCAAACTTTCTTCGAAGGTGATCCATTCATGAGCAAGAGATTGAGGTAGTGGATCATCCCATCCGGCTTGCGATTTCCAGAGATGCTGAATAAATATTTTCCCCACTATTATGACCGGAGCTAGCCATCCTAGTGGGTCAAAAAGCTGAGATACACGAGACAAGGCAGATCTCTTAGTGGGTGGGTGAGTGTCAGCTTGCCTCACGTGAAATCTGAAGGTGTCAGTCTTAGGATGCCAAGCGAGACCAAGAGTTCGAGTTTCACTCGGAAGTTCTCGAGCGGATGAGAGCTCCGATGAAGTTGAGATGCCTGATAGAATGGAGTCTTCGTTTGATGCCCATTTTTGTAAGCGGAAGCCGCCCGCCATTAGGAGTTGGTTTACTTGAGCCGCCTTACTTTGAGCTTCTTGCGGAGAGTCAGCACCGGAAAGAATGTCGTCCACGTAGGTCTCCTTGCGCAGGATCTTGGCCGCTTGCGGAAAGTGATGCTCTTCGTCGGAAGCGAGCTGTTGAATAATGCGAAGAACAAAATAAGGAGCACAGGTGAGACCGTAAGTGACCGTGCACAATTGGAAATCTTGAGGAGCTCCGACTGTACTCCAGAGGATGCGCTGGAGATCTCGATCATCCGGGTGGATCAGTATTTGCCGATACATCTTCTCTATATTGGCCGCGAAGACAAATGCGTGCGTTCGCCAGCGGAGAAGAACGGCATCCAGATCTTGCTGTAGCTTGGGTCCAGCGTGCAAGCATTCGTTCAGCGAAACGCCGGTGTTGGTGCGCGATGAGCCGTTGAAGACTACTCTCAATTTTGTCGTCGAGCTGGATTCACGGAGAACTCCATGATGAGGAAGATAAACTGGAGAGAGATCACTTCGAAAATTTGTTGCTTTCTGCATATGCCCGAGCCGTTCGTACTCTGCCATGAATTCGACATAAAAGTTGCCGAATGATGGATTGCGTTGTATTTGATGACGAACCTTGTCGAGCAAATAATTAGCCAAGGACCGGGATTCTCCTAGAAGTTTGTGATTTGATTTGAATGGCAGACGGACGATGTATCGCCCGGTGCTGTCTCGAGAATGAGTTTCGAGAAAATGCTTTTCGCATTCAAGCTCGTCTTGACTGAGATGATTGGTTGTTGAAGAGGCGACTTTTTCTTGAAGCCAGAATTTTTGCAGCTCTTCTTGAAGGTCGATGTCCTTGGTAGATCTGATGGAGAAGGAAGCTGGACAAGAAGTAGCCGTTGCGGAGCTGGCTGGTCCGGAGATGATCCATCCAAACGATGTTTTCTGCGCGACGGGAGCGTTGGATAGTCCTTTCTTAATGGATCCACACAGAAGGGAGCTATAAACATCAGCTCCCAAGATGATGTCGATCGCACCGGGTGTCGCAAACTCTGGATCGGCTAATGGCAGATCGGCGAGATGAGTCCAGGATGTCGTTAATACGGCCTGTGCTGGGATTCGACCAGTTACTCGAGGCAGGATTAACGCTGAGACGTTGATTTCAATCGATGGATCGATGCGCGATCGAAGCCGTAGCGAGACGACACCGCGAGTTGAGCCAACGTGTTGAGTGCCGACGCTTATAATCGGCACTGAAGCACGACCGCGTGGAAGCCGGAGTGATTGCACTAATGATTCTTGAATCAGTGAGACCTCCGATCCTTGATCAAGCAATGCGCGAATTTTGATAGTCTCGCCGTGTGCTGCAACCAGCGTCATGCAAGCGGTTGCAAGTAAAACGCGCGGACGCTCGAGAGGAACCGAAGCGTGATGAGATTGAACGGCCGCTGCGGTGATGGATCCCGATGAAGACGCACCCGAAGCTGTCGAAGTGTTCGTTGAGGTAGTTGCGACGGGTGATGACACGACCTCGCGGTGAAGCAGCGTGTGATGTTGGCCCTTGCAGTATCGACATTTCTTTAAGGTGCGGCATTCGCTAAGGCGATGAGCTCCGAGACAATTGAAACAAAGATGTTTGCGGTTCACGAAGTCCTGTCGATCACTGAGCGATTTTGCTGCGAATTCTGAACACAACGCGATGTAATGTGCAGCGCTGCAGAACGAGCATTTTGAAGTACTTGCAACGGCTACATGCGCACGAGCGGCTGATTTGATTTTTGAATTCGTTTTCGATGCGACAACTGAGGATTTCGTAGCACGGGACTGCACCGTTTCCAACGCCCGATTGCGCGATTCGAAAAAGAGCTCGAGCTGCTCAAAGGACGCGAGTTCGTTGGAGCTTCCGTTTTCGAGCTCCCAAGCCTCTAAGGTGTGCGCGTCGAGACGCCGAGTGACGACGTAAACGATTAAAATGTCCCAATATTCCGTGGGCGCACCAAGGGACTGCAAGGCGCCAAGAGATTCCTTGACCGTGGATAATAATGTCTTGAGGTCAGAACTGGATTTCTGAGTTAGCGGTTTTAAGTCGAAAATGCGATCCAGATAAGTTGTTACTAAAATGCGCCTATTTTCGTAACGAGAGGTGAGCGCTTGCCACGCGCGCGAGAAGTTTTCGGCAGTCACGGCGATGTTAGCGAGATATCGAGATGCTTCTCCGGTAGTCTGAGCCTTGAGATAATGCAACTTCTCGACACTCGATAGGTCTCGGTTCGATCCAACCATTGAGTGAAACAAATCGCGAAATGACGGCCAATCATGATAATCACCGGTAAATTTCGGTAAGCTGATCTTTGGCAATGAGCGACAGGCTCCCGAATGCGGAGTCTCAGATTGAATCGAGTCATTCGCGGTTTTATTATACTCGATAAACGGTTCGCGAGCTTGCATCAGGCAAGATTACGAATCGAAGTAACTTTCTTCACATTTCGCATAAAGATCGTCAGCGAAATATGAATGCTTACGCATTTCGTCCGTGAGGCTGCCGACGAGTTTGTCATGGTTACCTTGAAACTTATCCCAATTGGCCTCGAGTGTTTGCAATCGAGCGTCGAGGGAAAATTTGTTTATTTTTTCCGCTCCTAGCTTCTTGATATTTTCAAAGGCGCGAGCGATGAGACCGAAGAGATGGTTTTGTTTTTCGACGACTGATCCGAATGTTGACATCTTGTGAAAAGTTCGAGAATGTCACGAGCGCTCCTTGTTCAACTTGAATCGTTAACGGTTCACGAGAGATGATGCGTTCAAGAGTTGCGAATGCAATTAAGAAGGACGGCACTTCACTGAGACACTGCGAGAGAGAGCACTGACAATCACTATGAGCGAGAATGTCTTGCAAGCGCGAGACAGAGACGAGAAGACTGCTGTGCGTTACGAACTGTCGAAGAATCCGTCAATCTGGCTCGAAGGACCAAAATGTTTATTGATAAAGCGTGCGCAAATAGAATTAAGTAAATTATTATTAAATCACTGAAGTGCAAATGCAATTTATTGACCACTGAGAATGAACTCGAATATGATTACACGATTAGATTTTGAAAAGCAGAGATTTCTATCGCGGAGAACAAGAACGCGAGTATAACAGGCGCTTTTTACGAGAGATGATTTTCCGAATACGGTCGATCGTTGACTATATAAATTCGGCGAAAGTATCTGTGTCAAGGTCTCGAGAGTTGTCAGATCGAACAGCTGATCGTGAACGCCTTGTGATGATGCGAGACGCGCGGTAAGACGTGCGAGGTAAGAAAAAAGGTAAATACCGCTCGTCGAGAAATCGCTGGACTGAGAATAACAAGAATTAGATTTAAAGGCGATGAGCATAAAATAAACGAAGTACATGGTAATTAATTGAATTGTTTGAACAATATCTCTAAATAATTATTCATATTTATTTAATCCAAATATACTGAAACGTATATTCAAGAAAATATAATACGACAAAAAATGTAAAAATTTAAAAATTAAAGTTTAATGCAAAAAAATTTTAAGTTAAAAAAATAACAGTTAAAAAATTAAAGTGAAAATATTAAAGAAAACATATTTTATGCAAAAATTTATAGTTAAAAGGATAAAAGCTAAAAATTAAAGTTAAAAAATTAAAGGTAAAAAAATTACATTTGCAAAAAACTTAGCGCTGTTTTCCAATTATATATTTTCAATATATTTATACAGGGTGTTTTAAAATTGCACGGCACTATTCTAAGGACACGTTCTCGGCCAAAATAAACAAAATAGTTCATATAAACATAGGTCTCAAACTTATTTATTATCAAGATATTAAAGGGTAAAAATAACCATTTAAAGTAATTTTTCAAGTAATTCATTCAAGTAATTCTTCTTCAAAGTTTGCAGTTCGTTGAAATCTTTGTCGACCAGTTGTCATAAAAACCTCTAATAGCCACATCACACTATTAGAAATATATCTTTATCCTTTAATATCTCGGTAATAAATAAGTTTGATATATGTTTATATGAACTTTTGTGTTTATTTTGACCTGGAGAACGCGTCCCTAGAATAGTGCCGTACAATTTTGAAACACCCTGTATACATATATGTATACAATAAAATTTATTTACATTTCTAAATATTTAATCATATCTATTTAATTCAAATATACTCAAACGTATATTCAAGAAAGAATATTACAAAACACAACAAATTAAATATAGAAAATTAAAAAATTTTAAGTTAGAAAGAAATTAAAAAATATAGTTAAAAATTAAAGTAAAAAAATTTAATGCAAAAAATTTAGAATAAAAAAAATACAAATTAAAAAATAGATTAAAAAAATAAAATTAAATTTTTAATGCAAATTTAAAGTTAAAAAAATTACAGTTAAAAAATTTTATGCAAAAATATTTATAGTTAAAAAAATAAAAGCTAAAATTGAAGTTAAAAAAATAAAGGTAAAAAAATTTCATTTGCAAAAAAACTTGGAAAAACAGCGCTAAGTTTTTTGCAAATGTAATTTTTTTACCTTTATTTTTTTAACTTTAATTTTGTGGGAAATTACTATATTCAAATTAGTAATTCCCTTTATTAGGAACGGCTTGTCAGGAAACGTACAAATAAGAATAACTCGATTGTCAGGATAAAGGCTTTAATACTCGATCTGAGTTATATGGATACAGAGTATAAGTAGGTCAAAGGAGACTCGCGTCAATAAGCACGTGTTATTGTATCAGCTGATCCCGAACGACTGTGTCGATATCGAACCGTCGCGAAAAGAGATCATTCTCCGCGCAATCGATCCGCGCATCGCTAATTCACGCGCATCTTAGACGTTTAATAATCTTATCGTCTACAGTTCGGCCAGCCTGACAATATGGCCGTCTCGGCCATGAGTATAATAAATGCGCAAAGAGACATATAATACAATCAATACTCGTCAAAATATAAATATATAATACGCTTATCAAATGCAATAATAAATACAAAATATAAACATCTGAGGGTTTAATGGTTAATATACATTTTCATGTGGTCTGCGCTTACAGTTCCCGTGTACGGTAATTGAGTTATCTGAAAACCCTCAATATCAGATACGACATAACGGTCATTGTCTAAAACGGTTTTTACAATATATGGGCCTTTGAACTTCGGAATTAATTTTTTATTCACTCCCGGCGTTACATCAGTATTGGTAATTACCACGTAATCACCTACTTTGTAGGTAGTAGCACGCTTTCGCTTGCTATTATAATAGGTTTCGTTCGCTCGTTGACAATTTTCCATGACGTTCGCCGCACGCTCTCGAGTGGCTTCCAAATTTCTATCGCCATCAGAATACGGGTTGAGTAGAGTACGGATCTCGTCTTTCACAATTCCTAATTGATCGATCCCAAACAGCAATTGACTGGGAGTATTATCTATACTTCGACAGCGCGTATTATTCAAGGAAAATTCGACATCTTCCAGTACTCTATCCCATTTTTCCGGCGTATCGCACAATTTTGCTAACGTTGGCGTAAGGATACGATTAAAACGCTCGACTTGTCCGTTAGCGCGGGGAGTACCGACGGCAATCAATGTATGACGGATAGATTCTTCATTTATAAATTTCTCAAACGCTTGCGACGTAAAACACGTTCCTCGATCGCTTATCAAGCGCCTAGGCTTACTATATGCGCGAAAATAGTCTTTTAAGTGTCGAATTACCTCCTCAGTCTTTGTTGTCTTACAAGGATATAATTTTATGAATTTCGTAAATCCATCTATCAATGAGAAAATATATCGGTAGCCTTTCCCCGTTTTTTCTAGAGGTCCGTAATGATCGGCGTGTATCGTTTGAAACGGCAATTTTCCTTTCGGAATATTGTGTAAATATCCTTCCACCTTCCCGGAAGTTGGAGAGAATTCGATACATTTTAAACAATTCGATATATATTCTCGTACTTTTTCTCTTAAATTCGGAAACCAATAAACCTTCATCACATTATCGACAACTTTATCGACTCCGAGGTGGCCCAAATCGTCATGACAAGTTCTAATTACATTTAATTCCATACACTTCGGGACGTAAAACAATAATTTTTTATTCTTAAATTTACGGTAAACTAAACCGTCTCTCAGCTCATAAAATTTATCCTCACCGTTTTCCAACTTATCTCGAATTTCGCAAATCTCTTTATCTCTATCTTGTCGAATCGACAATGTTTGTTCGAATGTATTGGCTTCCAAAATTAATACGCTGTTACACCGGCTCAATGCATCAACATGTGACATTCGCTTGCCCGGGCGATGCTCGATCTTATAATCATAATCCTGTAAAAACATCGCCCATCTCGAAATACGCGGGTTAACAGTTTGCTTGCTCAGTGTAAGGCGGAAACTATCACAATCCGTAACGATAGTAAACGGAATTCCCGACAAATAAATATGATATCTTTTAATCGCGTATATAACCGCTAAACATTCCAGCTCAAAGCTGTGATATCGTGCTTCGGTCGCTGTAGTTCTGCGACTAAAATAAGATACGGGTCGCATCGTACCGTCATTCTGTTTTTGCAATAAAATTGCACCAAATCCGCTAGCACTGGCGTCGCAATGCAATTCCGTTAATAATTTCGGCGAATAAATGGCAAGAATCGGCTGTGACGACAATAAATTTTTTAATAGTTCAAATACGTGATTTTCTTCAGGTCCAAATTTAAAAACTACATTCTTTTTTATTAAATCATAGAGCGGTTTTGCAATGATCGAAAAATTTTTTATAAATCTACGGAAATAACTCGCGAGACCTACAAAACGATGAACTTCCTTTGCATTACGCGGTACTGGAAAATCGACAACAGATTCCACGTTCGCAGCGTTGGGTCGAATGCCGCTCTCGCCAATCGAATAACCAAGATAGACAATCTCACGGTATAGAAACGAGCATTTATCCAAGCGGAATTGCAACCTGTGTTGCCGAGCCAAATCAAAAACTTCACGAAGAATTTCCAAGTGCTCGCCAACGTTTTCGGTCGCGATTAATATATCGTCAAGATATACCAATATTTTATTCTCCCGAATCAAATCGCGAAAAATGTCGTTAATGTACCGCTGGAAGACCCGCGGAGCATTCGTCAACCCGAAAGGCATTTTTAAAAATTTAAATTGACCCAAGGGAGTTACAAAAGACGTATACTTTACCGATCCGTCGGCAATCTTAACGTGGTGGAATCCGTTTCTCAAATCGAGGCTAGAAAAGTAGGATTTTCCGCGCAATCTGTCTAAGTGATCATCAATCAAAGGGGTCGGAAAATTATCTTTCACCGTTATTTTATTAAGTTCGCGATAGTCAATACATAATCGCGATTCACCATCTTTCTTACGTACAAGTACAATTGGGAAAGCGTATGGAGAATTACTCGGTCTTATTGTTTGCTCCTGTAACAATTTATCCAAAATTTGTTTTAATTTTTCTTTATCGGCAAACGAGAGTCTTCGCGGTCTGAAACTAATAGGCCGATCATGCGTTAAATTAATATTCATTTCAATTTCTCTTTGAGGACTCGCAATTCCTGTGTCAATAATACATTCGTTTCTATACAATTCTTCGATGCGTTCTTTTATTTTAAAATTAATCTGTGGATTAATATTCATTGCCTCGGCAACAGACAACGGGTGGTCAACATACAAAATGTGCAGAATTTGCTTCGAAAAGTCCGAGTTATCCACCGTTCGCAAATCTGCCCTTGAAACATTAAATTTTTCCCCCAATGTTATTTTAACTAACGGCGACGATGTAAAGTCCCGACCGAGCAAAGCCGCACATGTTATCGCTGTATCCGGCACAACAAAAAAAATTATTTTCAACTCGATATCGTTGACCTCGACAACATCCTCGAAAGTCCCGAGTATCTCCAATTTAGCTCCGTTAATACCGTAAAAAGATTGTTGTTTAATAACTGGCATACGAATATGAGCAGGCACGAAATCGCTTTTAATTAAACTAATGGGAGATCCCGAATCAATCATCGCCATCAACGAGTATTTACATTTGCTACCGGACGCGTCCGCGATCTGATACGCGAGAGTTACCAGGTATGGAGCGCTCGGTGAGATCGTCTGGACCACGCTCGCTGTATTTTCCGCATTCGGCCGCGACTTCGGACACTCCTTCACGCGATGCTCCAGACTACCGCATCCAAAGCACGAGCCCTTCGCCCGCTTCTGTTCCTCCTTGCAGTCTCTGGAGAAATGTCCTGTCGCTCCGCAATTATAGCAGCGGACGGTACTGTTTTTCGCCGCAGCTATTCCTCCTCCTCGCGGTGATTTCGGCATCGGTCGCTGTCCCTTCGCAGCTCGCTCTCCGCCGCCTCTCGCCTCGCCATCCAACGACAGCTTCTTGAATGCGTTTAATACGTCCACCGTTGACGTAAAGCGCAGCATCCGCGCCTGGTTCCGCATACGTGTGTCCTGCACCCCGTCGATTAAGCAGTCAACGAGCTCCTCCTCGTCGACGGATGCTCTGTTAGCGAGAATCACTTTTTCGTGATAGTATTCTGCAAACGTTTCGCCGCTTCGCCACTTGCGCTTCTCAAAATCTCGCCTCAATGTTAGCTTACTGGGGCGATTATCGAACATGCGAGACATCTCCGATAACAATTCTGCCGCATTCAGTTGTAAATGCTCTGGTTTCGAATGAAACCAGCTCAAAGCTTTGTTCTTCAGCCTCAAACTGATTAATATTTTGGTCGAATTCTCATCCAATCGATATGTTGTACGCAACAATTCAACTTGTCTCTTCCATGTTTCGAAATTGTCGCAGTCGCCGCGAAATTCACTCAATAAATCACTAATGACTCGTATGTTGACTTTTGAATCGATAATGCGGTTGCTAGTATTGTCTTCGATACTCGGCGTCATGCTCGCCTCTCGACGGACGAGACTCAATTCTCTCTCTAGAAGAGCCTTCTCGCGTCTCAAAATTTCGATCTCTCTCGCCATAAATTCCGGCGGCAACGCAGGATCATTCGGAGCGACAGCAATATCCTCAAACTGAGGCGCCACCTCACCAAAGTTCGATTGTCGCACCGATGCATCCGCATCCAAGTCCGCCGATGAATCTTGCTCCAAATCACCGCCCATAAGACGCTCATATACACTCTGCCACCGGTCCTCGCCGGCGGACAATATTCGCGATACCAATTCAACCTTTACTCCGCCCGTAGACAATCCGACCCGTCGCGCGATCTCTTTCAAATTCACGACAGTCAGTTCGTTTAATTTGTCCTGAGGCAGGCGATCCATCCTTGCAATAATAACAGTTCGTTACCAAAATTTCACAAATCACGCAGCAAAGTCACCGCTCACCCGATATAACAACAACGGGAAGCACACAATATTACCCGTCAAAAAGGTCACAAGCCGATAAAATTCTAGAATATACTGTTTCAATGTCACAGCGGTACAAAGCAAAAATACCGTTCAAATTTGGCCGTTAACGATCCGCGATAATCACGGCAATTAACAATTATCGAGTCGCGGGATCACAAAGCTGACACAAAAAAGAGAAAGAAGAAAGAAAAAAACAGTCCACGCACCGCCGTCAAACAATTTCGCGGTTCGTTTTTTTATTGCAACGCGAGTCTCACAGTCAAAAGTCAGACACTGCAAAATCACTCCGTGAACACGTGCACTCAAAAGATTCGATCCAATACTGCGATCCGGATAATCCCACTTCTGAATTTTGTGGGAAATTACTATATTCAAATTAGTAATTCCCTTTATTAGGAACGGCTTGTCAGGAAACGTACAAATAAGAATAACTCGATTGTCAGGATAAAGGCTTTAATACTCGATCTGAGTTATATGGATACAGAGTATAAGTAGGTCAAAGGAGACTCGCGTCAATAAGCACGTGTTATTGTATCAGCTGATCCCGAACGACTGTGTCGATATCGAACCGTCGCGAAAAGAGATCATTCTCCGCGCAATCGATCCGCGCATCGCTAATTCACGCGCATCTTAGACGTTTAATAATCTTATCGTCTACAATTTTTAGCTTTTATCCTTTTAACTATAAATTTTTGCATAAAATATGTTTCCTTTAATATTTTCAGTTTAATTTTTTAACTGTTATTTTTTTAACTTTAAATTTTTTTGCATTAAACTTTAATTTTTAAATTTTTTACATTTTTTGTCGTATTATCTTTTCTTGAATATACATTTGAGTATATTTGGATTGAATAAATATGAATAATTATTTAGAGATATAAATAAAGTTTATTATATATATATATATTTACACCCCCTACTATACTATATATATATTTTATTGCATATATATTTACACCCCTTACTATACTATAATATATGTATTGTTACGTTCAGACTCGGGAAAAAGGATAGTCAAACGGAAGGCCGTAACTTACCTTCACTCGAGACAGATGTTTTAGGCACGTGTCTCGAGTCAAGTGAATTCTAAGGCCCGAACAGGTCAACGACTGAGAAGGTCGCTCTAACTTTGTTCGTAGGGCATTCATTTGGTGGTCCCTTTTCGGTAAGAGAATTGAATCCCTTTTACGCGGTACGGGACCTTGTGCGATTTCAGCATGAGGAGATGAGAGCGGGATTAATTAAAATAAATTAAATTCGTTTTAAACATTATAATTTATTCTAAATTAATTAAGTGAAAAATTTAATTGACATAAAAGCTTAGGTTATAGTACATGATTAGTATATATATATATAACGATTGATAGCGTACCGAGACGTATGTTAATTAAATCGTGTGTGTGTTATTGTGAGTGTGTGTCTTTTATTTCCGCGGGTGTTACATAAGTTCGGAGGTCATCAGTCAGAAAAGTCTGAGGTATTTCTATTATTAATTTTAAAATTTCTGACTGGTTTTACAATTCGAAATAAATATAAACAAGGTAATAACCTTAAAACGTGTAAATGGTTTATGTAACGAAACGTCTAAGCATAAGCAAAATGTCAGGAATCGGGGATTTCTTCGAATTCAATAGTGGAAGGTTTGTAAATCCGCCAAAAGAATTGGATGGGAACTGCCACTGGATATCTGCGGCAGGGATGGAAGCAAGGAATAATAGTGTCGGGGGTAGATTCGATTAATACCTTCCTCAGGTCGGCAAGATTTACAGGGTCGGGCCCAACGGTAAAGGCATCCTCTGGGAGAGGATCCGTGTATGGAGGGAGGGTTCTCAGGCAATAATCTAATAGATTTTGGTAAGTGCGAGGAGGAGGATCATTTTCAAGAAGAAGTGGCGAGGGTGATGGAAGGGGGGAATCTCCGAGTTCTATGACGAGAGGCGAGGGGGATCTCGGGGACTCGTGGACTGGAGAAAGGGGGGGAGAATCTTCTAGATCTATTAAAATTGGTGAAGGAGATCTTGAGGAAGTAGACGAGGATTGCGGAGAGGGAGGAGGGGAAGTAGGGACTCTCGGAGACGGAGAGGTTTTGCGAGAGGAAAAGGGGGGTACCGAGGGGGAGGAAGACCGTTCTTGGGACGAGATGCAAGAAAGTCGGGGGTGGTAAGGTACGTGCGGGTGATTGGTTAAGGTATCGTTACTTATGCTAGACAGCTGGTCATTATTAAGTGTAGTTGCTGAGTCGTTTATAGAAAAGGTTGAATTATTATTTATAATAGGTGGGGAATCTACGCTAGTTGCGGAATTTTCCGAGTGGTTTTCCGCCGAACCCCGAGCCAATGCCTTTCTTAGGCGACGGTTGCGCCGATTTCGCGAACGTTTGGCGACGTTTCGCGAATTTCGCCAAACGGGCTTCACTATCAGAAAGACAATTTAAGATTGTTAGAGGAAGCCGAATATTTTATATATAGAACAGCTCTTGGATTTAAATTAAAAAAAACAATTTTTTCAACTGATTAGTGCTAGAATATATATGTATTTATATATATGTGTGTGAGTGATAATGTCTATTTTTCTATATTGATGGGAACAGCCAGGATGAATGTTCTAAATGGAAAGGAAGGTAGGTCGTGAGTATCATGAGTTTTCGTGAGTATTGTGAGTATTGTGAGTTTACGCTGCAATAAGCAGGAAACCCGTCAACGATGAGTGTGAGTATTGTGAGTTTACGCTGCAATAAGCAGGAAACCCGTCAACGATGTGTGTGAGTATTGTGAGTTTTGTGAGTTTACGCTGCAATAAGCAGGAAACCCGTCAACGATGTATGTGAGTATTGTGAGTTTGTGAGTATTGTGAGTTTTGTGAGTTTGCGCTGCAATAAGCAGGAAACCCGTCAACGATGTATGTGAGT
Source organism: Lasius platythorax (assembly GCA_963971435.1). NCBI lineage: Eukaryota > Metazoa > Arthropoda > Insecta > Hymenoptera > Formicidae > Lasius > Lasius platythorax. The sequence goes on from OZ020539.1 coordinate 417,914, forward strand.
ATTGTGAGTTTGTGAGTTTACGCTGCAATAAGCAGGAAATCCGTCAACGATGTGTGTGAGTGAGAAAGAAATTATAAGGTCCGATGGAAATCAAGGATGATTGTGATGTTGGAATTTGGTTTGAAAGGGGGGAAGGTTGAGACTTGGAAATAGACAATTAAATGATAAGAGTTTACGTAAAACATCCAAGAGTTATTCTGAGAAAAGCGAATATGATAGTTATATGATTTCAGACGACTTACTTCTTATAGAGAACGTTGTTGGCTTTTAATTGAGTGGTGAACTCGGTATCTCAGGTGCTGTTCCTTGAGAGGGTCAGCGTCGGTGATGATCGTGGTGAGCTTCAGGTCTTGGTGAAATTCAGAAGTGTTCTTGGAAGCACCACAGCACTCACTCGCGAACGATTTTTACTGAGTGAAAACTCTGAATCTTTTTCAAGATAGAATCGCGGATTCAAAATTTGTTGCGCGGCCGTACTGAAAAGAAGTTGTCGTAGATGATGATGATATCGTAGATAGAAATGATAGAAATGGAGATCGAGACGGAGATGTCGAGAATTAGAGATTTAGAGATTTATAGAGATTTAGAGATTTAGAAATTTAGAGATTTAGAGATGATCGCTCCGAGAAAAATCTCGGTTTATATTGCATTTTTGGTACACGCCCTCCGTTGATAATTGGAAATTTTAACGAATTAGGATTCTTTAATTATCCCACTTATGAGTTTTAGCTACCCCCTCCGTAGGGTAGATTAGAAAAGTGTAACGAATCGGAGGGTTTTTTTAGTTTCTACGAATAGGAGAGCGTCTTCCAAAAATCGGAAATTCTAGGTATTACGCCTTCGGCGGCAGCGTTTGTCCGACGTAATTTATGTTTGAAGAAGCGCGCAATGCACCCGCTAATGAAAAGGGGTGACTTTTATTACTCTCTTGAGACAGCGATAATGCGTATGTCGCGTCCGCTGTCCGAGCGCACGTGCAGTTTTCTCGTGCATTTGTCGGTGTCCGTCTTTTCAATTTTTTATTTATTACGATATCCGGTGTGGGAAAGTGACGGTTTGTCCATATTTTTCGGCTTCAGCTGTCAACAGCTTCCTTCTTAAATATGGACAGAGTGTCACGGAGTGTCTCTGAAATGTAATCTTTATGACTTCTTCACTTTTTTTTATACGTATTGTTCCAGATTCTGTCTCATAAAGATGTCGCAGTGTCTATATCTCTATGAGTTTATTAGGTCCACGCGTTATTTCTTAATCGTTTTGGCGCCTATGTGGCGCACTTGCCATAATAAATTCAAAGAGATTTTGACTTTTATGATTTTTCAAAAAGCTGCACGTGTTCTCAAGTCGTGGGAAAAAAAAGAATCGTGGAGTCTATAGGACGTAACAGTATATTTTATTGCATTTCATTTGCTTCTGCAAATAGAATAGAATGCAATATTAGATAGATAAAAGAATGCAAAATTTCGCAGTTTTAATTTTTTCTGCATCTCACATTAAATAGATTTACTCTAATTATAGAAAATAATTCATCTGAATATTATACATTATATTTTTCTAAATTTACTTAGCGTGAATTTTATTTCGCTTCCTTTTGATGCTAATATTTTAAGTTTTTTCCCGTTTATTAATAAAGGTAAAATATAATTTATAAATATAATTTTTGAAAAGAAATATTTTTGATGGCGATTAATTTTTAATTTTTGTTAAGGTAAAAAATATATAATTTATATACTTTTTGAAGAGATAATATCTTTGATGGCGATTAATTTTTGTAAAGAACTATTTTAGCTGGAGAAAGATATACTTAGCGCTTTTTTTTACATCTGTGATGTCTTTTTTAGACGGATTTTAATTGACGCATTGAAATAAGTGGAGAAAGACACGTGGGATTGAAAAACGTTTGAGACAAAGGTTGTATGGTTCGGAGGGGGACATAAGATGGTGGCATTAGTTTGACCTTGAAGAGTCACCTGAAGGTCACGTGAATGTCACCTACAACTTTTTAAATGGGACACCCTATATACTTTTACATATTTTTGTAGCTTGCCTCGAGAGCTTTCCAAAACACTATAATTAAACATTTTTTCATTAAGTACTTTTCGAGTTATAAGGTTTGAAGTTTACAGTATTTTGACATAAAATACAAAATATCGTGTAAAACATTCAGTTTTCGGTAATCTTACCTTAATACTTTTATGCATAGAATAATAAGACCAATCAATTGGTGTAAAGAAAACCATAATTGCTTTCAAAAAAAGTATGCAGCTGCATGTTGCAAATTACGTACTTTTTCTTAATAACAATCATGTGTCTTTTTTTACACCAATTGATTGGTCTTATTATTCTATGCGTAAAAGTATTAAGGTAAGATTACCGAAAACTGAATGTTTTACACGATATTTTGTATTTTATGTCAAAATACTGTAAACTTCAAACCTTATAACTCGAAAAGTACTTAATGAAAAAATGTTTAATTATAGTGTTTTTGAAAGCTCTCGAGGCAAGCTACAAGAATATGCAAAAGTATATAGGGTGTCCCGTTTAAAAAGTTGGAGGTGACATTCACGTGACCTTCAGGTGACTCTTCAAGGTCAAACTAATGCCACCATCTTATGTCCCCCTCCGAACCATACAACTTTTTTCTCAAACGTTTTTCAATCCCACGTGTCTTTCTCCACTTATTTCAATGCGTCAATTAAAATGAAACACCCTGTATATTTTAATTTGTGAAATAATTTACACTTAATATAAAATATTGTTTTCTTTTACAGATTATATGGAAAATGGATTACGGCGAAATAACTAAAAAATATGCAGTTGTTAAGTTTCTTCTGGACAATTTGTATTCGGAGATACTAACATCATGGCTTACACGCGAAAATAATAAACAACTATGTTGGTGGCCGCCATGGACAGCTAATACAAAAATTTTAATAGTTAACTGTGCAAGCCCCAATTTTGATACTTGGAACAAATATGAAGTTGACATGATAAAATATTGCAGTAAGTACTTATGCATTCATATCTTGAGTGTATGCCTTGCTTTATTATATTATTCGACCACATAAGGCCCTGCGCACAATAGAAAAAATATTAGAAATAAATATTAAATATTAGAAACAGGAATTATTTTATACATAAAATAAAATCGAAATGACTGATATATAAATACAAATTTGGGTATAAAGGACTTAATAAAAGTATAAGAGTTCTTTATACCCGAATTTGTACTTGTATATCAGAATCTTTTCAATTTTATTATATAAAATTCCTATTCCTAATATTTAATATTTATTCCTATTATTTTTTCTATTGTGCGCAGGACCTAAGTTAAAACTGAATATATTGTTATTATAATATTATTATAATAATTTAATTGAATATATTATTATAATATTTATTATTTTTCTTAATGTTATTATTGTCTTTTGCATACGCGTGCGCAGATTGTAAATATCAACTTTTTGTTTATTATAGCATCTTTAGAATCTGCAAGAAAAAATGCAGCTGATTCGAATTACGAAACAACAGATGAAGATAGATTAGGGCGTGGAAGAAGACAACACATTTCATACAAGAAATTCAGCAGTGAAGATGAGGAAAGTGATGTGCCTGCTCGATCATATAAGACTTATACGAGTATGTATTACAAGAGCATGTTTGATTATACTTAATAAAGTACTTAATAATTAAATTATACAACATGTCAAACATTTTAATTCTATATACTGTTACGTCCTGTGGACTCCACTATTCTTTTCTTTCCTAACTCAAGCAAACACGCGTTTGTTCCCTTAATTTCGAAACATGGATTGTTGTAACAAATCATAATAAGGAAAGCGACAGATCCGAAAAAAACGCTTGCCTCATCTTTCTGATAAAGATTAACCGACGATAGAAATTAAGAAATCTAAGCAAATAGAATATACGCAACCATCAGTCAGAGATCCGAAAAACGCTTGCCTCACCTTTCTGATAAAGGTAAGCCGATAGACGAATTTAAGAAACTAGACGAGTGCCCGATGCAAAAGTAAAACAAAAGTAAACGACCAGTTAATCCCAGTGAACTCTATACTAGAATAAAAGTCACGCAATCGATCAAAAGTAATACTAAATATCGTCGATAAATTCTAAGACTCTCCATTTTAGAGGACGCCCTCTGACTCCCTAGATTAAAAATATCCCATAGAAGAGGAAAGTAAGAACGGAATATAAACCGAGGATTTTTTCACCTATCATCACTAGTGTATCATCTATCGAGCATCACTATTATTGAGTATCACTATTAAGTATCACTATTGAGATTCACTGTTAAGCATATACTACTGACCATTTATTATCGATTAACCGAATTCTTGAAGTAAGCGCGAAACACGCGAGTTATAAATTCAAGTGCAGTGCTCACGACCTGTCCGAGCAGAAACAACAAGGACCACGTCCACCCGAGCACATCGCATAAAAATCTAGTCGATACTTCAGCAAGAAGTAAGTGATTTAAATCTTTTGAGATTCCATTTATATATTTTTTCTTTATTATTCTCTATTTGTCATTAAAATAGTACTTGGGTTTAAAAGTGAAATTAAAAACTATTTGTCACTATAAATAGAATTATCCGAATTCAATCAATAATCTCCATTTAATTATCAAAATTTAATCAGTTACCCACATTTAAATAATCAAAATTCTCCTTCCGAATTTCCTTTATCTACCCGAGAACTTTATTTAAGAAAGTCATTCGGAATTCATCGCTTTCGCTGCATTGGATCCGTGACCTTCCAACAGTCATTCCGGATTCATCGCTTTCGTTGCATTGGATCCGTGACTTCCCAACGGTCATTCCGGATTCACCGCTCTCACAGGATTGGATCCGTGACTTTCCCAACAGTCATTCCGGATTCACCGCGCTCGCAGCATTGGATCCGTGAGTTTCCCAATGGTCATTCCGGATTCCCCGCTTTTGTAGCGTTGGATCTGTGACCTTTCCTCACCAATCTCTCTCTACCTCATTAGCTCCATTGAGAAATATATATATATATAGACTTTATATAAAATTTAAAATTATAACTAAACGATTAAACCCAGGAACTGTCTCTTAAACAATTTTGACTTTTCCCTCTCTCCTACCATTTCAATTATTGTTCCCTAGTGGAGAAACCAATAAGCGAAAAACGCGAGCGGCGATTAAACATAAACACAACCATCGCAATAGGCGTATTAGGAAGCAATCGGCTCGGGCTCTGGCACGCTCAATCGATTTTAAAACGATAGAAGATAATAAAATCCATGCGCTCGACACACTAACCGACATTATCACAATCGAAGACTTCGCTTCCCCCTCTCCAGAACGACTTCCGCCTTCGCCCATCATCCTCAGCGACTCCCACTCCTCTTTCCCTCAACTTCCTGAATCCAATCAGCAAGAAGAATCACACGACTTTGAAGGGAAGTACAGACTTCTTGAGCAGAGCCTGTGTGATTGTGCGTCGATCGACATCCGCAGCGAATTACTTGATCCTGAGCAAGGACCGCTCATCGAAAATGACTAGTTTTACAACTGGTTAATATTCCAGTATCCTCTTCTCAAGGGTCCCTTACCCGAAGGAATATTTTCTATCGGCCCCGACTCTGTAGATCACAAAACCCTTTTTCGAATATTATTAGAAATCCTTTCGACTCCCTTATCCCTTACTTCCTTCCCAACCGCCAATTTCCGATCGGTATTCCCATACGAGACTTCTGGAAGAAGCTTATCCGTTATACTGCCCTCCGCGAATAAGTCTAACTCTCCTTACACACTACTTATTGTACTCACATTTTGATTTTATTTATTTATTTATTTATTTTATTTAATAGACTTAGCTCTTCAAGGCATCAATAATAGATGGTCCTACATAAAACCATCAACAACCATACCAAAAACTGAATTTTTAAACCTTGTGAAATTTGTTCTGACATCCACATATTTTTTCTTTGACAATATTATTTATAAACAGACGTTTGGAACTCCCATGGGCTCTCCATTATCTCCCACCATAGCAGATATAGTATTACAAGACATTGAAAATAAAGCATTATTCAAAATAGGTATAAAACTTCCAATATATTACAGATACGTGGATGACATTTTATTAGCAGCTCCTAAAAATTCCATTAAAAATATCATTGACATCTTTAATTCTTATCATGACAGAATCCAGTTCACGAGTGAGATAAAAGTAGACCATTGTCTGAATTTTTTGGACATCAAAATGAAAATCGAAAATGAAAACATCATCATTGACTGGTATCACAAAAGAACACACTCAAGCAGATACCTTTCATATTTCTCAAACCACCCGACATGTCATAAAATAGGCACGATTTACAGTCTAATAGACAGAGTGTTGCTTCTATCTCACCCTCAATTTCACAACAAAAACATAACACTGGTAATTAACACACTTCTGGATAATGGTTATCCGCTTCATTTTATTTTCAAATATGCCCATATCAGGATAAAAAAACTTATAGCCACAAAATTAAAATTCAGTTTTGGAACGATGGTAAACAGAGAAGAAAAAGAAAAAAGCAGCAGATTCATAGCGGTTCCTTATATTAAAAATCTATCAGAATATGTTTGTAACTCATTTCGAGGAACAGAATTTGCTGCTGGTTTCAAATGTTTTAACCGCCTCAACAAATTCATCAAAGTACACAAAGACATTACACCAACAGATTGCAACAATAACGTCATTTATAAAATTAATTGTAAAGAATGTACCGCATCCTACGTAGGTCAGACCAAGAGACAATTAAAAACAAGAATATATGAACATAAGACTAACATAAGACTACATACATCAAATCAATCTGTAGTTTCCCAACATATCTCTGAATATAAACATAACATGGATTGGGACAACGTAAAAATATTAGACCATGAAACCAATTATTACAAGAGGTTAATTGCTGAAACAATTCATATAAAAAAATAAAAAAACGGTCTCAATGCTATGGAAGACACCGAATATTTAGATAGATCATATTTTCCGTTACTTAAATCCTTCTGTCATACAAAAACATAACTCACAATATTTATTTCTTAATTTTGGTCTCACCTACTGAAAGATATATAAAGCTCGGGAATACACCACTTTATCTGTTATCGAACGCCCGTAACAACAGTGTTTTATCAATTTCAAGTTAACTGACAATTATATTATGTCTTATTATACATATAACTTTAAATATATTAAACTGTTTTATTAAATGACTATAACTTTTATATTTTAATTTTAATTTTCGACAATTTTACAAACAAAGGTGAGCTACTTTAGTTATTTTGTAAAGTACAATCGTACATCACACCAATACACACACTAATTTTATAGTTTGTACAAGCTACTTCAACGATGTTACCGACACACATAACACACTTTCACCAGCAAAACCCATACAGGGTGAGTGATTATAAGAAACACAACACACATCATGTCAACTCAAAATTGCGCAACAAATATCCGGCGATCCACTGTTATTAATAATTCTACAATCATATTTATCATCAACGTTAATGTACTCATTCATTCACGGCTGAAGAGACACAAGTAAGTGTCGAAACGTTCCATTCTAACGAATCATGTATATCTTTTATTTTTAATAAATTCAATTCATTGTTAAACATCATTATATGCTCGTTACAGGCCTATTTTATACCTATATATTAGTTTTATAACACGAGCTCACAGATTAGTAAATTGTTTATTTATTTATTTGTTCCTATTCATCATTGTAAAAAAACCAATCGGAACTAAAATCTAGATGTTAAAGTCTCCCCACTATATTCCGATTGTGTGTGTGTGTGTGTGTGTGTATGTGTGCGTGGCGTGTGCGTGTGCGTGTGCGTGTGCGTGCGTGCGTGCGTGCGTGCGTGCGTGCGTGCGTGCGTGCGTGCCTGTGTGTGTGTGTGTGTGTGACGACCTCCGAACCTATGTAACACCCGCGCAATTAAACAATTACATGTACATACACTCACACTCTCCACAATATATGTATAAGAATTTTATTATAACCGAATTTGATATATAATTATATATACTCTTTTGTTATGAATAAATTAAATTTCTAATAATTAATTAACTAGACTCATAATTATTTCTTAAACCGTTCGCACTTCCATTCTCTCCGAAATCGCACAGGTCCCGTCCCAGGTAATAAGGATTTATTTCCTTTACCGAAAAGGAATCACCGAAAGAACGGGCCTGACGATAGCGTAAAAGCGACCTCCGGTCGTTGACCTGTTCGGGCCCTTGGGTAAGATCGTTCGATTCGAAGGCCCGCACCATAGAGCGTTTGCTTAGAGATTACGTCCTTTCATTGACTCTCCCTTCCACGAGTCTGGACGTAACAATACAAATATGTACAGTACAGTTTTAGTAAAATGAAGGATGCAAAGATATTTAAATTAGATTGTATTTTAAGTAAAAGAAGGAAATGAAAAGACTAATGCATAATTATAATATATAAGATGCTATACTGCTTCCGCAAGTCTGCTCGTGTGCAAGTAGATTAAGTCAAACTAAACACAAAAGTTCTCTATCATTTTGGAAATAACGTAAAAATTTGAGTTATTAATTAAAAAAGAATGATAAGTAATCGTGCGCGATCATTTGCTAATCTTTTTTATTTAATAACTCTAAATAATACGTAGTTATTTGTAAAATGGATTTAAAACATAGATTTTGGTGTTCAGTTTTACTTAATCTACTTGCACACGAGCGGACATACAGGAATAGTCAGACACGCTGTATATTATAATTATACATTAGTCTCTTGATTTCCTTATTTTACTTAAAATATAATCTAATTTAAATATCTTTATATTCTTTACTTTACTGAAACTGTACATATTTGTATATAGAGTTAAAATGTTTGATATGTATTTACTAATAGCTACAAATCTTTTAATGTTAAAACATTAACAATTCCTACAGATTAACAGTTGTCTCGTTTATGTTACAGAGAGCAATCAATACTAATAAAGTTTCAGCTATTCCACCCTGCCCGGATGGTTTAACATTCAGCAATGATATGTGTAATAATAATGAAGGCGAGAAAAATAAAAATGATACAGAAAATGACTTTCAATATTCAAAACCTTATGGTATGTATATTATGTAGTGTATGTAGTATTATTATGATATATGATATTTTTATTATTATAATACTTATACATTTACAGAAAGAAGGAAGACTTCCTGTACAAGTTTTAAACCCAGTGAGGAAATACAGATATGTAATATTTCGAATGTACCCATAATATTTGAAGGTATACATATTATTGAACTCAACAAAAATTAGTTATATTAAAATTAGTATAATATTAATATGTCTCAATATTCTACACTAGGTGCTGCATCATCAGAAGGAAGAGGACTGCTAGAGGATTCGAATATGAAAATAAGTACGTATTAATATATACATATAATGATTACAAATGTCCTGTTGCCAGTTGTCAAACTATTGTGATCCAAAGCTAGCTCGACGCTAATTGGATCGCAATGGTTTGGCAACTGACAACGAAACATTTGTAACGTATTCGAGAATGGCTGTAAGGCTTAACAGCTATTGTACAATCACACATACATATGTAACACACATACAATGTGCATGTGTGTTACATAACTTATATTTTTTACATCTTATATACGAGATACTCTATTACTATACTCTAATATATGTAATATTACTATTGCATTACAGAGTACTTGAAACAAATAATACGCACTCAAGCCACATCTAATTTAATATTAGAAAACATCAAACAAAGGATAGGTCGAATTGAAAATGTTATGAGGAACCGTGCTTCATTTTTAACGAACAACAGAAATGATAATCTCATTGCACAAATGTTACCATTAGACACGGTTGAAGCCATACGTAACTTCGACTTGTTATTGCATAACACCAATGAAGCAGTAACGCAATTTGTAAGTTTTTGATATAAATTTGTCAATCATATAATAAATTTGTTGCATGTAGCTACTAAATAATTTCAATTTTTTGGAAATTATGAATTAAGTATTATATAATTCTTTATTTCTTTTCATAGAAAGAATTTCTGTTAAGAGTTGGAGGATATCATCCCCGTGATAATATTTATCGCATTCTTTCTAAAATATTCACAAATGCATGTGCGATTAATTGCTCATGGAAAGGGATACGCAACAATTTCAGAATCGCTGACTTATACTTTATTAATATTGTGAAAAGTATGTTTTTAAACGTATCTATTCACTGAAATCTTGTTTATATTATTTTACTAACTCCATTAATTTTTTTCAAAAGATATTACTTTTCAGCATTCAAATTTTACAGAAGCTGAATAGTAGCGGAATGGCTGCGTTTCGCCAAACAAAGAAAACGCAGAGAAGAGATGTCACAAAGAAGAAATGACGAAGAAATTAATGAACAAGAAAATAACTAATTTAAGACAAAAGGCCTTAATTGCAAAAGATTAAATATTAGTACGATCTCTACAGATATTAAAAAACCGAGATGGAAAAAAGAAACAGTATTGTGCGTAAATGTACTTTTCGTTTATAAAAAGTTTATCCAAATGTACAAATTTTTAATTTAGAGATACAAATTTTTAGGTTTGACATTTTCTTTTTGTGTTTTTGTCTATAAAAAAAGTATCCAAATGCATACAGGGTCCATTATAAAAGTAATGCGCATGATTTTATTGTGACGCGACTATCCATCGTAGCGCGCTCGGACCGGTCGGAAAATGTGGTGTGAGGTCTGCCCGTTCAAACGCGCCCGGTCTCAGTTCGCTCCGAGCAGTGAGAGCGGAAGGACGTGTCTTTGCGTGAAGTATGGTTTTGTCTTTGTAACACGGCGTGATGAACGGTTCGCTTGAACAGCGGTACGCCATCAAGTTTTGCGTGCGGCTTGGAAAGAATGCTACCGAAACAGATGCTTCAAGAGGCCTTTAAGGACGACTGCATTTCAAGATCACAATCCGGGAAGTGGCACAAGGCGTTCAAGGAGGGCCGGGAGAAAGTCGTTGACGAATGCCGTTCTGGACGCCCAACAACGGCCAGAACCGACGAAAACGTGACGCGCGTGCGCCAAGTTTTGCGTTCTAACCGTCGATTGAGCATCCAGCAAATCGCTGACACCCTAAACTTGTCCACATTTGCGGTACATGGGATTGTGACCGAGGATCTGCAGATGCGAAAGGTCTGTGCGAAGCTTGTGCCGAAGGTGTTGACGGACGAGCAGAAAGAATCTCGAGTTTCGCGCTGTAAAGAATTGTTGGGTTTAATTGAAAATGATCCGGACTTTTTAAACTCTGTCGTAACCGGAGACGAATCCTGGATGTTCGAGTACGACCCAGAAACGAAAAGGCAGAGCTCCGAGTGGCACACAAAATCCTCTCCCCGCCCCAAAAAAGCGCGCATGAGCAAGTCTCGCATCAAAACCATGCTCATTGTCTTCTTTGACGTCCGAGGAATCGTCCATTTTGAGTTTATACCGCAAGGACAAACTGTCAACGCAGCCTTTTACTTGGAAGTGCTCAGGAGATTGTAACGCCGGGTCGCGCGCGTGAGGGCTGACATCAAAGACGCGGTCAAACTCCACCACGACAATGCCCCCAGCCACATGGGCCTTCATCGTAACTAACTTCCTGGCCCGAAGCAGCACCCCAGTGGTCCCCCAGCCCCCTTACAGTCCCGATTTAGCTCCCTGTGACTTTTTTTTGTTCCCCCGACTGAAAAGAGAGCTGAAAGGAAAGCATTGGGAGTCCGTGGAAAACATCCAAACGCATGTTACAACGTTCTTGAAAGGCATTCCTGTGGAGGAGTTTCAGGGTGCCTTCCAGGCGTGGCAGACACGTCTCCGCAAGTGCATTGATGCAGGAGGGGACTATTTCGAAGAATTTTAAGCATTTGTACCGATAGGATCAATAAATATATTTTTCCCAGAAAATGCGCATTACTTTCATAATGGACCCTGTAAATTTTTAGTTCTGAGATTTATTCTTGTTTTCATTTATATTTTTGTTTATAAATAAAGATTACGTAAAAGTAATGTACAATTTATAAGAAAAAAACATATATATATGAATACAGGGTAAGTCAAAAAGATGGATAAACCTGAATATCTCAGAGGGGTTACGTTTTTGAAAGAAATGTTATACACAAAAGTTGTAGGGTTTCAAGATATCTATCTATTAGCTTTATCAGTTTGACCTTGAGTGGCGTTGCCAAAATCAGGTCAAGATCAACTTAATTTTTTAAAATGAAAACCCCTATTTTTCAATGCATATTCTCGTAGCTTATCTCGAGAGCTTTCCAAAACACTAGAATGAGTTATTTTTTCATTAAGTACTTTTCGAGTTATAAGGCTTGAAGTTTACAGTATTTTGACATAAAATATAAAATATCGTGTAATACATTCAGTTTTCGATAATCTTACCTTTTATGCATAGAATAATGAGACCAATCAATTGGTGTAAAAAAACACATAGTTGCTTTTAAGAAAAAGTAAATAATTTGCAACATGCAGCAGCACACTTTTTTTTTAAAGCAATTATGTGTTTTCTTTACACCAATTGATTGGTCTTATTATCCTGTGAATAAAAGTATTAAGGTAAGATTACCGAGAACTGAATGTTTTACAAGATATTTTGTATTTTATGTCAAAATACTGTAAACTTCAAGCTTTATAACTCGAAAAGTACTTAATGAAAATATAACTCAATATAGTGTTTTGGAAAGCTCTCGAAGTAAACTACAAGAATATACAATGAAAAATGGAGGTTTCCATTTAAAAAAATTAAGTTGATCTTGACCTCTGACCTTGACAACGCCACTCAAGGTCAAACTGATAAAGCTAATAGATAGACCTCTTGAAACCCTACAACTTTTGTGTATAACATTTCTTTCAAAAAGGTAACCCCTGTGAGATATTCAGGTGTACCCAACTTTTTGACTCACCCTGTATATAATATACAGAATGTACCTGAAAAAACATATATGGAGCACACCATCAGATACAAAACAACAATCCAAATCGAAAAGTCCTGAGCTATTTTTTTATCTGAGCTTTTTTTTCGTTATTATACGGTGTTAAAGTTAGCTAATCAGCGCCTGTCTACAGCGGAAAGCAGTGAAGCGGAATGTATGGTGGGGGGTCGGAGAATAGCGCGGCGGAGTGGAGCTGACGAACGCGGCGGGAGGGGAGCGACGGTGAGCAGCGTAGCGGGTGTAGCAGTCATCTTGGTTTCAATACAGAATTAAATATTAATAATCGAAGGTCAAGTTAAAAAGTGTTAAGATTTAAGTCGAAAACTGTTTTTGTAATCATCAAAAGCTACAAATCCGTAAATTAGTCCCGCTGAAAATGTAACTCGATGTTACTTGAAACTTATGATTAGTATTAGAAATCAGCGGCATTTAAGCAATGTCATCTTGGTAACGGTTGAGAAATGTCACAATTTTCAAACTGACATATTAAATTTTATTTTTGACACTCATACATTTTGCATACCTTTAACAGTTAAAGCATTGAGAACAATTACGTATAATGAAAATAGTGTATTAATCAAAAGAATTTTGAAAAAAACAAGTTTTAAAATTGATTTTGGTTCCTCATAGAAGGATGCACTCGCATTCTTTACGCTCTATCAAATTCAGTCGATTCGGCGAATGAAACGTCAACAAAAGTATTTTTTGAGAAAAATGTTTTTCACATACATAATCATATTTCACCATTATTCCTTTACTAATAAATAATTTTTGTGAAAAAACAAATTATCGGTCTTGTGTCAACAAGTGTCAGTTATTTAATTAAAATTAAAGTAAATGTTCAAAGTGAGTTCCTCTTACTTCGATGCATGCTTCTGCTCTTCTTTGCACGCTTTGTGTGGCTCTTCGAATTTGATTGTTCTCGATTCTCTCGATAGTGCGGAATACTAATTCTTCCATCTCATCAGCTGTCTCGATATTTGTATGCAGAAATACTTTTTCTTTGGTTGCTCCCCAAAGAAAAAAGTCACATGGGTTGTAGTCCGGAGATCGAGCAGGCCACGGAGTTACTGAACCTTGCCCGAACCATCCTTGAGAAAAAGTTTCATCGAGATAACGGCGGACGATACCTTTAAATAAGATTCATTGAAATTATTATATATTAAAAGTGGTTCAATGAATAATTGCACTTGAATACTAAATTTGTTCCAAGCAAAGAGTACGTTTTTACTTTTAGTCGGTTTGAAAATTAAGACATTTCTTAACTGTTACCAAGATGCTAAATTTTATTTTTGACAGTCATACGTATGAAAAAAGCACAAACAAAGGTTCTTTACACATATGATCTTCTGACCTTTTAATTATTCGTTGTTGTGCCTTCATAAGTGACAGACCATCTAATATAATCTCACCATGCCCGTTTATTATACACAAAACTATTACGATATGATTCGTTTGTATTTTACAAATGGAGAACAGGCTGCACCTGCCGCAGTTGAGTATGCTAACTTATATCCGAATCGGCATCATCCAAATTCGAACGTAATAGCTGGTGCTGTTCGACGACTACGAGAAACTGGTAGCGTTTTACCTAATCATAGAGACGGAGGTCGCCCGCGTCGAATACGCAATCTTGTGATGGAAGATGCTATCGTGGCTGCCGTTCGCAATGATCCCACATTAAGTACAAGATCTGTTGCTCGTCAGTTAGATGTATCGCATATGAGTGTTCACAGAGTGCTTAAAGAAAATGAGCAGTATCTATATCACTATACAAAAGTACATCTATTACCACGAGATTATCAGCTTCGCGTAAACTTCGCTGATTATTATTTAAATCAAGTGAATTTGAGGCCCAACTACGGAAGTCGGATTTTGTATACCGATTAATGTACATTTACAAAAAACGGTATGTTTAATACCCACAATTATCTATATACTATTACTGGATTTATATAAAATATAATTATATATAATATTACTGGATACATGAAAATCTATATCTCACTCGGGAAAGTTCTTTTCAACATCGATATTCCGTACATATTTGGTGTGGATTGCTGGGTGATCAAATCGTAAGTATTTTAGAAGAATTGTAATTCAAATTAATTGAATAAAAATTATTTTTATTCTTTCCTTTTTAATCTTTTTTTACAATGTAACTTTTTTAAATGTCTCTCTTGATTTGACAATTTTTTATTTAACCGATGCAATAAACATTTTCTTTCTAAAATACTAATTTTTAATCGTTAACCATAATATTGTTCACTTTTGTTACTAATATTATTTATATTGTTGATATAATCTTATTAACTGGGTTTATTAGATTGGACCTTTTACACTACCAGCACGTCTGAACTCTCAAGAGTATCTCGATTTCTTGCGAAATGATCTGCCAAATATGTTAGTTCCAGCAGAGAATGATTTAGAAGATGTAGCACTAAATAGACGAGCTGCGATATTCATGCACGATGGCGCACCCATTCTGCACGTAAGAACTTTTTATTATAAAAATATTCATTGCATATAGTTGAAAAAAATCTATTAAAATTAGTGAAGATCGCTATCTCAGCTTCAATACCATCGTCTACTCTCAAAGGTTAATTTTGATATTATGCCTCATCAAGACTAAAAATCTTAATAACAGTAGTCACTACTATATACATATGTACAATAATTTGTTTTCATACAATGAAGTTTTTCGTTAATTATGTTAAAAGTAAAAACATACTCTTTGCTTGGAACAAATTTAATATTCAAGTGCAATTATTCATTGAACCACTTTTAATATTAATTTCAATGATTCTTATTTAAAGGTATCGTCCGCCGTTACCTCGATAAAACTTTTCCTCAAGGATGGTTCGGGCAAGGTTCAGTAACTCCGTGGTTTGCTCGATCTCCGGAGTACAACCCATGTGACTTTTTCTTTGGGGAGCAACCAAAGAAAAAGTATTTCTGCATACAAATATCGAGACAGCTGATGAGATGGAAGAATTAGTATTCCGCACTATCGAGAGAATCGAGAACAATCAAATTCGAAGAGCTACACAAAGCGTGCAAAAAAGAGCAGAAGCATGCATCGAAGTAGGAGGAACTCACTTTGAACATTTACTTTAATTTTAATTAAATAACTGACACTTGTTGACACAAGACCGATAATTTGTTTTTTCACAAAAATTATTTATTAATAAAGGAAAAATGGTGAAATATGATTATGTATGTGAAAAACATTTTTCTCAAAAAATACCTTTGTTGACGTTTCATTCGCCGAATCGACTGAATTTGATAGAGCGATGTAAAGAATGCGAGTGCATCCTTCTATGAGGAACCAAAATCAATTTTAAAACTTTTGTTTTTTTCAAAACTCTTTTGATTAATACACTATTTTCATTATACGTAATTGTTTTCAATGCTTTAACTGTTAAAGGTATGCAAAATGTATGACTGTCAAGAATAAAATTTAATATGTCAGTTTGAAAATTGTGACATTTCTCAACGGTTACCAAGATGGCATTGCTTAAATGCCGCTGATTTCTAATACTACTCATAAGTTCCAAATAACATCGAGTTACATTTTCAGCGGGACTAATTTACGGATTTGTAGCTTTTGATGATTACAAAAACAGTTTTCGACTTAAATCTTAACACTTTTTAACTTGACCTTCGATTATTAATATTTAATTCTGTCTTGAAACCAAGATGACTGCTACACCCGCTACGCTGCTCACCGTCGCTTCCCTCCTGCCGCGTTCGTCAGCTCCACTCCGCCGCGCTATTCTCTGACCCCCCACCATACATTCCGCTTCACTGCTTTCCACTGTAGACAGGCGCTGATTAGCTAACTTTAACACCGTCTAATAACGAAAAGAAAACTCAGATAAGAAAATGGCTCAGGACTTTTCGATTTGGATTGTTGTCCTGTATCTGATGGTGTGCTCCATATATGTTTTTTCAGGTACACCCTGTATATGTATAATACATATATACGAGGGTAGGCTGAAAAGTAATGCACACATGCTTGTAGAACGCGAACGAAATGAGCTACAGAAGCGCACCTAGTGGCATTCGTAAGTAACATTCCTCTTTTACACGCAGTTTGAAGTCATTGCGTCCATCCAGTGTATTTTGAGCAGCGTAAATATGGAGACGTGTTCTAGTGCTATGTCAACGAGAGTTAAACAGCGTGCCGTTATCGAATTTTTAACTGCTGAAAAAGTGACTCCTACTGAAATTCATCGTCGTTTAAAGGGTGTTTATGGTGACGATGCTGTTGATAGGTGTGCGATCTGAGACGCGTAATCGCGAGGAACGAGTGTTAGTTCGACGGCACAACGGACAAGAAAAATTAAGGAAAAAAAACGTGAACTGAGTTTAACGAAAAACCGGACGGTATATTCTGTACAATTATTTACAATAATTTATATACAGCTAATTGGTTCGCGGAAAGTGCGATAGGACGCGATTAAAGTGCGATAGAACGCGATTTCGAACGACTCGACAGTTCTGTGCTCGAACGAAGTGCGGCGAAAAACTATACGAAAGACGGAAATCTGCGATAAGTGCTCTAGCGCGAGTGAAACTGCGAAAATGCCCCCGAGCGATTTCGGGCACGCGCTTTTATAAATCCGACCTTCTAGAAGATTCACGACAGTCATAAATCACTTAGACGTGTTCACAAAGGCGACTGTGAATCTTCTAGAAAGTCGGAGGGCAGAAGTGTTTATATTTTTATTTGTTAGCCGGTTGCCCGTTGAAAATTCGGGCCACCGGCTACTTTTGAGTTTTGAGATGCGCGAATCGAAGCAATTTGCGCGGCGCGCGCAGTGACGGCTAAAGCCGGACGCGCGCAGTGACGATAAGCGCGAGATGCGTGCCGCGTGAGTCCGCAGCTTATCGCGCGCGTTACGAATCGCCAAATTCGCGGTTTTAATTGAGGGATAATTTATTAATACATATATACATATAGACATATATAGAGGCAGGGGGTAACGTGCAGTTATCCCCTCGCTTCTTTAGTTCATTCCTGAACATTTCCCGCCCGCCTCGTCGACCGGTGATCGACGATTAATCAGCATGACCGCCGAGGATGGCGCGAGAGCCGCGATAGATCAGAGTGACGGCCGCGTCTCATCATAGAGTCTAGCGACTCGTGCCTGTTGGCCGGTGTTTATCCCGCGTGTGAAAATGACAGATTTGCGAACGAAGGGATTCGTGCGTGTTGTGTGGCGTGATCCATGTGGCCAAGCGAGGAGCGAAGCCGTACCCGTCGCGGAAGATTTACGCGGCCACCGCAGCAAGGCAAGTACAATTCAGTTTTAATGACCGATTTTTACAGAGACAACTATTTACAGAGTACGTGCGCACGGGAGGTTATGTCGCGCAGTGACAGCCTCTCCGTTTCATGCATGCTCGTGCACTTCTGGGTCGGCGACGTCCGCCGTCGGTAGTGGCACGACCTTCACCACAGGCCTGGTGAGTTCCCCGTTGGAGGTCCGCACGTCGACAACGCGCACCTGTCCGTCCTCGCCGGGGTGAAGCCGCGTTATGCGGGCAAGGGGCCAGCGGCATGGTGGGGTCGTCTCAGCCTTTAGGAGACACAGCTGTCCTTCCCGCAGGTTTCCGGGCGTGGTCCACCACTTGGGCCGAGGAGTCAGGCCCTGAAGGTACTCGCGCGACCAGCGCTGCCACAGGTGGTCGCGCATCTGTTGCAGCAAGCGCCAGCGGCTCAACCGGTTCACCGGGACATCGAGTAGCGACGGCTCCGGGATGGCGTTGAGCGGGGCCCCGATCAGAAAGTGGCCGGGAGTCAACGCGTCGAGGTCCTCAGGGTCGTCCGTCAGAGCCTGCAAGGGGCGCGAATTCAGGCAGGCTTCGACCTCGGCGAGGAAGGTCGCCATCTCCTCGAAGGTGAGTTTTGTTTCGCCCAGGACCCTCCGTAGATGGTGTTTCAACGCCTTCACGGCCGCTTCCCAGAGCCCTCCGAAGTGAGGGGCGGCCGGGGGGTTGAAATGCCACCGGATGCCGTCGTCCGCAAGTCGCCCGATGATCCGCTGCGCGTTGTCGTTGACCTCTCGGAACAGTGCTTTCAGCTGACTGTCGGCCCCCACGAAATTGGTGCCGCAGTCACTGTAGATCGCCTGGCACACTCCCCGTCGGGCGACGAATCGGCGAAAGGCGGCAAGGAAGGCGTCAGCGGAGTAGTCGCTCACGACCTCCAGGTGAACGGCGCGAGAACTAAAACACACAAAGACTGACACGAACGCTTTGTAGGCCTTGTGACCACGGCCCTTGGACGTCCGCAGCCAAATCGGACCGGCGAAGTCCACCCCGGTGTGCTGGAATGGGCGACTTGGAGTGACCCGGGCTCGCGGCAGGCTCCCCATCAAGGGCTGGGGTGTGGCCGCCCGCCATCGGACGCATCGAAAGCACCGGTGTATCCAGCGGCGGACCAGCTGACGACCTCGAGGGATCCAATATCGCTGCCGCACTGCCGCCAGGGTAGCTTGGGTCCCGCCGTGATGTGTGCGCCGGTGCGCAGCATCGATGACGAGGTAAGTCAAATGTGATTTTGACGACAGTATAACCGGATACCGTTGATCGTAGTCTAGTAGAGCATGCTTAAGGCGTCCCCCTACTCGCAGGATTCCCTCGGGGTCGACAGCCGGCGTAAGTTTGTGGAGAGTGCTTCGCCTGGATACTGGCCGTCCAGCGAGGATATCCTCCACTTCCGTATGAAAAAATACCGCTTGAGTCACCCGGATCCATTGAGTGAGTGCAGCATCCAGCTCCTCCGGACCCAGCGGTCTTGGTTGTGTAGGCGCGGCCTCCACGCCGTCGTTGAGATTGGTGCGGCGTCTCCTCCAGCGCCAGATCCATGCTGACACGCGTAGCAGTCGACGGAGTGACGAGAAGCGGGCGAGCTCCTCCGGCTCCAGCGTACCGCAGGAAGTGAGACATTTGACGGGTCGTCGTTCCGGTAGGTCCTCGGTGGATGGTAGACTCGGATCCGACGGCCACGAAGCTGGGCCCTCCGCTAGGAAGTCAGGTCCGCGCCACCAGAAAGGATGTTCCAGCAACTCTCGCGGGGACACCCCCCGCGACGCGCAATCCGCTGGGTTGATCCGCCCTGGAACATGCCGCCATTTTGCATCCTGGTTAAGCCGCTGGATCTCAGCGACGCGGTTCGCAACGAAGGTCGTCCATTTTGCTGGGTGGCCACGAATCCAGCTCAGTGCGACCGTGGAATCCGTCCAGAGGAATACCGGCGACGTCTCCAGGCTCAATGTAGAGCACACATGACTCGCCAACTTGGCGAGCAACGACGCTGCGCAGAGTTCCAGCCGAGGAAGCGAGACTCTCTTCAGTGGGGCAACTCTCGTTTTCGCCATCACCAACGAGATGTGCGGAAGTCCGCCTTCAAGCACGCGAAGATAGACGACGGCGGCGTAGGCTTGCTCGGAGGCATCCAAGAACCCGTGGATTTCGACGAGGCTTCCAGGATCGCCGTGGAACCAGCGTGGGATCCGAATCTGCTCCACCAGGGGAAGTTCCTCCTCCAGGGTAGTCCATGTGGTCGCCTCCTCGACGGCCAACGGAGCGTCCCATTCGAGCCGCTGTAGCCAGGCTGCCTGGATGACGAGTTTAGCCCTGATAACAATGGGCGCCAACCAACCTAGTGGATCAAATAGGCGGGCGGTCTGGGAGAGAATCGTGCGCTTCGTGGGAGGAACACCCGTCGACCTCCGCACCGTTAGCGCAAAATCATCGGTAGCCGGACTCCAGCGTAGGCCCAGCACCGAGTGATCGGCGGACGGCAGTAACGCGTCCGCGGAGAGCTGCAGCCGGTGCTCGAGGGGGACGCCATCCAGAAGAGCGACGTGGTTCGCGGCCCATTTCCTCAACGGGAAACCGCCCGCCATGCAGAGGACCGACACCTGCTCCCGCAATTGGCAACCTACCTCCAGGGAGGCCGCACCGGTGAGTACATCGTCCATGTATATGTCGCGGCGAAGTGCCTCGGCTCCCAGCGGGAACCTGCTCTCCTCGTCGTTGGCGAGTTGTCGCAATACCCGGATCGCGAGGTACGGCGCGCACGCCAGTCCGTACGTTACGGTGTTCAATCGAAATTCATTTCCCTCTGTCTTCCTCCACAGAATCCGCTGCAGGTCCCGGTCCTCAGGGTGTACCATCACCTGACGGTACATCTTCTCGACGTCAGCGACGAAGACGAACCGATGTCGCCGCCAACGCATCACAACGTCGGCCAGAACCGGCAGCAAGTTGGGCCCGGTATGCAGCGTGTCGTTCAGCGAAGTGCAGACCGCGGTTCGGGAGGAGCCGTTGAATACCACGCGAATTTTGGCATCAGTGCCGTCGCCCTTTAACACCCCGTGGTGCGGTAAATAACAAACGGGGCCGTTGGAAGCCGAGAGATTCTCCGGGACGCGTGACATGTGGCCGCGATCGAGATAATCTTCCATGAAAACGGAGTATTTGTTGCGAAAGTCGACGTCGCGCTCGAACCGTTTAGCCATAACTTCGAGCATTCGGGCCGCCGCGCGACGCGTGAAGCTAAGGTCCGGCAACTCGGCCCGAATCGGTAGACGAACCTGGTAACGGCCGTCAGCAAGTCGACTATGAGTCCGGAGGAAGTGATCTTCGCACTCCTGCTCACTAGCAGAAAGCGGCATAGCGATGCTCGGGGGTTCCTCCCATTCCCAGAAGCGGCGTACGGCGGCCGCGAGGTCCTCCACTGGGATGCATTGCGACGACGTCACCACCGAAGCAGCATGGCCGGCTCCCACGGCGCCCAGCAGGATCCAACCCAGCCGCGTGTTCTGCGCGATCGGCTCCAGGGGTCCTCCACGACGAAGATCCGACAGCACGATGCTGGCGTAGACCTCCGCTCCGAGTAGGAGTTCAATCGGATCCTGGCTGAGGAACTCCGGATCCGCGAGTTCGAGGCCTTGTACGTGCGGCCATGAGCCAGCTTCACCTTCCGCGCGTCCGCTGTACACCGACAGCCGCGGAAGTACCAAGGAGGATACCGCCAGCGCGAATTGGCCGGAGCGGGCGGAGATCGTGAGCGCTACTCTCCCCCTCGAGAAACCCGCCTGGACACCTCCCACGCCGAAGATGGTCACTGAAGTCGGCGTACGCGGGAGCCGGAGTCGCTGAGCGAGGGACTCCGCGATGAGTGACGTTTCCGACCCCGGATCGACCAGGGCGCGAACGGAATGACGAGCACCGGAGCGGTCCATCACCGAAACGCGCGCGGTCGCGAGCAAAACCGAAGCACACTCCACGGGTGGTTGCTTCGCCACATGCACCGTCGGGGAAGAGCTTGACCCGGCGGCGGGCAAGGAGATGACCGTTGCCGTCGTGAACGCCTCATGCAAGGTCGTGTGATGGCGACCCGAGCACTTATTACAAGTTTTATTGGAAGCGCACTCACCGACCATGTGTCGTCCTAGGCAGTTCCAGCAGCGCTGGTGTGTGTTGACCGCTTCCCGTCGCTCCTGTGCTGACTTTTTCTTATATTGTTCGCAGAAGGCCAGGAAGTGTTCCTTCTTGCAGAGTGGGCAGCTGCGACTGACATCCGCACCCCGGCTCTTGGCGTGGTTGGCTCGGGCGCTGCGGCTGGACTTCTCCGAAGACTTCCCGGATGCCTCTCCGGTGACGGCTCGAAGCACTTCTTGCGTCATTAACTGCTCCTGCAGGAACTCACGGAGAGCCTCGTACGACGGCGGCTCAGAAAACCTGCCGAGCGAGTTCTCCCATTCGCGGCGAGTCTTGGCGTCGAGGAGCTCGACTACAAGATGGACGAAGAGATCCGTCCCGTCCGAGATCGGCCGATCGATTCCCTCCAACGCGCCGACGGTAGAGACCACGCCGTGGAATATGCGACGGAGGTCGGCGACGGAGTCTGCTTTCATCCGAGGGATCGAGGTAAAGGCCGCCAGGTAAGACCTTACCAGGAGTCTCTTATTCTCAAAGTGTTCTCTGAGGGTGGTCCATGCGCGCTCGAAATTGTCCTCCGTCGAGGGCAGGTTTCGTATCAGCTGTTCGGCATCTCCCTTCACACTCGTCTTCAAATAATGAATCTTCTCTACTTTTGACAGAGAGCTCTCCTCCACGACTATGGATTGAAATAGGTCACGAAAGGCGGGCCAGTCCTCGAACCGCCCGGAGAACTGCGGCAGCTGGATCCGCGGCAACACGTTGCGCGACGGCGCCGATTCAGCTCGCACCGATCTCTGCTCTACTGCAGCCGTCGCTTTCGTAAGCGTTTGTTCGAGCTCCAGGAGCTTGGCCCGTTGCTGCAGGTAGACCATTTCCACGGTGCTCACGAAGTCTGACGTGTTGTATTCGGACTCACCGAACATCTCCCCGTATTTCAGGAGTAGCCGGTCATGCTGCTCTTCGAATTTGGACCATTTTCCAGCCAGATTAGCCAGCGCGGACTGGACGAGGGGAACGGACAGCTTGGCGGCTCCGGCCTTCCGGAGATTCTCGCACGTGCGGCCGATACGCCCGTGGAGCTCGTGCTGCGCCGCAATTAACTGATCCATTTGTCTTTTTCCAGAATACTCGGCTCACCTATCCCTGGATCACTGCACCGGCTCACTTCACCACCTTCACAAGGATCGCGCCGATCGCGGATGCCGGAGTCGAGGAAGGCGACAAATCCGGCTCGAAGGACCAACAATGTGCGATCTGAGACGCGTAATCGCGAGGAACGAGTGTTAGTTCGACGGCACAACGGACAAGAAAAATTAAGGAAAAAAAACGTGAACTGAGTTTAACGAAAAACCGGACGGTATATTCTGTACAATTATTTACAATAATTTATATACAGCTAATTGGTTCGCGGAAAGTGCGATAGGACGCGATTAAAGTGCGATAGAACGCGATTTCGAACGACTCGAAAGTTCTGTGCTCGAACGAAGTGCGGCGAAAAACTATACGAAAGACGGAAATCTGCGATAAGTGCTCTAGCGCGAGTGAAACTGCGAAAATGCCCCCGAGCGATTTCGGGCACGCGCTTTTATAAATCCGACCTTCAAGAAGATTCACGACAGTCATAAATCACTTAGACGTGTTCACAAAGGCGACTGTGAATCTTCTAGAAAGTCGGAGGGCAGAAGTGTTTATATTTCTATTTGTTAGCCGGTTGCCCGTTGAAAATTCGGGCCACCGGCTTTTGAGTTTTGAGATGCGCGAATCGAAGCAATTTGCGCGGCGCGCGCAGTGACGGCTAAAGCCGGACGCGCGCAGTGACGATAAGCGCGAGATGCGTGCCCCGTGAGTCCGCAGCTTATCGCGCGCGTTACGAATCGCCAAATTCGCGGTTTTAATTGAGGGATAATTTATTAATACATATATACATATACAGGGTGTTCAAAAAGTCCCGGACCGGTTGAATAACTTGTAAAGTAGGCGTCGCACTGAAAAATGGCCTAGATAAAAGTTGTAGGAAATATCCCTGGCTATCTGATGGTGACCTTGGCTGTAACTTTGGCCTTGACCTTCAAGGTCATTTGAAGGTCAAATCGATTTTTTTAAATGGAACGCCATATTTTTGACCCCGGAAATGAATAGAGCGGAAAATTTTACGTTCAGATATGACCTTGACCATTTTAAAAATTTGACCTCTGATAGTTGGCAAGGCCTCCATCCCAGCCGGTTAAGGCAAGGTTGGGTGATGCCCGGCCAGTGAAGGCAAGACTGACATCAATCCCAGCCGGTTATGGCAAGGTTGGGTAATGCCCGGCCAGTGAAGGCAAGACTGACATCAATCCCAGCCGGTTAAGGCAAGGTTGGGTGATGCCCGGCCAGTGAAGGCAAGACTGACATCAATCCCAGCCGGTTAAGGCAAGGTTGGGTGAAGCCAAGCAATTGCTGCAAGATTGGAAGTTATTTATTTGAGCAAATGTTCAAAGTTTTCGCCCCCAGCTGTCTGGCAATACGCTATGCGGTTGTAAAATCCTGCTATAGCTTGGCGAATCATGTCTGCATCAATGGCAATGATTTCATCTATTATTCTCTGTTGAAGTTCATTGAGGTTTGCTGGTTTCGTTCGATATACCCTATTTTTGAGGTAACCCCACAAAAAATAATCAAGCGGTGTAAGATCAGGGGATCTGGCTGGCCATTCTATAGCTCCTCTTCTCCCTATCCACCTTGCTGGAAATACTGTGTTTAAGTAGGCACGAACATTTCGGCCATAATGAGGAGCTGCACCATCTTGCTGAAACCACGTCTGATGAAAATCATCGCCCACAATTGCCTGAATCGCCGGTATGATTTCATTTCGCAACATGTCTTCGTACTTCACCGCAGTAAGATTTCCGTCAATAAAAAGAGGCCCAACTATTCTGTCATTAATAATCCCGGCCCAGACATTCAATTTTTGAGGATATTGAGTACTGCGAGTATCAGACATCCATCTTGGATTGTTATCACTCCAATACCTAAAATTATGTCTATTGACATTGCCATTAAGTTCAAACGTAGCTTCGTCTGAAAATAAAATTCTATTCAATAAATATCCATCAGCATCTATTTGGGCCATCATCAATTCACAAAACTGAATGCGTCTATCAGGATCATCCTCAAGCAGTTCATGTACAAGTTTAATTTTGTATGGATGGAACTTTAATTTTTTTTTCAAAATATTATGTGTAGATCCTACACTAATATCATGTTGCTGATTTAATTTCCTAATTGTACTGTGACGATCTTCAGTAATTGAAAGAGCAACATCCAGCTGCTTTTCTGGACTAGTTGCTGTAACAGGGCGACCCGATCTAGGGAGATCCTTTACACTTCCACTCAAATTGAAACGTGCAATTGTTCTTTGTACAGTCGATTTGGATATCTGTTCACCTTCTACCCTAAAAGTATCGTTGAATAAAATCTGTACATCTTTATTAGATCTCGTCATATTTCCATAGCCTTTTATCATAAGAATAAGTATTCGCTCACGTTCAGTGAGAGGAGCCATGTTATCTTAAGGTGTAGGAAAAATCCAAGACATTCAAGCAAAAAATAAAAAAATAACAACATGAACAGCGATACAGACGCCTGATATAAAAATTACAGAGATGAGCTATGAAAAAAAGCAGCTCTATCAAAGAAGAAAGTCACACACAGTTCTTGAAAGTAATAATGAAATGGCAGAAGCAAGAAGAGTACTCAATGATGAACATTCAAATTGATAAACTACTAATATTCACATTAGCGTAAGTAAAATAAACCCGATTTAGAGATGTAATTACTGCAGTCTCACAACTCAATACTTAACCGGTTAAGTGGTAGGCTGTTTTCTAAATTTCGTGCCAAAAGAAGTAGACGACAATTGTTAACTAAAATACACCAAAATTTGTTTCTGGGGGTTTTTTGAGTTGCTGATTTCGAATCTGAAATCAATTTAAGATGGCAGACAAATCCAACATGGTAGACTAAAATTCTTAATTTTCTCGAATTTGGACTGAAAACTGTTTCGGATTTTTGAGATCGCTGGTTACGAATTCAAGATGGCAGATTCAATATGGCGGTCAAATCCAACATGGTAGACAAAAAATTCTTAATTTTTTCGAATTTGGACTGAAAACTGTTTCGGGTTTTTCAGATCGCTGGTTACGAATCTGAAATCATATTTTGAAAATTCAAGATGACGGATGCAATATGGCGGTTAAAGATTAAAGTCTAGGTCACAGCCAATGTCACCATCGAATAATCTACTTTTGTCTTGGTCATTTTTCTGTGCGACGCCTACTTTCAAGGTATCAGGCCAACCTGTACTTGATCCTGCCTTGATCATCGTTCGACCTTCAGAGATCAAATTTTTAAAATGATCAAGGTCATATCTGAACGTAAAATTTTCCGCTCTATTCATTTCCGGGGTCAAAAATATGGCGTTCCATTTAAAAAAATCGATTTGACCTTCAAATGACCTTGAAGGTCAAGGCCAAAGTTACAGCCAAGGTCACCATCAGATAGCCAGGGATATTTCCTACAACTTTTATCTAGGCCATTTTTCAGTGCGACGCCTACTTTACAAGTTATTCAACCGGTCCGGGACTTTTTGAACACCCTGTATACATATATAGAGGCAGGGGGTAACGTGCAGTTATCCCCTCGCTTCTTTAGTTCATTCCTGAACAATAGGTCTACTGTCAATCGATGGGCAATAAAATTTCGTGGTTGCGAGCCTGGAAAAGCCATAATTGTTGATGAAACACGCAGCGGACGTCCGATCACTGCCACAGACGATAAGCATCGGCAACTCGTCGATGATTTGATTCAAAATTCAACGCTCGTCCACACACCTCGCACGCAACTCAAGAGGCAATGAGAAAGCTGAAGTTTGAACTGATTCCACACCCTCCTTATTCCCCCGATCTTGCGCCTTGCGATTTTTATTTTTTTCCTCTACTCAAGAGAGACATCAAGGGTAATCATTACACCTCGGACGATGAGGTTAAAGCAACTATCAAGTCCTGGATTCGAGAAAAGTCAGAAGAATTTTTCAGTGACGGAATGAAAAAACTTGTTACACGTTGGGAGAAATGTGTTAGTCTTAACGGTGACTATGTTGAAAAATAAATAAATGATTTTCAAGCTTAAGAATTGTACTTTAATTAACTTTTTACCCGATCTCGCTATTTCTTTTCGTTCGCGTTCTACAAGCATGTGTGCATTACTTTTCAGCCTACCCTCGTATTTAAGAAATTTAATGAATAAAAACATTTTATTTATATTTTCACTTTATATAATTGTTTAACATCTTAGAAATGCTCTCTTATTAATTACTATATATATATAACATAGTCATTTAATGATGATTACATTTAGAATATTTTTAATCAATATGTGAGTCAATTTTCACTTAGGTTTATTATTTTTTTACAATTTAGGGCAATACTGAATAGTTATATATATATATATTAAATTGAGAATAAAAATTTTAATTGTTGTATACTTACTGTTAAAATTTAGCGCTTCTCACACTTTTCATTCACATAATTACCGCGTGTTGGCGCTGTGGACTGCTAGTTATTTTCTTTACGTTCTGCTACCTAACTTTATCTGTATAACCTCAACTCGCCCACTGCTTACCACATCGCACGCTTACATTGTACTTATATTAATAAATAATAAAGACTATCAGGTTATGGACCCAGTACGTAACTATTGAACGAAGTAAGTAATTGTGGATCAGATTATAATCGTGGTTTATATCTGAAATCTGTTGTTGAATTGTAAATTTACATGGACGGAAACATGGACGTGGACCGCACAAGCATGGTCTTGCCGACTCTTAATAAATCGAATTATCAGCGATGGAAATTCGATGTCAAGTTGGTTCTCGAGTCCTTGGAATTATTGGACATTGTGCTCGGCATCGAGAGAAAGCCAGCTGAAGCGGAGGTCGCCTAGAAATGGCGTAAGTTAGACGCCAAGGCCCGCCGTGTATTGTCATCGGGATTTGATGACCAGCTTCACGCCACAATCAGAAGTTGCTCGACTGCTCACGAGATGTGGAAGATGGTCACTGGACTTCATGAAGCGAAGTCGGAGTCCAATAAGTATCTCGCAAATCAAGAATTGTGTACGTTGAAATTTACAGAGGGAAAATCGATTGCAGGTTATTGTGCCGAAATGTCGACAATCTGTCAGAAGCTTGAGGTCTTGGGACAGAAGGTGGAAGAGCCTCAAAAGATTGCGAAGCTGCTCACGGACTTACCATCACCAAGGTTTGATTTGTTTCGTCACACGTACCGGTTACAAGCCGCTGTTGGTACGCCGCTCACCTTCGCGGATATGCAGGCGCAATTGCAAATCATTGAGAGCGACTTGTCGCGAACCGCTGAGAAGAACACCGATGTGACGGACACGGGCGAAGCTTTGGTGGCCCACCAAAATCAGAACCGTGGACGCAATCAGACTAACAAGCGTGGTAATAAAAATCGCAACAAGGAGAAGCAAAAGGAGACGCGAACTTGTCACTTTTGCAAGAAAGTTGGACATTTGCGCAATGACTGCCCAAAGTGGAAGGCCAAGCAGGCTAGTACTCAAGGTGAACAAGGGCGTCAAGACCAGGACCGTCAAAAACAAGAACGAGTGAATGTCGCGTTGACTTCAAGTGTCCCAATGCGCCAACCTTACCAAAACGGTTGGATAATTGACTCTGGTGCTTCGAATCACATTGTGCGCGACCGGAGTTTGTACAAGACTTACGAGCTGCTGAAGACGCCGTTCGAAATTACTGTTGGTGATGACTTTGCGCTGCAAGTCATTGGAAAAGGCCAAATCGAAGTAGACTTCAGTGATGAACACACTTGGGAACCAGGAACATTAAATGATGTTTGGCACATTCCTAATTTGGGACACACTAATTTATTCGCGACTGATGTCGTCGCGAAACGTTATGAAGTAGTATTCCGTGAAGAAGACGTCAAGATCAAGAATAAAAATGGTCGAACTGTTCTCGCGGGATATCCAGGCGACAACGAACTTTACCATTTAATGATTCGTCTTCGTGGACATGTCGCAAAGAAGGCTGCCGGAAGTGTCAAACTGTGGCACGAGCACCGTGGACACATCAGTGTGGACACTGTAAAATAGATG
This sequence comes from Lasius platythorax, assembly GCA_963971435.1. Classification (NCBI taxonomy): domain Eukaryota; kingdom Metazoa; phylum Arthropoda; class Insecta; order Hymenoptera; family Formicidae; genus Lasius; species Lasius platythorax. The sequence continues at coordinate 447,563 of OZ020539.1, forward strand.
GCGAAAACGGACATCGTCATCGGTTTGGACATCACGACGGACGACACGATGAACTTCTATTGTGATGGATGCGTGAAAGGAAAGATGTCTAGGAAGCCTTGTAAAGTGAAATCATCTCGAGAAGTTGTTATCGGCGCTCAAATTCACTCAGACTTATGTTCAATGGAAGTCGAATCAATTTCTGGCAAGAAGTACTTTGTTCTTTTCAAGGATGAAGCAAGCGCGTTTCGCAAAACGTATTTCATCAAGAAAAAGACAGAAGTATTTGACAAATACGTAATTTTGTAAATGAGCAGAAAGCTGAGCGCGGCGATCAGATGATTACATTGAGGACGGATAACGGCACGGAGTACATCAATGCACGGTGCATTAATTATTTGAAGCAAAATGGAATTGGATTAGAAAAAAGTGTTGCTTAAGTCCATGAGCAGAATGGCCTCGCTGAACGGAACATTAGGACATTGGTTGAACATGCACGCGCGATGATTCATGCAAAGAAATTGCCGAGAGCTTATGGGCAGAGGCCGTCAACACGGCGACCTACATCATGAATCGCGTCATTAATCGTGATTCAGACAAGATGCCTTATGAATTATGGACTGGCGAAAAGCCAGACATTGGACATCTTTGGGTTTTCGAAACAAAAGTCGCGGCTCACATTCCCAAGGAAAAACGCAAGAAGTTAGACGAGAAGTCCGAAGATTTGATTTTAGTTGGATATGAGAAAACTTCGAAGAACTTCTGACTTTACAATGAGTCAACACACTCAGTAACAATTCACAAAGATGTTGAGTTCGACTTGACAAGCGAATCTACAATCAATGCTGGTCATCAAATTATTGTCAACGAAAAGAAGAGTGACGAATCACTCAGCGAAGATGACGAACGACAAGATGACGATGTCAAGCAACCACGAAGGCGCGGACGTCCGGCCGGTGCAAAGAACCGAACTTACGAGAAAATTGATCGCACACTGCGATCAAATGCACAAGTTCTAATTATAACTCGCGAACCACAATCTTATGAAGAAGCAATTAGTTGTGGAGGCACCACACTGGATTGAAGCCATGAATTGTGAGATGAGCTCGCATGACAAGAACAGGACTTGGACTCTCGTCGACAAGTCCGAAGGCGCGAACGTTGTAAGGAGCAAATGGATTTTTAAAATAAAAAGAAATCTCGATGGCTCGATTGCGAGATACAAGTCACGCCTTGTGGCTAAGGGTTACTCGCAGAAGAAGGGAATCGATTATTTCGAAACATGGGCTCCTGTTGTAATGCGCAATTCAGTTCGAATTGTGTTAGCCATCGCTCACGGACGAGGAATGAGAATTGTCCATTTTGATGTGAAGACTGCGTTCTTGCACGGCATCATGGAAGAAACATTATACATGGAACAAGCAAAAGGTTACGTCAAGGGCAACAAAGTTTGTAAATTGAACAAGACAATTTATGGGACAAAACAAGCATCGCGCGCCTTCAACAAATTATTGGGCAGATTTCTAGTCAAATTTGGAATGACACGCTCAGAAGCTGATCCGTGCATTTACGTCTCAAACACAGAGACTTCGACTACAATTCTTGGAATTTATGTTGATGATAATTTATTGGCATCAACAAATAATTCCATAATTGAGAAGATGATCAAGTTCTTGGAGAAGGAGTTTAAATTACACGTCGAAGAATTGTCATGCTTTGTTGGAATGCAGGTGAACATCGACAAGTCAAAGGGTACGCTAAAAATTCATCAAACTGCATACATCACTCAAATGCTCAAGAAGTTTGGAATGAATGAGTGTTGCGCAGTAAAAACACCTGGTAATCCTTCGATCAATTTGCGAACTGCAACTGAAGATGACGAAATCGTAAATTATCCGTATCGCGAAGCGATTGGAAATTTGATGTATGCCGCGATGAGCACTCGACCAGACATCGCTTTCTATGTCTGTAAATTGGCGCGCTTCATGAAGAAGCCAACAGCAGTGCACATGACTGCAGTAAAAACGATATTTCGTTATTTAAAGGGGACAATCTCACACAGAATTGTCTACAAGCACGACGATTGTAAGAACCTTAACTACACCGACGCTGATTACGCCGGCGATTTAGATGAACGCTACAGCACAAGTGGACATGTCTGTCTGATTGCTGGAGCTGCTGTTTCGTGGACATCACAACTACAGAAAATTCAAGCCCAGTCGACATGTGAGGCTGAATATGTTGCCGCCGCCGAGTTGATCAAAGATGTGATTTGGATGCGCCAACTACTGAAGGACATCGGTTCGGAAATAGAGCGACCTTCAGTGGTGCTTTGCAACAACCAGGGCGCAATCAAGATTGTGAAAAATCCCGAAGTTAATGGTCGTACGAAACACATTGATGTCCGTCATCATGTGATTCGAAAGCATCAGCAAGAGGGACACATCAACATTGAGTATGTACCGACAGAAGAACAAGCCGCCGATGGATTAACGAAGGGACTTTACGGACCAAATTTCAAAAAATTTATTCACATGATTGGCATGGAGCATGGTGGAAAGATTATAAGGTGAGGCAGATTCGGCGACGCGTTTTCGTTCGGTCTGCGCATGCTACTCGTAGCAGTCATTTTGCTTCGTCCGCCATCTTGGTTCGTCACCACATGTCAACAAAAGTGTTGTGTGGTCTGTCCAGAGCAGTTCGGAGTCGTATAAAGAAAAGTTAACTCGGAAGCGTAAAAGTATTTATAGCAGTGTATATAATCATTTCGATTGAGGAAATTAATCTGAGTGCATTGAAAGGTAATTTAATTTTCACTTCCCTTTTTTTCATATGGATACACGATTCATAACCTGCTACATAACTTCTAAACTTGTGTTGAGGTTATGTAGTAGGTAGCTGTCCCTTTCATTTTCACCTTCCTTCTTTTTACCACATTTATTTATATTATTGGTTTGAAAAAATGTTGCACAATCAAAGGTTGTAGGAACGACCAGCGACGTCAAAAAAAAGGAATGAGTTTTTTTCATTTTCCTAAAACCGAGATCTGCAAAGAGTGGCTAAAACTTTGTGAAAACCCAAATATCAATGTGAAAAATGGTGAGTTAGCTTCCAATTAATTTTACGGGATCATTGATAGTGATGTGATCAAATATAATAATTAGATAATTTCTTATTTAACAGGTAGAGTATGCTCCATTCATTTCCTGCCAAGTGCGTTCAAAGAAAAAACGTGGGTACAACAGCAACTACCCGATACCTTGCGTGGCACCCTGCGTTTGAGAGAGGATGCTATCCCAAATGAATGTTTGTCACGAATTTCTGACAAACATGGAGAAATCACAGGACAGGACAGAATAGAACAGGACATCGAATCCGAAGTTGGATCAAGTATATCGAATGGTGAAGATTCAGATGAATTGCGACTCTTAAAGAAAAAACTCGAAGAAACATTGAAGGTCAAGGAGGGGTTGGCATGTAAATTGAAAAAAACTGAGAAAATTTTTGAAGTAAAAAACCGACAAATATCCAAATCCGAAAAAAAAGTACAAGGCAATTTTGGATAACGTTTTCACACCTGGACAAGTGAGAATTCTTTGCAACCCCAATCAGAAGTCAGCAAAATGGAGTGCTGAAGATATTTCAGGAGCAATATCGCTACGGAGCATAAGTCCCAAAGCCTATAAATTCTTGAGGAATTCTACGGGTATCCCTCTTCCTGCTATGCCAACATTGAGAATTTGGGCTCAGAAATTCGATATGAGACAAGGTGTTTTAAATGACGTCTTAGCTATCATGAAAAACAAAGCCGAGATGTCAGAATTCGAGAGATTGACGGTTATAACTTTCGACGAGGTATATATCTCGAATCAGATATCGATCAATAGAAAAGAAAAAGAGGTTGTTGGTCCACATAAAACAACTCAAGTTATGATGGCCAGAGGACTTTTTAGCAAATGGAAGCAGCCAGTATATTATAAATTTGATGCACCAGTTACCGAAGAAGTTTTGAACGATGTGATAACTAAATTATTTGAGTGTGGGTACATAGTTGTGGTTACAACTTCTGATCTTGGTTCATCGAATCAGAAGCTGTAGAAAAGCTTGAATATTGGAACTGACGAAAAACAAGTGTTTTTTCATTCATCCCAGTAACGACCAATATCGTATCTACGTTCTTGCTGACTCTCCCCATATGATGAAACTCGCACGAAATCACATTATTGATCATGGATTTTTATATCATTGTATTCACATCACTACAAAATGCTTACAACTGCTTCTGCAGTTAACGGGGGATTCAGATCTGAGGATAGCTCACAAATTCTCTCAACGCCATTTGAATGTGAAAGGCAACGGCAGACAAGAAGTGAAACTGGCCACACAATTGTTTTCGAATTCTAATGCGAAAGCAATCAAATCTTGTGGACTGAAAGGTTTCGCAGGTTTCGAAGACTGGTCTTCTATCGTTCATGTGCTAGAACTCTTCAACAATTGGTTCGACATCTTCAACAGTCGGGTTATGTATGGGAATCATCCTGGAGCTCATGCGTTTGGCGTCGCATTGGAAGATCAATGTAAAGTACTACGAGAGATGGAGAACTTCATCACTGAGATGAGAGTTCCTGGACACAGAGTTATGCTACCTTTCCAAAAGGGCATTTCACTGAACTGCCACTCATTGCCAGGGTTATACGAATATTTGAATAAAATTTATAGTCGGGATGGTGGCAATAGCATCAAATATATACTAACCTACCGATTGAATCAAGATGTGCTAGAGAATTGCTTCTCCTATCTCCGTGGCATGGGAGGAAGTAATGATCATCCAAACGCGATGGACATCCAGAGCCGGCTTCGATGGTTCGTCCTTGGAAAGTATTCCACGGACCTTTTTTCAGCAATTCGAGCGAATACTGTTCCAAACTCATACGATTCAACTTTGATAAATGCACAAGACATCCACTCACAGGAACAAGAATCCATTGAAATCGACGAACATAAAGATGAAATTCTGACGGCTACTTGCCTATCCGAATTGCCTGGAGATGAAAACATTGATCCAATGGAATCGCAGGATACTGAATTAATGAGCCTTTCTAATAATTTCAAAGGTCCAATCGAACACGACGATAATGATGAAAGTATTATTGACACTTCGAATAAATAAATAAATGAATGAATGAAATTCTCATTATTTTCCCCTTCGCTTAGTCTAAGTTTTTTTTCTCCAATAGCTCTGAATTTGGACGACTATGATCCTAGTATAGACGAATTGAGGCTGCTTGAGAAATTAGATAATGCAACTGCAAGGGACTGGCTGAGCCATGAAGGATTGATGTATATCACTGGATACGTCGCTTATCGTTTCCGTAATCTGCACCACTTTTTAGGTGACCCCACGCGCAACCTGGAGTCATCAGAAATTGATTACATATCTATTTTGTCTCGAGGGGGCCTTATGTACCCATCCGAAACATTTATGAACGCTAGTCATGTAATGGAAAAAGAATTTAATAAATTTCATGGATGTGGTTTGAGCAAAGAAAAGAATATTTTTCAGAAGGTTGCCGAAACAGTCTATATTCAGTCAATGGAATCCCTCTTAATGTGATCCTGTGTTTAGTTCGTACTCGAACATATTTAAGGTTAAGAAATATGAATAAAGAATTTTTTATTGAATCGTTATCTAGGAATAAAAAAAACCAAAAAAATGTACAATAAACGTTAAAATCATTTATATATTTTCATTCTTTTTTCTATATCCTCAAACACGCTCTTCAAATTTCCTGCCAGTAATGGCCGACGCAAGCTGCTCTTTCTATTGGCTAGTCGATCGAGCTGCGTGCTGCCTCACCTTATAATCTTTCCACCATGGCATGGAGTAACCATGAATCGTCTTTCAATTATAATTTTGTTTTTGTTTTGTTCTTGTGAATTTAAAGAAAAGTTGATTGCGAGAGGGACTGTTAAAATTTGGCGCTTCTCACACTTTTAATTGAGAAGCCTTCATTTGCGCACAGTACAATTACACGCGTTGCAATTCCACACCGTGCTATTAGACACATGAAGTTGCGCACAGTTCATTTGCGCACAGTTCTTTTGCGCACAGTTCTTTTACACAGTTTATTTAACTAAATAATTAGAATAATTAGGTAAAAATACACACACACACACGGGGGGGTGCAAGGGGGTCTTCGACCCCCTCCCGCACCCACCCCGTCGGTAGGGGTGCCTTAAGAACGTGTGCGCAAATGAACTGTGGGCAAATGAACTGTGCGCAAAAGAACTGTGCGCAACTTCATGTGTCTAATAGCACAATGTGCAATTGCAACGTGTCCAATTGTACTGTGCGCAATTGAGCCTCTCCCTTTTCATTCACATGATTACCACGTGTTGGCGCTGTGGACTGCTAGTTATTAGAGTTCCTCTAGTAAGAGTTAGGACACCGAGGGTCATTTTTTGATTGGTTCTTTAATCCGCCATATGTAGTAGGGAAATAACGCGGGAAAATTGAATATATTACAGATAAAAATAAATATAAATAGTAATAACGTGTTTTAATAAATACATTGATAAAAAAAATTCTTAAAAATACTTCAAGTTTGCTATCTAACCTTGCGACCGGAGATCGCACAGCTTACCTCTTCCCCGTGCACCGGCGGAACTAACTCGGAGGCTGGAGAAACCCGGAGAGAGCGGAGGCAACAGTCCAGCGGAGAGGAGCAGCCGCGAGTCATCCTGGACCGAGTTTGACAGCTGAGGCATTACAGAGACAGTTTTTGGTTAAGCGATGCCGTACTAACCGCGGAGCGCGTGTTTCTTAGTTATAAGGTCCCAAGCCGTCCGGAGTATCTCGTGACACGTTTTATTTGTTATATTATACTCGGTAACAGAGAGTTGGATTATTTTATATCTTATATTATACTCGATGACAGAGGGTTGTATTTCGTTAATACGCGTGCATTATTTATCTATATTATTCTATTAGCGAGGGTAGATTTATATACTTATTTAAACATAGACAGATTTTATTTGATATTTGAAGATTATTTTTATACGCGTACGTTTTGTTTGTCGAGGATTATCATAGTTCTCTTGACACTCGATATATATATATATATATATATATATATATATGTATGTATGTTTATTCTTTGGCGAGTGTGCTTTATTATTATTACGCGTGCAATAAAGGAAAGGGCGAGTGAATTTTATAAATCTAAATAGCAGTTACTCTTGATCCTCGAACATCGTTGTAATCAGTAACGCGTATACTTGACTGTGGTGCATGTATTGTCCCGTGACCAGATGATGCATTCTTGCGATTGAGTTTGTATTTTTTCATAGCTCGTCGTCGACAGATCTCGGTGTTGTCGTTCGGGACCTACGAGCGTTGCGTGTATTTCACTTTCTGGTGGACTCTGCGCGATACCGCGGAGATCGTTTTTTCAATCTTATACTTTCGATCGTCTGGTCATGTTTTAGCGTGTTCCATTTTTTATTCTTTTAACTCGTGACTCATGTTCACCCCGCGAGTGCATTGATTTTCCGTTACTTTTGAGTTAGACCATATTTATTGTCGCTGTTTATTTATTTATTGGTTCTTTTCTAGTCACAATGCCAATACGAGAAACGAGAGCATCGAATATCATGTACTTTGTATTTTTACTTGTCGGGTCTAGAAAGTCAGTGCACAAGTTGACCGGTGTGGGTCGACGTTGCGCGGGTCAGGGTCAACATCGCCGGGTAAAACATGTAAATCTTCCCCTTCCACATTGCGGAGAGAGGCGTGCGTTCCTCGAGCGTGGAATGTTACTAAGCTAGAGTGAGGAGAGAAGCGAGCCCAGGTACCGGAGCACGACGCATTGCTCGTGGTCAGTCGGTCCGTAACCTTTCGAAGGAACAGTCGTTGTAACGTCGGCCCGGGAGCTAAAGTCTCTCGTTATATCTTTTATATACTAGTCGTACTGGGCGGAGCACTCAGTTGCCAATGTCGCGGCGGGAACGTGCTCAGTGATATCCTACGGAAACATTTTGTGATTTGCGATCCCACAGGGAGCAATCTTTGAAATAAATTCTATTGTGCAAGATTTGTCCGTGTCTTTCTTCCTCGCGCGTCCCCGGTTCAGGTCATAGCCTAGTTCCGGCTGAGTGAGAGGCACGTCGAGCAAGAAGCCGGATACCTGCTGCGTGGAGCGGATGGACGTCTTCGCGAGCAGTCTTCCTTGTCTGTTAGGAGGATAAACAGACTGGCGACCGATAAACTGGCGGAAATAATCAGGTGAAAGAACCCTCTCGGAGTAAAACGCAAACGCGTATTTATATATAATAGTCGGGAAACCCCGCGATAAATCATTAATTTCGCCTATGCATGGCACAGAGCGAGGCTCACACTTCCGGTCACAACCTAACCTTGAAATCAAAGGTTTCATCATCCTCGACTAACGAACTCCTTTTGAAACTGAAGGTTTCATCACTATCGACTTCCGAAATCTTGGCGGCGCAGAAACCGGAGATGCATGTCCAGGCGTCCTCGCAGGAGACCAAGCCGACGACTGCAGAGCCGAGAACGGATCCGGTACAGCCAGAGGCGATGCCGGAGAAAGAGGAGGTGGAAACGGTCCGCACAATGGCGCAAGCGGAGACAACGGATGAGCTTGTTCAACAAAGCCAAACCATAAGGGAGCACCCGCATGGAGAATAAGGGAGCTATAGAATAAGTTTTTTTATGTATGCGGTATATTTTGGTTATATTTTTTTTATTATTTATTTTATTTTATTCCTATGCATCTATTGTATGCGAACTTCGCCTCATCACGGAGCTATTTCGTTACTCAGAGGCGCGAGAAACGCGCGTTGATTTTATATTCTTTGTTTCGTTGATTATAATTTATTTATTTTAAGTTAGTACTAAGGAAAATGCAGTATTAAAAAGAATGACTTTTGTTTCTTTTATCTAGTCGCGTCTGTGACGCAAAAACATGCGTGGAAACGGCATGTTCTTTATGTATATCCTTTCTTTGTCTAGTCGTGTCTGTGACGCGAAAATAATACGTGTACGATAGATATATAATTTTTCTTTGTCTAGTCGTGTATTATACGCGAAAACATGCCGAAATAATGCATGTCTTTTATGTTTTGCGTAGAAACAAAGTTTTCTTTATTTCTCTGTCGCGATAAGAGCGAAATTAGTTATGTTATTATTTTTGGTCATTGTGACTGTTTGATTTTTATATACGATTATACAGCGTGTATGTATATTTAATTATAAGGATATATTCACATAGAGACACTCCTACCACTCGACCAATACTAGCAAATAAATTAAACGGGCGAAGTTTGAAGAATATTTTTCAGGGAGACGTATCTCTTGGTTTGAGATTACAAGAATCCCTTGATCATTCTCCAACAATCCCGTGAATAAATAGGCGAGAAAAATATAGGTCCGAAAAGTCGCTGAAGCAGGAATCGAACCTGCGTCTTTCGCTTGCCGGGCGACTGCTTTAACCATCTAAGCTATTCAGACCCTTTCGGTCCCATATTTTTATCTTGCCTTTTAATAGATGTTAGTAAACAATAATTTGAGAACGTTTTACCGGCTCTCAACGGTGAAAGATGTAAATTCTAATATTGTGTGTTAGCTCCATAATTAGGTCCAGGAGCGACATATAAGGATATATGTATGCGCGTTTTGTTATATACGACACTTATTAATCATAAGGAGCGCGAGTCCTTTGTTCGCACAAAGGACGCTTGTGTGCAAGAGTGTGAGAGAGAAAGAGCTAATGCGAGACTGCGCAGACGCAATGCGATGGCGCATGCGTCGAGCCGCCGAACGGCGACACAGAAGTGGGGAAGAGATAAATACGGATGCAGAGCATGAGACGAGGCTTTTCGTCGTGCTGTTCGAGAGAGTAAATCTCGTCGTTATACTCATAGCAGGCGTCTAGTCAGTACCCGGGCGTTGTGATTTGCTAAGACTGATTTTAACTCATTAACGCGGGTAATGTAAAAATATATGTTCCGAGAAATATATTTATGTGTAAGAAAACGCGTGCTCGAGAGAGTTAATGGGCGTGAAAGTGACATATATATACGTCGTTGCGACGTAGGTGCGTGATACCTGTAATAATTAAGATATGAAAATTAAATATATTTATTTATATTTTCTATTAAACAAAGACCAAGTGTTGTTAATTACCTTTGAAAGTTCCGTGGAAATTCCCATAACTACCGTTTGGTCCGTGACACGTCATATCCTGGTGATCCTGGGTGAATTTCCTACATCGTGGGACGTCCTGAAATTAATTGGAAAGTGCGAATTAGCGTAAAAAGTCCTTAACGTGCGTGAAAATACGTGAAAAGTGAACTGCGTAGCGCGTAACGGCTTTGCACACGTCACGACAAGTTCGCGACGAACAAAGGCTGGAGGCGGGGCTTGTGAGAACCGTTAGTGGCGTGACGTCTCAACGGTCCCGAGGGGGCGTGGCCTCCGACAACAAAGAGAAGGACCGACACAAAAAGAAGGACTACAAACAAAGGAACAAAGGAAGCCGACACACAAAAAAGGGGAACAAAGGACTCCTCTTAATACAAAGGAACAAAGGAAGGAGCCCGCAAACAAAGAGAACAACGCTAAAACAACCGGGAAAACATTTTTCCTTGCTCATTGGTGGATAAATGAGCTGGCGACCGTCAAAACAAGTAAGAGAACATGAAAAGTTTAACCAAAGCAAACTCTCGTAATATTAACGTCCGGTCACAACCTAACTTGAGGAATGGTTCGATTTTAACCTCACTAGAATAGAATATTAATTTTTGGATTCCTTTTTTAAATAGAAAATGCCGAGCTGTGCTGCCAGAAATTGTTCAAATTCATCGAAAACCGGATATAAAATGTGCTATTTTCCCTTAAAAGAGCAAGAGCGATGTGCGATATGGGTTACAAATGTTAATCGAGAAAATTGGACACCCAATAAATACTCAACGTTATGTCAGGTAGTAACAGCAAAATTAAAAAATTATTAATGAAACAATATATTAATAGCAAATATCATATACAGGGTGTCCCAGAATAATGGGGACTAATCTCGTGTGCAGATAGAGCGGACTGAACTGAGTCGAAAAGTCCTCTACCATTTTGCAATTTTCGCAATAGTTAATGAATTATTAATGATTAAAAATCGCCGTATTAGCCCGGCCTACCGCCAAATGCAAGCGCGCGGCGAGATGCGGCCGCCCAGCGATCGAGTTGCTAGGCGCGCGGGGAGTTGTTTATTACAGGCGGCGAGGTGCTACACACAGAAAAATATCATTCTATTGTTAAGAAAAATGATTATTTAGTTTACTTTTCTTCTCTTAAGTAACGGTTATCTTTAACAAAAAAATATTTTCTTAATAATACTCTTAAAATAGACTCATCACAAATTTTAGTAAAACTCATTATCATGTACTCAAAAAAAGTAAATATTTTCTTTTGAAGAATATTATAAAATTGTATAGAAGAAAAGTCAGATTTGGTTAATTTGAATATTTTTGATTGAATTTAATATTCTTGATTGAAGTATTAAACTTATTAGGATTCAGAATACACATTTTGAATAAATTTGATGCTTATGATAAACTTATGATAGATTTGCGGATATATGAACTTATGGAATACTTGAAACAAGTAATATCACACAGAAAAATGCATACTGTAATTAAATAAATATTACTTGTTTCAAGTATTTCATAAGTTCATATATCAGTAAATCTATCATAAGTTCATCATAAGCATCAAATTTATTCAAAATGTGTATTCTGAATCCTAATAAGTTTAATACTTCAATCAAGAATATTAAATTCAATCAAAAATATTCAAATTAACCAAATCTGACTTTTCTTCTATAAAATTTTATAATATTCTTCAAAAGAAAATATTTACTTTTTTGAGTACATGATAATGAGTTTTTCTAAAATTTGTGATGAGTCTATTTTAAGACTATTATCAAGAAAATATTTTTTGTTAAAGATAACCGTTACTTAAGAGAAGAAAAGTAAACTAAATAATCATTTTTCTTAACAATAGAATGATATTTTTCTGTGTGTAACACCTCGCCGCCTGTAATAAACAACTCCCCGCGCGCCTAGCAACTCGATCGCTGGGCGGCCGCATCTCGCCGCGCGCTTGCATTTGGCGGTAGGCCGGGCTAATACGGCGATTTTTAATCATTAATAATTCATTAACTATTACGAAAATTGCAAAATGGTAGAGGACTTTTCGACTCAGTTCAGTCCGCTCTATCTGCACACGAGATTAGTCCCCATTATTCTGGGACACCCTGTATAGATTCATTTTTGCCCAAAAATGTGGGAAGATTTACGAAAGGATGGGTTATTGAAATTAAAACGTAATGCTGTTCCAATATTATTTGCAGATGAAGCAGGTAAATAACTTCTATATCATATTTAGTAAATATTATCTTATTGTTAGTTACTTAAAAAATTTCATACTATTACATTAAAATGACATTCAAAAGTGTTCATTGCTTTTTTCATTTACAGACAATTTAAAAGTAATAAAATGTCCTAATAAAAGTTATGGAATGTCCTAACATAATTTAAATTTTTTTTTTGTTGTAAAACTTTTATATCTCTGCCACCTGTCTCATTCTAAGACACTTAGCATTTGTGTGACAATTAAAGAAAAAACTTGGATGAGATGGGTCCAATGACCCAACCATATCAGTATCTTACAGTTATTCTTCGGTTAAATCTTGCGGAATTTTCCTCTTTAGTCGTCTAATTAGAGGTCTGTCGTCCATAAGGCCAGAGGCCAGTATATTGGGGTGACCTTGTATTCTTGCTTTGTATGCGCTTGCGTATTTTTTAACTTCATCTATCACCATTGGAACTTCCAAATCTTTATGTATGATCTCATTGGTGACGTACCAGAGTGCGTCAACAATCATCCGGAGGATTTTGGATTGGAATCTCTGAAGGATATTAATGTTCGATATTGATGCAGTACCCCACAACTGTATGCCATAAGTCCAAACTGGTTTGATAATTGTTTTGTATAATAACAATTTGTTTTTAATACTAAGTTGGGATTTTCGGCCAATAAGCCAATACATTTTATGTAGTTGTAACCCCAGTTGCTTTCTTTTTGTAAATATGTGTTTTGTCCATGTAAGTCGACGATTTATGTGCATGCCTAGATACTTGGATACGTCTTTTTGAGGTATTTGATTTCCGTTTAAGAATACCGGAGAACATGTTTCTCTTCTATTCGTGAAGGTAACATGGACTGATTTCGAGTCATTAACTTTAATGCGCCATTTTTTAACCATTTTTGGGTTTTGTCAAAACTAGTTTGTAAGAGATTAGAGGCAACATCCGGGTTTTCATGCGCAGCAAGTATTGCCGTGTCGTCTGCGTATGTCGCGGTCAGAGTTTTCACAGTAGTAGGAAGATCGGCGGTGTAGAGTAAGTGCAGTACTGGCCCCAGTATGCTTCCTTGTGGGACTCCAGACAAAATGGGATAGAGTTCACTTCTGGCCTCTTGTTGTTTTATCCGAAAATGTCTGTGTTCAAGATAATTTCTCAGAATTGCATAAAGATTCGCCGGAAGTTTAGTTTTTAACTTGTAAAAGAGACCGGTGAACCAAACTTTATCGAAGGCTTGGGTAATGTCTAAGAAGACTGCAGAACAGTATTTCTTAGCTTCCAGGTTTTTCCTGATTTCCAGCCATATTCTGTGAACCTGCTCTAAAATTGAATGTTTTTCGCGAAATCCAAATTGGTAATCTGGTATCAGGTTTCTTTCTCTTATGACAGGCAACAGTCTTGAGAGTATTATTCTTTCTAGAACCTTGGAGGGAATGGGTAACAGACTAATAGGCCTGTAAGATTTAGCTTCCTCTGGTGGTTTCCCTGGTTTAGGAATCATGATTATTTCGGCAACTTTCCATTGGGGTGGGAAGAAATTTGTCCGTAGTATAGCATTGAATAACTGAGTTAAGAAAATGAATCCGTCATTAGGTAGTTCTTGTAAGATTTTCCCCGTGATGAGATCATAACCAGGAGCTTTCTTTGGATCTATATTTTTCTTGATTATATTAAAGACTTCACCTTTCGTAATTTTATTTAATGATGATTCTAATTGATATGGTTCTTCCAAAGTTCTTATAAAAGTATTTCCCTCTTCTTGACTTATTTCACTAGGACTCGGATAAAATACGCTGGCTAAGTGTTTAGCAAAGACATCCGCTTTTTCTGAGTTACTTCGGGCCCAATTGTTGTCATACTGCCGCACTGGCGGAAGCATTATTTGAGGCTGTTTAAGTTTTTTGGTTGCTTTCCAGAGCGAATAGTCAGTTGCAGCTGTGGGGCTGAGATCTTCAAGGTATTCTCTTACACCTTGGTTTCTTATATCGTCCAGCATCTTTTTTAACTCCTTAGTGATTTTGTTTAACTCACTTTTCGTCTTGGGAGATCTATTGGCTTGCCACTGCTTACGTATATGCCGTTTCTCTAAGATTTTCTCCCTAATGGTGGCTGGACAGTTGTAGTTGAACTTTTGATAAGTGGATACAGGTGTGGCATCCCAAGCAGCTCGTTGTACACATTTATTGAAAAGTTCAACAGCGTTTGTTATATCAAGCGATGTCTTTAAACTAATGTTTGTATTTAGGTTGCTAGCTACAGTTTCACGGAAGATAGACCAGTTTGTGTGTTTGTTGTGCAGGACACATTCTCGGGGTCTATATATTACACTTGTGTTTAAGGTGAGTAAGATTGGTGAGTGATATGAAGTCAACTCCAGACAAGTCCTTGCACTACATTTGAGTTTAGGTATACCCTTGAGTATTGCAAAGTCAATTAGATCTGGGATTTTCGTTCTGTCACTGGGCCAATGGGTGGGTTCTTCTGTAGAGACTACATCCAAGTTGTGGGCTTCAATGGTTTTATATAGCTCTCGTCCTTTAGTAGTCGAAAGTCTGGAACCCCAGAAAGTATGCTTCGCATTATAATCTCCGGCAGCCAGAAAAGAGTGAGTCCCGATTGCGCACATTACGGATCGGACACAGCGATATTTCCCGATCGGACACAGTCCCGATCGGACACAATCCCGATCGGACACAGTCCCGATCGGACACAGTCCCGATCGGACACAGTCCCGATCGGACACAGTCCCGATCGGACACAGTCCCGATCGGACACAGTCCCGATCGGACGCTGTTCCGATCGGTACTGTGCCCGATCGGGACAATCCCCCAGAAAACGTTTTCCTAAAGTAGTAAAGTATCTTTCAAAGTGTTCCTTCTTGATTGCATGTTTTGGAGGGCAGTATAGAGCTGAAATAGTAAACTCGCCAGAGAGATTTTCAATTATGACACTAGTGGCTTGAAGAAAGTCTTTTTGAAATTTATTTGCTTCATAGTGTTTAATATTGTTTCTAATGATCACGGCTGAACCTTTATGGGCGGTGGAGTCCGGATGCATAGTATGATAAACCGAGTAATTGGGAATTTTAAGGTAGTTTTTGTTAGTGAAATGAGTCTCGGATACTAACATTATATCCACGTTATTATTTGAGAGGAAGTGTTTAATTTCTTGTAGGTGCTTGGACAAACCATTTGCATTCCATATACCGATGAGAAGTGATTGGTCCATTATGGTAGTTTAGTGACGAGGACTGTAAGTATGTTAAGCATGGAATTTATTTTTTCCATCAGATCTTTCATCATGATTTTGAGTTCAGTAACATCATTTTTTGGATGGTCATTGTTAGGAGAATTTTGTTTGGACTGGTCATTTTGACCTTTAACTGAATCGGCGTACGTATTATTTTCTTGGACTATTTGAGATGATGGAATTCTTGTTGCAGGTGTTCCTTTGTCCAACATAGGCAGTTCCTTCTTTCTTAGGGTGGGATACATGTTTCTTTGTAATGATTTATATATGGTACAACCCTTATAGTTTGCCGGATGGTTCCCTCCGCAAAGCACACATTTAACATCGTCAGATCTACCTTTTCTATGGCAGTTTATTGTAGCATGGTCTCCTGAGCACTTCACACACCTTGGTCTGCGGTGGCAGAAACTTTTTGTGTGACCATATCTTTGACAATTGGTGCATTGCGGTATTTCTGATGGGGAGGTTCGAATACAACTTTACTGTTGAGCATGGTCTGTATCTCATATATCTTTTTATTGTCTGGATTTGGTTTCAGTTCGACATAAAATAGAGAGCAGGGTTTTTTAGTAATTCTGCTTTCAATATTCCAGACGTTCGTGACATCATGGCCCTGAGATGTTAATTCATTTTTTATATCTTCTACATCCGTTGAGTAGTGAAGGTATTTGAGGACCACTTTAAAACTTCTATCTTTCTTTGGCTTGTATGTATGAAATTCTGTGTTCTTTGCTTGCAGTTCCTTTACTATGATCGAATACGCTTCAGAGTTATTAGGTTGTATTTTAACTTCATCGTCATTGAGTGTTTTGATAATATATTGATTTCTAACTTTCTCAGATAACATATGAGTTAGAGGATTTATGTTGCTGACTTTGGCAACATATATCGGGGGTGGTTTAGGAACTTTTTCGTTAGGCGTTGTGTCAGAATCAGCGTCATCTTCAAGACCTTCAAACATATTTGAAGTCGGGATATTAGAAGAATATTGCGGTCCCAGCCAGTAATTATGCTTGGGTTGTTTGCGATTATTGGTTTGATTGTCGGGACTATTTCTATTTTTCTTTCGATTGTTTGTTGTATCGATGGTAGGTTTAAAGGAAACTGCGGGTTGATCACCAAGCGAATAACTTATTTCACGTTGTTGAAAGAGGCTTTTGTAGAGCGTTTGTTGTACAAGCTTGGTTTTAGTATTCAGTTTTCGCTGTGCTAGATCGTTGTTCATATTCAAGGCAGGGTCATTCGCAAGAGTAAGATTTGTGGTATTAGGTTTAGGTTTTGGAAGCAATAGTTGGCTCCCCCCAGAATCCATGGGGCCGGCCTCTTCAGAGGGTGGATTTTCCAGGTTAGTGCCTGGTCTGCCACCTGGGGTAGTTAATCCTAGATTCGTTTTGTCCATTGCTTGAGTTGCTAGTTTTGGTCCGCCCCGAGTATTTTATTTCCCCGGTACCCTCCGGCATGCCGACGAGCATTCCCCAATCCGCCACCTGGGGAGGCGCCCGATGGGGGACTAGCAACCCCACACGGGATAATTTAAATGAAATTGAAAGTGTGTCTGTCGATAATAATCAAACAGACAGTAAACAAGATGAAATTTTCTGTGAAGTTCAAATAACAAACCAAAACAATGAGTCTAACAATAAGAATAACTTTGAATTTAACAATGAGAATATGACAGAAAAAAGAAGGAAAAGAAAAAAGGAAAAAAAGAAAGAGAAAAAGAAGGAAAAGAAGAAAAAATAATGAAACTTCAAGAACGTTTCATCAAAATGCGAACTAGATACAGGAAAACCGTACAAAAATTGAAAAATGCTAGAAAGTTAATTAAACGTTTAAAAACAAACATAGGTATTAATAATGATAATATAGTTCCAAAAGTTATAAAAAAGATTTTAAATAGGAATCAGATTAAATTGTTAACTGGGGAAAAATAAAAAAATGCCGCGTTGGAGTAATGAGACTATACATAAAGCATTAAAATATAAATTTACATGTGGTCTCTCAGGCTATGAGGAATTAAGTCGTGATTTACCTCTATCTTCATTAAGAACATTGAGTCGATGATTAGAAGCTTTAAAATTTACTAGTGGAATTTTAGATGAAGTTTTCGAATTTCTTCGTATCAAAGTTCTTTTATTTAAAAAAGATTTAGATAAGCATTGTATGCTTGTTCTTGATGAAATGAGCATTACTCCAAGTAACTCATTTGACACTAGTACAAATACATTTGTAGGCTGTGCTACTTTACCAAATAATTATGATAATAATAAGACTGATATTGCTACTCATGCATTAGTATTTATGTTAGGCGGAATTGCTAGTCGATGGAAACAAGTAGTAGCTTATTTTTTCACTAGTGATAGAGTAAATGGAAGCTTATTATAAAAAAAGCAGAAAATATTGGATTACGGGTGGCTACTCATGCATTAGTATTTGTTAGGCGGAATTGCTAGTCGATGGAAACAAGTAGTAGCTTATTTTTTCACTAGTGATAGAGTAAATGGAAGCTTATTATAAAAAAAGCAGAAAATATTGGATTACGGGTTCACAGTGTTACTACTGACATAGCATCGGCTAATCCAGCTATGTGGAGGTCATTTGGAATTGGAGCGTCAAAATATACGACAATTAATAATGCGTGTAATCATCCTAATGATGAAAATCGAAAATTATTTTTCTTCCATGATTGTGTTCACGCTTTTAAAAACTTGAACCAAGGTTTATTAAATAACAAAATAATTATCATTCCAGAGAAAGTAGTAACAGATTATAATTTGTCAACTAATAAGATAAATGTAGCAGATTTAAAGGATTTATGTGTTTTGCAGGAAAAAACATTAAATTTTGGTTTATCTTTAATTCCAAAATTAAAATCGAAATTATTTAATAATAAAAATCATTTTCAAAAAATGAAAGTATGTAATGCAACTAATATTTTAAATCATTCTGTCGCTTCAACTTTAAATTTTGTTGGTAATGAAACTAGTAATGAAAGTTATATTACCACTGCATGGTTTATTAGTTTTATTTCTAAGTGGTTTAAATTGATGAGTTCTAGAGTACCACAATTAGCTTTAGGTAAACTTAACGAAGTTTAATGAATCTATTGATTTTCTGAATAAAGTGATAGAAGTAATTAATCAGATAGAAGTTGGCATATTAAAAACCTGGAAGCCTTTTCAGATAGGAATAATTATTTCTACCAAATCTGCAATAGAATTAACGAAATATCTATTAGATGTGGAAAAATTTGAATTCGTATTGACAGGACGATTTACTCAAGATTGTCTTGAAAATTTATTTTCTGTCGTACGTTCTAAACACGTTATTCCGACTGCTTTACAATTTAAGAATGATCTAAAATTAATAACTATTTTGCAGTATATGAAAAATGTAGGCTCAGCTAGCTATGAACAAGATGACCGAGAATTTTTCTCAGAATTTTTGGATTATATACTTGAAAAAATGTAAAAAAGTTGAAATTAATAATATAAACACAAAAAACAATATAATATGTAACAATAATAATATAACTTTTGATAACTTAACATTAAATTTTTTATATTACCTAGGTAAGTATATCATTTATGAAATTAATAAAAATTATAAAATCTGTGATAATTGCATAAATGCAACGGGCAATACTATTTCTAGTGAATATTCATATGCAACATTAACTCAAATGCGCTGCTTTAAACAGGAAACACTTTTCTTTATTAATGAACAAATTTTTAATTTTATTCTGGAAATGGAAAAAATTTTTAGGATGCATTATGAACATGTTCGTCCAGAATCTTTTAATTTAAAACTATTTTTTATAAGTAAGTGTAAAGATTTATACTATGATATTCCTCCGTGCCATTCCTTGAAAGCAAAAATTATCGAACGTTTTTTTAATTTTAGATTTTAAAAAATGTCCAATTTAAGCATTAACAGAGAAAAATTATACTTATGCAAGTAAAAGTATTGCAATGCATAATAATATTATATAAAATATATAATATAAAATTGTATATTTTTATGTTATTTACTAATATGCATTGCAATATTTTTACTTAATTTTTACTGTTACATTTATATTTAATATTAAAGTGCAAATTTTATTTAATAAATGAATTACTTATTTTATTTAATGTATAAATTACTTATATATGAATAATGTAATAAATAAATTAATAAATTAATAAATAATTTAATAGATCTATTTGCAGTATTTGCATATCTCAGTAATTTTAAATTATAAAGTGTTTAAATACTAAATTGTTGAAATAATAAGTTTAAAAAGCGCGCCGCAGTTCCATATAAATAACGGCAATGTCCTAACTCTTACTAAAGGAACTCTACTAGTTATTTTCTTTACGTTCTGCTACCTAACTTTATCTGTATAATCTCAACTCGCTCACTGCTTACCACATCGCACGCTTACTTGTATTTTTATTAATAAATAATCAAAACTATCACTTACAAACGCAAATATTATAAATATCAAATTCTTTAATTAATTCCATGCAAAACTAATCAAAATGTTCTTTAGTTTTGCTTGAAATTAATTAAAGAATTTAATATTTATAATATATTCGCGTTTGTAAATATATAACAATTAAAATATTTATTCTCAATTTAATATATATATATATATATACACATATACAATAACTATCCAATAACAATTTAGCAACTATTCAGTAACAAGATATATAAAAGTTTCATAACACAATTCTATAATTTATATTACAATTATATTACTTTTTAGCAGATTTTTATACAGGTTATATAACAATTTCATAATTTTTATGAAGGTTATATAACATTGCTTTACGCAAGACGTACCGAAGAACTCGCCCTATAACAGTATCATGGGCTAACACATTTTTATATTGTATTTAAGGTAAATTTACAGTGGCGTATTACTTATGCAATGGCGTGTAATTGATTTTTGTTAGATCTAATGTAATATTATTCTTTTAGTACACTTGAAAAGGACCCGGACCAAGGGTCGAAACGTAGTGAAATTAATAAAATTTTTGCCAGTCAGGTCAATCGAAATTAATTATTGTGTATTCATTTAATACTGGCGACTTTTGTGAAATTTATTTACTTATTTATTTATTTATTTATTAATGCACGGGAAATAACCCTTTAGAATACATCAATATCACAGTATCGGTAAAAGCACTCTCGCCAATAAACATAATATTATCAACGCAAACAAAGATAGTCAATTTAACGCAGCATTTAACGATCTTTTAAATGATTCCATAGATGCCCCAAAGAAATCCACCCTGCCCCCGAAGGCATTCGCAATTTCACAGATTCTATTTAACGGTTTATGTTTTCCATATAAGGTTCGATGATTTTCCACATTAAAAATTACATTAACCCTGAGGTTCCTACCCGGAACACGCAGCCAAATCTGTTCAAGTAAAGAAGAGCATTTTATGTGCCCACCAAAAAGTCTATAAAGAAACAAAAGGTCTTCTATTATAAGGCCGCAAACGTTCTTCTATTTTCAAGAGTTCTCAAGTTTAATGCACTATATAATAAATCATAGGAATGATCAGTATAACTCATAGGGCATCCCATGAGGTAGCTGACTCTCTGAAGGAACCGATGCTGTATTTTTTCAAGCATCATGCAATATTTCACTTGATAAGGAGACCAGACAATAGCAGCATATTCCAAGTACGGCCTGACTAGGGAGCAATACAAAAGTTTCAACGTCGATACATTTTTAAAATATTTACTAGCCCGCAAAACAAAGCCCAGTTTCCTTGATGCGCGACTCGTAACACTAATAATATGTCTTGTAAAAGAAAGGTCGGAGCTAAATTCCACCCCAAGATCACGAGTAAAATCAACTCTAGAGAGGACCTCCCCATCCAAGTAGTACTTATGCACATTAACTATTCTCTTTTTGCTAAAATGCATTACATGGCACTTTGACAAGTTCAATTTCAATTTATTAATACAATACCATTTTTCCAAACGGTTCAGGTCATCCTGTACATACCCAGCCTCCTCAACGCAATCCACGCGGCTGTATATCTTCAGATCATCCGCAAATAGTAAAAATTTAGAATGCTTAAAAACGTCAACAATATCGTTAATAAAAATATTAAACAATAGTGGACCCAAATGTGATCACTGAGGTACACCGGACGTAACGTTAACTTTTCTAGAGAAAGCATTATTAAATTTATCCACCTGCGATCGATTTACAATAAAGCTCTTTAGCCATTCAAGCAAAACTCCCTCAATACCATATGCACGCAATTTGCTGATTAATAGTAACTGATCCACAGAGTCAAACGCTTTACTAAAGTCTGTATACACAGCATCCACCTGAGAGCCACGCTCCAAAGCCGAATTGATGTAATCGTGATAAATAAGCAGATTTGTCGAAGTCGAGCGACCGGGCATGAATCCGTGTTGTTCCCCTAAGATTATATTTTTAAAGAGTAACGAGAGTTTGTGCGCAATAATGTTTTCAAATATCATTGGTATTAAACTCTGCTTATCGGCCTATAATTCGTAACCAAAGGTCTCTCGCCGCTTTTATATACAGGAGTAACGATACATACTTTCCATTGATATGGGAAGGTTCCCGAGTTTAGTGAATTTACAAAAAGCAACCAAAGCACTCTTGCCATTATGTACTTATACGACTTTAGAACCAATGGGGAGATACCGTCGCTACCCGGACATGCATTCAAATGCAACTCCTCAATTCCATTGAACACTTCACTTATGGTAATGTCAATATTAAGCAGACACAAGTCGTGCTCATATTTTATATCATCCTGGAGACCATCAGACACTGAGTACACCGACTCGAAATGACCCGCAAAACAGTCGGCAATGGCAGAGCAATCCTTAATAACTAAGTTATTGTGGTGTATGACATCCGGTGTCCTCCTAGACGAAGATAACGCTTTCACAAAGTTCCAGAACATTTTCACATTGCTAGGCAGCGCCTCTTCTGAACTCTGCACATACGCTTTCAAGCATTTCTTCGAGAGAGATTTACAGCGAGTTCTCAAATCAGCAAACGCTAAATAATCTGAGAACTGATTAGATCTTTTAAAATTATAATGTGCTGCTTTTTTCGCTTTAATAAGAGAGATCAGTTCCGAGGAATACCACCTCGGAAATGAAGACTCGCGTACCACATACACAGGAATAAACGCTGAGAATGCAAAATTTAGGTGCTCATAAAAGAAGTCTATCGCATCCTCAATACCACGATTTCTAATTTCCTTATCCCACTGAATAGTACTTAAATAATCATTTATGGCTTGAAAGTTAGCATGCTTAAAGTTCCACCTATATTCTACACGCTCGGAAAACGATTCCCTCGCAACCAATGGCAGAGATACGGCAATTGCTGGATGATAACGATCACGCCAGCAGAGCGATTCGTCTGTCGCTGAAACAGAAATATTGCGCATTGTGGAGAACACCAGATCCAATGTGCTACGATAATCATTTGTAACATTATTAAATTGGAAAAAATCGAACTCGTTAGAAAAACAATGTAAATAATAGGCTCTGTTAATAAATATATAAAATATAACGGGCTAAATGAGAGCCAAGCGCTGTAAGAGGTGCGCAAATAAGTTTTACTACTTAATGAAAAAACTAATTAGAAATCTCCACGAGATGCTCACGAGATGGAAGAAACGCGATTATATCACAGACAACATTTATAAAAGACTTAACTGTACGGATGGCGTATTACCCAGAGCCTATGGTGTGTCAAAAATTCACAAGCCGGGTTTCCCTCTCCGTATCATCGTATCATCTAAGAATAGCCCGTTATATGAATTAGCCACTTTTTTACACAACATCATTAACGACTCCATACCAGCAGCTAACAGCAGAATCGACAACAGCTTTCAACTCGTCGAAAAATTAAGAAACAAGCATTTTCCGGACAACCATAAACTGCTATCATTAGACGTGGTTTCTTTGTTCACCAACGTACCGACAGATCTAGCCTTGGAGAGCGTAACAAAAAGATGGAACTCCATTGAAGAAAAGTGCACCATTCCACGCGACGAGTTCATGGCGGCAGTCCGGTTCGTCTTAGATTCCACCTATTTCATTTTCGATAACGTCTACTATCAACAGACGTTCGGCACACCTATGGGCTCCCCGCTATCTCCAGTCATCGCCGACATCACTCTACAAGATCTGGAGACGAGGGCGTTCGAGATTCTCCCAGTAGATCTCCCATTTTTTTATAGATACGTAGATGACATCTTGTTGGCCGCGCCTTCCTCCATGTGTAACAACATATTACACACATTTAATTCATTACATAAACGTCTACAGTTCACCATGGAGGAGGGTGAGGATAACCAAATCAATTTTCTGGATGTCACTCTGATTATCAGAAACAACGTTATTAACTTTGACTGGTACCATAAACCAACGTTTTCAGGGAGATATTTGCATTTCGAGTCTCGACACCCTCTCTGCCATAAAAAAGGCACAGTCATCGGCCTCATAGATAGAGCATTTCGTCTTTCTCATCCGGATTTTCACCAAAAAAATCTGAAATTCGTAATTAACACGACACTCAATAATGGCTACCCGTTAAAATTCATATTTGAGACTTTACATGAAAGACTCAAAAAATTAATTGCATCACATAATAAGAAAAACGACAACTCGAGCATTACGAATTATATTGACATAAATAACTTAATTAAATCGAGTTACTTCAATATCCCGTATATACCGACAATTTCGGAGCGATTTGGACCTGTGATACGTGATCTACAAACAAAATTATCTTATACTAGCATGAACAAGCTAAGAAAGTACATACGCGTACATAAAGATATATTGCCGAAAGAATCACATAACAACCTAGTATATAAAATACCATGCAAAGATTGTGATGCCTCATACGTAGGCCAAACAGGCAGGCTATTAAAAACTCGCATCACAGAGCATCGCAATCATATTAATAAAAGAACTTCACAACACTCGGTCATCACAGATCACAGGCTAAATGGTCACGAATTCGCATGGGATGAGGTGGAAATCCTGGATGAGGAAAGCACATACAAAAAACGTTTGATGTCGGAGATGATATTTATAAAGAGGCAAAAAAACAGCCTCAATTTACAAACCGACACCGAAGGCCTCCATCAGGCTTATCTTACGACAGTGGAGAGAATGTCAAAAATTTAAAATCACCGCGCGCCAGATTACGTCATTAGACTGATAGACTAATCACTTCGATATTCACAATGTTTACACACGCACGCACAATGTCACGCGACAACTTAAAAATTTTAACATATGTTAACCGACAGTTGTGTACTGTCTCTCACGGCTCACGGTCCTGTCACCGATCGATGAAGTAAGATACCTCTCCATCATCATATAAATTTATCTAACAATCAAACCAAGCCGCAAACTGAGTAATTAATTCACACATAAAGTTACAGTCAAAATGGTTACAACCACAAAGACTCACGGCAATTTTTCCTTCACGACTGGAACCGGGAGAGGAATTATTTCGTTGAATTGACGGTAAGGTCAGTGATGACCGTGGATAAGCGAACTAACGAATACTACATGTACGTAAAGCAATTTTTTATGATAAAAAAATTTTTTTCCGCAACACAAACCGCCGATAAAGAAATAATTATCCACGTATCTCCAAAATTTTAATTGTTAACGATCAACTTATAATATATTCTGTGTTACTATTTTGTATCTTTCTCTGTTCATTGACAGTTAATTATTGACATCGCTGATGATGGTCCGAAAGGAGGACCGAAACGTACGGTTTTAATAAAAGGTTTTTTTTACACATTAACCATTAAGTAGTAAAACTTATTTGCGCACCTCTTACAGCGCTTGGCTCTCATTTAGCCCGTTATATTTTATATATTCGTTAGAAAAACGCTGAATAATATTAGCTTTACCTAACATATGACTAACGAAACCAATGTCATATTGTAAGAATTTATACTTATTATGCCATGTAAATTTATTCCTGTTGTTCAGGAATGAACTTAAGAAACGAGGGGATAACTGCACGTTACCCCCTGCCTGTATATATGTATATATATGTGTTAATTAATTTGCGCTCACAACTAATTAGCCCTCACAATTAAAACCGCGATTTGGCGATTCGTAACGCGCGCGATAAGCTGCGGACTCGCGCTGCACGCATCTCGCGCTTATCGTCAATGCGCGCGTCCCGCTTTAGCCGTCACTGCGCGCGCCGCGCAAATTGCTTCGATTCGCGCATCTCGAAGCTCGAAAGTAGCCGGTGGCCCGAATTTTCAACGGGCAACCGGCTAACAAATAAAAATATAAACACTTCTGCCCTCCGACTTTCTAGAAGATTCCCGGTCGCCTTTGTGATCACGTCAAAGTGATCACAAAGATTTATGACTGTCGTGAATCTTCTAGAAGGTCGGATTTATAAAAGCGCGTGCCCGAAAACGCTCGCCGGCACTTTCGCAGTTTTACTCGCGCTAGAGCATTTATATCAGATTTCCGCCTTTCGAATAGTTTTTCGCCGCACTTCGTTCGAGCACAGAACTTTCGAGTCGTTCGAAATCGCGTTCTATCGCACTGTCCGCGAACCAATTATCTGTATATAAGTTACTGTAATTAATTGTACAGAATATACTGTCCATTTTTTTTTCGTCAAACTCAGTTCACGTTTTTTATTTCTTCTTGTTCGTTGTGCCGTCGAACTAACGCTCGTTCCTCGCGATTACGCGTCTACGATCGCACACCTGTTATATAACATGTTACGTACGTGTTATATTTACGTTATATAACTGTAATTTATATGAGTAAGAAATTACTACTAACGTGTATATAACTTAATACATTCGTATTATATTGCATGTTACATTTCATTTTATTACAATAATATAATAGTTATATTTTTGTGTTTGCTGGGATAACAGGGTGTATGAAGTTAGCACCCCGACATGCAATTTTTATAGTTCTGATTAGAGTTCTGGCTTCTTCTTAAAGAGTTTAAGAGTTCTTTATCAAAAATAAAAAGAGTTCCGTCGATTGACGGTTCCAAATTTGAGTTTGAAAAATGGGGTGTTAACTTCTCATCGAAAATCGAGATCGAATAGTTCTCAATAGCTCATTTGCTTTGTTTAAACGTCCACTAGAGTTCCTGATTAATAAAAATATTTTTGATATTACATTAAAATAAAAAAAATTCAAAAAAAAATTTTTTTAAATTAGTTCTGATGGTTAATTATAATATTTTTACATATAATGAAAAGTTCCTGAAAGTTTTCAAAAAATTACATTCAATCAAACTTTCGAAATATGGCTTTGAAAAAATCGTAACTCGGTAGCACGGGCTTGAAATTTTGACTCGTTAAATCACAGTTTCAGTAGTTCTGGCACGAGTTCTGGCTAGTAAATCAAGAGCTCTGAAGAAAATTATTATGGCCGAAAACGATCCGATTAATAATTAAAGAGTTATTCGACTCTAAAGATCCTCGGTATCGAATTTTTCCAAGTTCCAACGGAAATAAATTTTTAAGAGTTCCAGTAGTTCTGACACGAGTTCTGGCTAGTAAATCAAGAGTTCAGAAGAAAATTATTATGGCCGAAAACGATCCGATTAATAATTAAAGAGTTATTCGACTCTAAAGATCCTCGGTACCGAATTTTTCCAAGTTCCAACGGAAATAAATTTTTAAGAGTTCCAGTAGTTCTGACACGAGTTCTGGCTAGTAAATCAAAAGTTCTGAAGAAAATTATTATGGTCGAAAACGAACCGATTAATAATTAATGTTATTTGAGTGTAAAAAATTTGAAAAAATTCGGCAGTAAGGGTATTTAGAGTCGAACAACTTTTCAAGTGTTGATCAGATCGCTTTTCGTCCAATAATAATTATTTTCGTAACTTTTGAAATATGATAAGTGATGCAAGATTTACTGGAAATTTTAAAAAATAATTTTCGCTGTGTCTTGTACAAGTTTTGAATATAAATTGTTCACATTCAAATAACTTTTAACTTAATCGTTTAATATAATCGTTTATTTAAAAAAATGTAATTAATATATTAAGGAAATAATTCGGAAATAATTTATAAATAATTCAGAAAGATACATACATAGATAAATGTATAATACATATAACACATAATATTTTATCTTTAATATACTTTTGTAATATACATTTTATAATATATTTTATATATTATATAATACATTTTTATATTACGTAGTACATTATAAAAAACTTGAATAAAATACAAATATATTTTAAAAAATAATATTATATACATATAATGCACAAAAGTAATAAAAAAGCCACGTGGTGATTACTACCATAATCTGGAACAGCATTTTTAATGACAAGGTTGAATACAACATCTTCGTCGCTTCCGGGCTTTTTTCCAAGTATACATTTTAATTATGCAGAACATTTGACGCATTTTACTTTGAGTCGGTAATATATAACATTTTAGTTTTCTGCCGCGAACTCTGCAAAAAAATGTAAGATGTAGATTTAAAAATGTATATGTGTATCTTTTTTGGATAGATATATATTTATTATTTAGATATAGTATTCTTATATTCTTATATATGAAAAATATAAAACTATCTATATACATATAGTGGTAGACGTTGATCTTACAGAAGTCGCAATGCAATGATTTAATTCTAATCTGTTATTAATATAACTTGCGATAATGTTATAAAAAATAATTCAATCACGAAGAAAGAAGTTATTTGGTCACGAGTAATGTAAAGTGTAGACTGTGCTTGTCATTTGTCCTACGGTTGTGCGGTTTGAAGAAAAGAGAAGACATAAATGCGGCGAAAAGACTAAGCGACGTAAACAAGTGCGCGCCTTATCGCTAGGTAATTTGAGAAAGCTTACGAATTTCTGTTTCTGTGAGATCAGTTAGTTCAGAACCAGTATAGTGGATACTTGCTGTGTCAGTTTTGCAATTGTTAGTACAGTACATGAAGCGAAGATATTTTCAAGAACGATTTAAAAATTCATTTTTGTTCAACGTATTTAATATTTGCACACAATTTCGGTACGTACATTCTTATTAACGAACTATATTTATAATTGCGATTTTTTTAAATATAGATTTCTTAAAACACTCAAAATCTATTTTTGAATTGGAAGTTATTCGTAAAAGTTATACTCTATAAATATACATTGTTTTAAATATATAGGGTGGTCCTCGTAACAATCGCCGCGATTTTTTAGACATTTCCAATAGTTTAAAAAAAAGTTTATACAGTGAAAATTAATCTTTTTATGCAAACTAACCCATGCAATAAAAAAATGGAAAAAAATATTTTTCATAACAAATCAATGTCATTTTGAATTTTTTAAGTGGAACTATCATTTTCTTTATATAAATCGATTCCTCACAATATTCTGCATAAAAATTTATAAGAGTAGGATGGTCAAAAAGTGAATGGTGGATTGGTACGAGATATTTTATACTTTAATTTTACATAATCTTATATAAACCATGAAATATCTCGTAAAATACTTATTTTCCGATGATCTTACCTTAATACTTTTATGCATAAAATAATGAGAGGAATCAATTGATGTATAAAAAACACAGTTGTTTTAAAAAAAGTATGTAGCTGCTGGTTGCAATTTACATGCGTTTTGAGACGTCCAAAACGTCTCAAGAATCGTGGCGATCGTTACGAGGACCATTCTGTACTAACAGTTATAAGACTGACACCCTGTATTAACAGTTTATATTTTCCATATGTAAGAATATAAAAGAAGAATATAAAATAAAACAAAAATACAAAAATATAAGATAAAATTCATATATACAAATGTGTAAATTATAAAATGTTTTAAATAAATAGGTTGCGTTATCAAAGGAAGGAAAGTTATACAAACTATTATAAAATATGTACGACATAGAGAAACTGCAAGGGTTATTGAAAACCGAAGAATATAAAGTCATAGATGAATACGGCAAGGTCTTGCCGCCATCAAATGAAGTATATAAGCGCATTTCGGAAGCAATGGACGGTAAGCCTAGTGCAAAACACGCATATATTATTGTTAAAAATAATAGAAATGGAATATATGATTCAATAATGGCTTTTTTCGGACTTTCGGCACCAACTGAATTATCTCAAGATAATTCTTTTAATCCTAATGTTTCTGCGTCAAAAGTCACTGATAAATTTGACCTAAAATTTTCAAAAGAAGATTGGATGGTAATAAAGCCACACGATAAAATATATGAAGATGGCCGAAAATACATATATTGTTTTTCAACCTGGAGTGACATCTTTGCAAATAATATTTGGATACATTTCGTATACCTTGCCTTTGGAAATTTGAAAATGCAAAAGGTTCGCGGCAGAAAAATAAAGTATACTGCCGAATCAAAGCAAAATGCATCGAATGCTCTGCAAAATTAATTTATATACTTGTAGAAGAACCCGGAAACGACGAAAATGTTATATTCAAGTGTGTCATTAAAAATGTTGTTCCAAATTATATGCATGAAAAAAGAAGACAGTTAAGAGGACATAGAAGAGCACTCATAGCTAATACTTTGATAAACACAAAAACTGATGCAATCTCATATGTGTGAACGCAAGCTAGGGATTTGATTGATTTTGGAGGACCATATCTTCCTATTCTGCCAAAAACGACTGTTTCGAGAAAAGCAATTAGCGAAGCAAAGGATAAACGTTTAGGACTTACTACATCAAAGCCTATTAACAATCTTATAAATGCCAAAGATACAACATATATAGGTTCGGTACACAAAGTTGGCGCATCTCCGTTTTTTTGTTACTACTGGACCAAAGAGCAAAAGCTATTGTATAAGTTACATTACAAAAAAGATTTGCAATCCTTTATGACAATTGACGCAACTGGTTCTATAATAAAAAAAATTAAATATGATTATGCAAAATCAAATAACATATTTTTGTATCAATGCACGAGTTCTTCACATATGGGAAGTGCACCAGTATTTCAAATGTTATCTTCTGAGCAAGACACAGTAGCAATCACCACGTGGCTTTTAAAAATTATAAGTACAGGTGTACCTATACCTCGTATGTGTGATTGTATGTGACTACAGTCAAGCTCTTTTAATATTAATATCAATTGCATTTGCTCATAAATGCGATTTACGCGATTACGTGCAAACTTGTTACGATATCACAACACAAAAATCTAGCATATTGCCTGCAACATTTATTAGATTAGATGTAAGTCACTTAGTGTCAATAATATGTAGATGGGACTGTTTAAAGCGACATCCATTGCCTAAGGTTAGACAATTTTTATTAGAGCTATTTGTAAGGCATATGAAATGGAAACTTTACACGAACTAGAGTATTTCTTGGAATTTCTATTAACTGTGACTATAAGTACGAGCATTGGTACATCTCATGGAGAAAATTTAGAATCACAAACGCGTTATGATTTTATAAATAATGTAATTACACAGGGCTGCGAGATTTTTCCCACAAGATCTGAAGGTGTTTTCCTACGTAATTTTTTGCGCTGAATCCGAATCTGTACGCAGAAATTGTCTAGCACGTCAGGATTTTAAGATATTCTAACCTAAAAGTGTAAAAAAGGCTGTTTTTCGACATTTTCAGATGAAAATAACTTTGAAACGCGATGATATTCGTTAATTTGGTCAATGGATTCGGATTCCTCATGAAAAAATCTACGGAAATGCATATACGTGATTTCTGAAATGGTTAAATATTTACAACTATAGGACACTTTATATCAACAAATTCCATTTTCTTGGGTACCTAAACACCGAACGTTTCATTAAATCGATTTCTTCAGAACTCTCTATCAAAAGGTTTTTCGGATCACTGATTACGAATTTAAAGTCAGAATTTGGATTTTCGAAATAGCGGATTAATATGGCGGCCCGAAAATAAAAAAATCGTTATAATTCTACTAACAATTACTATCAAGGGGTTTTTTTGGGTCGCTGATTACGACTTTGAAGTCGAAATTCGGAAATTCAAAATGGATCCAATATGGCAGCCAAATAAGGCAAAATAGGCCAATGAGCCAGCCAACTAAGGCAAGATAAGGCATGATCCAGCCAACTAAGGCAAGATAGTCCAGTGATCCGGCCAACTAAGGCAAGAATTAAACAAGATGTCGTCTAGTAACATTCAAAGTGATTTGTAGAATTTTTTTCCTTTCTCTTCGAAGCTTCGAGAATTGGAACGTCTTTTGTGAGTGACATAGGTTTCATCTCTTTTAAAACACCAGCAATAGTCAGCTAGCATGGCTGCATTCCATCTTCCTTGATATCTTCGTTCCATCTCTTTGATATCCTGATGAAAACGTTCACCTTGCTCTTCACTCACGTCTCCAAGATTATCAGGGAAGAAGTCAAGGTGGGAATGCAAAAAGTGAAGTTTAAGGCTCATGTTGCATCCCAGATTCTTAAAGTGATTCAACATATTTGTAACAAAAGCCTTGTAATTTTTCTCTTTCACATTTTCTAAGAAGCCTTTGATCACTTTCTTGAAACTCATCTATGCTTTTTTCTTAAGGTCTGTCATCGTTTTCACAAAATCATCCTTCATAAGCCTTCTAATATCAAGACCAGTAAAAACTCCTTTGATTTTAGCTTCACTTAGAGATGAATTTTTCAAGGAGGTACTGGAAACATTTACTGTTTTCCTTTAGTGCTTTAACAAACTGCTTCATTGATCCTAGTTTTATGTGCAAGGGTGGAAGCAGTACGTCTCTCGGATCAATCAATGTTTCGTTCACAATATTTTGTGAACCTGGTTCCAATAACTTTCTCTTTGGCCAATTTTTCTGTCTCCAATGCAACTCATGCGCTCTGCTATCCCACTCACACAAGAAACAAGGAAATTTTGTGTAACCATCTTGCTGCCCAAGAATCATGCCAATTGCTTTTAGGTCACCACAAACTTTCCACTTCTGATTTTCATACTGCACTAATTCAAAAATAAGTTCCATATTGGTGCAAGACTCGCGTAGGTGCACCGAGTAAAATATAGGAATTGAGGAATATTTATTTCCATTGTGTAAAAGGACACCTTTTAAACTTCTTTTAGAAGCTTCTACGAAAAACCTCCAATCTTTAGGATAGTACACTATTCCCAATTCTTGTAATAAGCCGGATACGTCATTACAAAATACCACGGAATCTTGCTAAAAAAAATTTCAAAAATTTTTTTTCACGAAACCTATACTAATAGGTGGTTGTTCCAGTTTGGAGGAGATTCCTTTCTTGTAACCGAGATACTAATAGTTCGGCCTTTTCTTTCGTTAAATCTAAATACCTGATTAAATCATTCAGTGCAGCTTGGTCGATCAATTGTGGAGTAGTATCACAGTCATACGCAATGAAGTCCTCATTAAAAGATGCTTCTTCAAATGTAGGTTCTTCTTCACATTCATCTATCATTACTGGAGGAGTTGGAAGAAGATTTGCTGAGACTACGGGAATAGGTTTCGTAACAGATGCTACATCCGGATATTTTATAAGATGTTTATTTTTACTATTAAAACTACGCAAGTTACATGAACAAAAATAGCATTCTTCATGATTGGTAGGTTCTCGCCAAACCATTGGTACACTGAAAGGCATGTATTCTGGCTTACCTTTACTCCAATGTCTTAGAACTGTATAACAATTTGTGCACACTTTATTCGGAACCCAATTTTGATCTT
This sequence comes from Lasius platythorax, assembly GCA_963971435.1. NCBI lineage: Eukaryota > Metazoa > Arthropoda > Insecta > Hymenoptera > Formicidae > Lasius > Lasius platythorax. Next base: position 480,942 of record OZ020539.1, read on the forward strand.
GGTGTTGGATTTAACGATTAAAATATTGGAAGTACGGCACTTTAATAGCATTATTAATATTACATTATTGTTTCTCGAGGACATACTGACCGCAAACGTAACAGAATTTATCCGGATGGTTTATACAAACTCTGTTAGACATTGTGACATATAACAAAAATACTAAAGATGAATAATGAGCTTTGACGGTACAAAAGACTGAACAGTGATGCAGTTATTTGTCTGTGGGATGAAATGACTAGTGTTCTCCAGAAGTCTGGATTGTCATTTGTAAAACAGAAGAAGATCGCCGGGTGCAGTTAGTCAGGTGTGATTAGCATTTGTTTCGGATATCGATGCAAGCGAACAGTTTTTCTTCTCTTGAAATATTTGAATTGTGACAAGTGAAAGAATACTAAAAATGATTCGTGAGCGTCGGTACAAAACTAAATAAGAATAGTGATGCAGTTATTATTTGTTTGTGGAATGAAATAACTAGTTCACTCCAGAAATCTAGATTGTAATTTGTAAAACAGAAAACGATCTCTGTGTGAAGTTAGTCCGGTGAATCTTGCATTAGTTGGCTGGTTCATTGGCCTATTTTGCCTTATTTGGCTGAATCATACTCTATTTCGACATCGTATCCGCCATATTGGATCCGCCATTTTGAAAATCCAAATTCTGACTTTAAATTCGTAATCAGTGACCCGAAAAGACCCTTTGATAGAGAGTTCTGAAGAAATCGATCTGATGAAACGTTTGCTGTTACCCAAGAAAATGGAATTTGTTGATATAAAGTGTCCTACAGTTGTAAATATTTAACCATTTCAGAAACTACGTATATGCATTTCCGTAGATTTTTTCATAAGGTTCCGAATCCGTTGACCAAATTAACGAATATCATCGCGTTTCAAAGTTATTTCTATCTGAAAATGTTGAAAAACGGCCTTTTTTACACTTTTAGGTTAGAATATCTCAAAATCTTTACGTGCTATACAAATTCTGCGGCCAGATTCGGATTCAGCGCAAAAAATTACGTAGGAAAACACCTTCAGATCTCAGTGGGGATTCAAAAGTGTCATTTTCGCAGCCCTGTGTTATAGGTGTTTCCGAAACAAACGAGGAAATACATACTGATCTTGATAAATTTAATCGTGAAATTGATTGTCATATAGGATGGATAGAATCACGGTCTTGCATACAGGTCAGAGCACTCCTATACTGGCTACATGCTTATTAGGCGTGATCAAAATGTAACCAATATGGCGGCTATAGTAGGCTGATTTATTCAATGTGCGCAAGCGTACATATAACATACACGCATATTGCGCATGCACACATTGAATAAATCAGCCTACCATATCAGCCGCCATATTGGTTACATTTCGACACACGTGATTCCAACGAGTGCCCTGATCTGTATGTAAGACCGTGGGTAGAATGGAGAAGAAGAATTTGTAACAAAGCGCTTTTAGCGCTTGTTACGAGTTGCCTCTCGGGCCGAACATCAGCCCGATAAATGAAGCCTGGCGCCTATGGCGCCCCTAATCGCCGTCACCAGTGTAGTGGCCCCACCGCGGGGCCATTCCCCACGCCGGAGCGCGTGAGTGGGAGCCGGCCGCCGGGTATATAACGCGGCCCGGCAGACGCTACGGCACCAGTCCCGATCCCGCATCCTGACTATCCAGTTCCACCGTGACGACCAGACAGCGAGCGTACTCGTTGTAAAGCCGAGTGTTCTCGGTTACTGGCCAGCATCCTGTGCCTCCGCTCTAGCGACCAGGCAACGAGCGTACTCGTTGTAAGGCCGAGTGTTCTCGGTCGCTGACCTAGCTTCTCGCGCCTCCGCTTTCGAAATCAGGCAACGAGCGTACTCGTTGTAAGGCCGAGTGTTCTCGGTCGCTGACCCAGCTTCTCGCGCCTCCGCTTTCGAAATCAGGCAACGAGCGTATTCGTTGTAAGGCCGAGTGTTCTCGGTCGCTGACCTAGCTTTTTGCATTCCTGCTTTAGGGACCAGACGACGAGCGTACTCGTTGTAAGGCTGAGCGCTCTCGGTAACTGGCCCTTAGTTATAAGTCGCGCTGTACATACCGCCTAGTTTGTAAGACCGCGATGTAAATACCGTTTGTTCTGAGTAGTAAGCTTAATATCTTCCGCTAGCGCTTTGTAAAGTTGCGTTGAATCGATTACTTTATATCCACGCGCTGCACGCCTGCCTGCAGACTCTCACTAAACTTGCTATCGCTTAGCGACTATTCGCACGCTCAATACACCCTTGCATGTAACCCCGCGCTAATCTATCACCGTCTTGTAGCTATGCGTTGCATGCGAACTTGCGCTTAGCTTACTGTTATTATATGGCATCTATGTATCTATCTTGGCTATAATAAACATTGTCCGTAAAGAATACAAGCAAGTTCGAATCTCTCTCAACCCTTCTCCCGAACCCTGACACCGGAGAGCCGATCCGAGGCGTCGGGAAAGGCGGACCGTTACAAATTTATGAAAGGGCTTCTATTACAGAATCCAAATGTGAAGAAGGAAGTATTGTAAACTCGTTTTATAATATTGAGGTTGCAAATAAAATACAAAAATTAATGAATTATGTACCTATTTGGACAAGCATTTTATTACCATTTTTTAATATTGGTTCTACCATTGCGACATCATCTAGTGTTGAGTCCAAATTCGCTAATATTAAAAAACGAGTTTTTAAAAATGAGCTTTCTTTACGAGCTGACAAATTTGTTATGCGTCATTTAGATTACATAGACGGATGTATCAAAGAAGCATCATCAAATTGTGATATAAAAGACATGAAAACTGAAACAGAAAATAACGAAGAGGAAAACAAAAAGAGGAAATTTATTGAAAAAAAAAAATTCTTGCACTATTATGCAAGAAAATATAAATGAAAAGTGTCATGTTAACATGTCATCGATTAATTCAAATACATCAATTTCATCACTGAACAAATTTGAAAACTGGCGTGGTTTGGCTAATATTAAAAGTAAAAAGCAAAAGAAGCCGAATTATTTAGGCGATTGTCCTGATTGGGATTACGTACAATCGAATAAAGCAATTCAAATACCTCTTTTTAAAAACGGAAATCTTTGCGAAAGTGTAAAAATGGGAGAAGTACTAGATTTAATAAAAGAAACATGTGCTTTCGATTCTCTCAAGCAATTAGTTATGCATGTTATCGGCAAAGAATGCCGTTACAAAGAGCAGATACACCTATGTGAACTTAGCACCCGACTTTTAATAAATTAAGTTTTCAATAAATAAAACGATAGTATTTCGTTTGTAGTTGTTTGTAGTAACAATATTTTCGTTTGTAGTTCAAATCATTAAAAAAAAAATTAAAAAAAAAGACTGTCACCCGACTTAAAGATATCTCAAATCCGCTTGCACAGTCTTCTTTAGAATCGTTTGTAGTTGTTTGTAGTGATTTTCCTTTCGTTTGTAGTTGAATAGTTTAAAAGTTACAGCATTTTTGCAATAAACAAATAACGTAACTTTGTCAATTTTAGAGATATCTCGAATCGGCTTGTGCAATCTTCTTTAAAATCGTTCGTAATTGTTTGCAATGGTTTTGCTTTCGTTTGTAGTCGAACCGTTCAATAATTATAAACATTTAAACAATTGGCAAGAGTAAGCTTTGTTAATTTTAAAGATTTTTACAATCCGCTTTTCCCAGGTGATTCCGGATCGTTTGTAGTTGTTTGTAGTGGTTTTGCTTTCGTTTGTAGTCGAACCGTTTAATAGTTATAAACATTTAAACAAATGGCCAAACGTTAATATTGTTATTTGTTGAGATATTTCAAATCCGCTTTCGCAGTCCTATTTAGAATCGTTTGTAGATGTTTGTAGTGATTTTGTTTTCGTTTGTAGTCGAACCGTTTAATAGTTATAAACATTTAACAAATGGCCAAAATTAATATTGTTATTTGTTGAGATATTTCAAATCCGCTTTCGCAGTCCTCTTTAGAATCGTTTGTAGTTGTTTGTAGTGATTTTGCTTTCGTTGGTAGTCGAACCGTTCAAAAGTTATAAACATTTAAACAAATGGCCAAGAGTATACTTTGTCAATTTTGAAGATGCGCTTTTTAAAATGCGCTTTTTCCAGGTGATTCCGAATCGTTTGTAGTTGTTTGTAGTGATTTTGCTTTCGTTTGTAGTCGAACCGTTCAAAAGTTATAAACATTTGAACAAATGGTCAAGAGCTAATTTTGTCATTTGTTGAGATATTTCAAATCCGCTTGCGCAGTCCTCTTTAGAATTGTTTGTAGCTTTTTTCGTTTTGTTCGTAATTGAATAGTTTAAAGTTACAACGTATTTACAATGAACAAATAACGTAACTCCGTCAATTTTAAGATATCTCGAATCGGCTTGCGCCAAGTGTTTTAGAATCGTTTGTAGTCTGTATTAATTCTATTTTTTGTTTTTTTTATTGTTTTTTTTGTATTTTCTATATTTTTGTAATTTTTTAAATTGTTTTATATATATTTAAATAGATTTTATATTTTTAAAAATATATTTTATATATTTTATAATATATATGTTTTAGTATAGTTATTATATAGTATAGGTATTTATATAGTTTATGTAGTTATTGTTTTATATAGTTATGTTATATATATATATTTTATGTTTTATATGGTTTTATAGTTTATTATAATATGTTATTATATGTTAGTATAGGTTAGTATAGGTTATATATTTTTTTATATCATCGATTATTATATAGATTATAGATTATAGATTAATATATAGAGGCATAGGGAGAGTTTAAGTACTATAAAGGCGAGTTTAATAAAAATAAAGATACGTCCATTATTATCGAAACTGTAGGTTAATTATCTACTACTATGCTATCGCTCGCAAATGGTAGGACAGGTAGTTGGATGCGGGAATTGACGCAGTGATTAAACTCTCAGTTAAAGTTAACACATTCTATATTTACACTATTTTTACAGTGGGTTTCATTTGTACGTGTTAAGTAATCAAGAGGGACGTATTTCCTTTGTCCTCCTCGTTCTCGAGTTTGCGTCCACTGGTCGTGAGACGTCTTGGCTGGTGAGTTGATGGAGACAGAACCTTCGTCGGTTTGTGTGCCCTGGCTGTTGGCAGTGGCGACAGAGACCTCGTTCGTTTGTGTGCTTACTGTGCACCGTTGAAGCAAGGCCCAGGGTGGCAGTTGCCACGGCACGGAGACCACGGAGCGTATCCTCGGTGTCCTCGGCCTCGTTGGGCTCTCGTCGACTGACGAGAGTAGGATAGGCGATGACGGATGCAGATCCAGTTCCGGCTCTGAATATGTGGTATCAGGTACCGGAGTTGGCGCACCACCTCGTGTCGATGTCCCCGTCGATGCTGGCGGCCCGGAAGTCATTGGTGCGGTAATCGCCGGTGGCGTTGCCCTCGGGCGCTTATTAGGCGGTAAGGCGTCGGTGTCCGGACGAGGCAGTGTCGTTCAGGGGCCCAAGCGTTTGGCACAGGACCCGGGGCGTTTGTCGCCGGAGCGAGGGCGCTTGTCGCCTGAGCGTGAGAGTTTAGCGCCGGGCAGGGGCGGAAGTGCGCCAGTGATTTGGCGTATGGCGTCAGGTGTAGGCGAGGATACGCCGGTGCTGAGGCGTAGAGCGCCGGGTGATGGCGAGGATGCGCCGTATCCTTGGCGAGGAGCGACTGAGCTGTTTGGGCGCAGGGCGCCGAGCGAAAGCGGGGGTGCGCCGGCTTTATGGCGTTCCGCGCCGGTCACTTGGTCGCCCTTCCTTCTGACGAAGTGGAGAGGCGTTGGCCGGGTCTGTCGGCAAGTTACGACCTCCTCCAGTGGAGGAGGGATGTTCTCCTTGTAGCCCGTAATTTTGGTCATGATCTTCGGCGTCTTCCTTAGGAGCGCTGGGCGCTTGTTAAAAAAAATGCGTGAGCCGATCTGATCTAACTCTGCGGGGAGTCCCCCTTATATATCCCGCGGGCCGTCTTTCTACTCGCGAAAAAGCAAACTGGCGTGCGGCGCCTAGCGGAGGTGCCCGGTACTACGCGGCGCGTCTATATGTAGCCGCCCGCGCTGTTTTTCAACTGCGGGAAAGCTAACTGGGCGCGCGCCACCTAGCGGCTGCGCCCGGTACTTAGCGTCGGCGCGCACTACTACGTCTCGTGTGGCGTATACCGCCACAGAAACTATAAATCTTTTCTATCTATCTATCCCTCTCGAGATAGAAGTCGCGCAAAAAAAGACCGATTAATATGTCTGTTGCTCAGAGAAACATCATATTTTTGTGTCTCTTATTATTTTAACTTGCTTGTATGAAAGTTTTTAAATTTGGATATAAAATAATAAATGTACTCTTTTTTTCTGTAGAAGTGCACGCTCAGTTACAAGACATGGTTTTTTATTTGTTGAAAGGCCATCGTGCATTTCCCATCTGCCAGTTATTTTGCGAATATACGATATACATATAACGGCCTATACTTTCGCCTGGGATATAAACTATTGCAGCGACAAATTTATACTTTTTTTTGACAAAAATATAATTCATCGGGTAATTCAGCTAAAGTAAATTGTTTAGATGAATTCGGGTATCCAAGACGTGATGCTAGCTGATCATTTTCTAAACATTCAATGTCTATAAATATATGACTTCCGCCAATGCACGTTGAGTTTACTTTCGCGCTTTTGCAACGATTGCACTATAGTTATTTGCTTTGCAGCATTGATCAACTGCTTCTTGCAGTCCTTTTATGCCATGTTTGTAAAATGGAATTGTGTTGACATTTAACACAGGTGTTACGTGTTTTGTGTGAAACTCGCAATCATGACATTGATATGTGAATTCGGATGATGGCACATTATGCATTAAATACATAGAAATTAAAGATGACGCATTCATGGCACAATCTAAAACCCCATCTTTGGGAGAAATAATACTACTCATTATTGCAGCTCTTATGTCGTACATTTTTTGTGTAATTCCTGCAGAACACAAATTTTTGACAAATTCAAAAGTTGGGTTACACAATTCATTTACATATTGATTATATTGAGGCCAATCGCGATAACCGCCAATAATGCACTGTATCGTTGCATCAAAAGGACAAGTATTTTTAATCATTATGCGTTTGTTCTTGATTTTGGCGGGAGGTAAACAATTGCCATTGATTGATAGAGTTGTAGTATAACTAAATTTAGGTCGCTTATGTAAATTTTCAATGTCTGGAAATGCAGTTAGATATTTTCCTCGTGGATTTTTTATTTTATTGAGACCTTTCCACGATTCCATTTCATTTAAGAATGAATTTGCGTCATTTATAATTTCATCCGATATATCGTTACTGACTTTAGAAATAGTATTATTTTCATTAATTTAGTAACATTTCTTTATCTTGTTTATTTTTATGTGATAGGCTGCAGTCAACATTATCACTCGAATTAACATATTTATCGAAATTATTAAAAATATTAGGATGATTATTATCAGGATCATCAGGATTAATATCTGAATTATTAATATTAGGATCACCATCGTTATAAAACATTTTTTTTTCATCAAATGTTTTGTTACAATTAGATTCAATTTTATTCTGTGAAAAATTATTAGTTGCATTTAAAAGTTTAATTGTGCCAGCTAACGATCTTAGATGCAAAACAATAAATTTGTCAATTCGGGTTGATTTAGCACCTTTAAATATTAGGTTTTTAACTTCTCTGAAATATTCTTCGCTACGAGCAGACGTAGCAACTGAATTTATCTTCCTTATACAGGAACTCGAAGTATTTTCTATTGCAGATATGACAGCAGTCCATAGCACAAAATGTTTGCTTAATTTAAGAAAACGCTTACCGAAGTCAGGACAATAATAAGGATTAGGATGAGTTTCGCTATCAGTTTTCGTACTATCCTTTTCTATTTTCTGCAAGAATTTATCGATTTCACTATTAGACGTATTATCTGTGTCATCTTCGGAATCTGTAAATGTTACTAATAAATTAGAGTCAGTAACTTCGTATGCTGCAATGTCTGTCTTCATGAGTTTAAGGAGTCTACGTTGCGCACTGTAACAGTGGTTGTCAACGTCCTCTACATCTTCCATATTCGAAAAAGACACGGTCAACACATCCGTACAGAGACGATTAAAATCATTAATTGTAGTGCAGTTCGATAAAATACCTACACAACGGATGTAAAAATCTTTAACGCTGGCTGGCTTGTGAATAAAACAAGGCCATCGACATACTAGTTTTATTAAGTGTGCAATATCAATGCGGATAACGCATGTTATTAATTTTTTGTAAGTTGAGGCTAATAGCATAATCATACAATTGTTAACATAGGTTCGCAGATCAATGTTATTAAACGAAAGAGTAACAGCATTAAGAAGTGCCAATGAATAGTCTATCAAGATGCTCAAGGATATAAATAAGAAGAGCAGACTCGGCACTCGAAGATTTTTCGTTGCTCTGTTTCATACAGGAACTAAAAATGCCTCGCAAACCGAAGAAGACTGTATCTGATATCTACGATTCTCTGAAAGAGCTGCAATTCATTTATGAAAATAATTTTTGACCTTACAATGATCCCATCTGGCAAACTGCGGCAGATTTGTTAGATGGCTCCATGAGTAAATGCTATATCTACATGTATATTACGCAAAATAGAAACGGTATAGTGGATAAATTATATGGGAAAGATTTATTATCCGTTAAACCTGACATTTCAAAGAATGAATCGGACCAAAGTATTCATTCCAACTGGTCTATGAATGAATTAAAGTCTGTATTACCGCCGTTACGTGCAGACATACACATATTAAAATGCGAATGGGATAAGATCGACTCACACATCGTATCGTATAAGAACCGTGCATACGAAGTATTAAAAACTGGTTGGACTGATATCATTTATGATCACATATGGAAGCAATTAAAAATCCCTTGTGCTTTTCATTTTAAAAATGCAAAAATAAGTCATGTTCCTGGCGATATCTTTTTAAATATAAAAGGAAAATGTGCAGAATGTAATAATGAAATAAACATTTACAGTACAAATGAACCGACGACCGAAGGTATTCATTTACATATCTCCACTTATGATACTCGAAATATTATTCATAAAAAAAACGGCAATTACGTGGAAGTAAAAGAAAAAGTGTTGTAAAGGAAGTACTTGAGAAATCGACATATGCATGGCGGAAAGAAAAAGCTAATGAATTAATGGAATTTGGTGATGTGGAACCTACCACTTTATATTCTGAAGATGTTTTACGTAAGGCAAAACAATTATATAAAGATGAAAAATTAGGAGTATCAGATATCAAAGATCCAATCTCTTCTTTAATACAATTAAAATATTGCTTGGAATTCGCTGGTTGCATTCATCAAATAGGTTTGGATAAATTTTATATTATGTACTGGAGCCCAGAACAAACATTTTTATTTAAACAATTTATAAAAAACGACAAATCTGGTAGTATTAGTATTGATGCAACAGGGTCTATAATAAAATCACTTCCAAAACCGGATGGTTCTAAAGGTGTCATGTTTTTATATCAAGCTGTTACGGCTTTAAATGGGAAGATACTTCCTATATTTCAGATGATTTCAGAAAATCATGATACTAATATGCTAACATATTGGATGAGAGAGTGGTTGCGTTCTGGTGTGCCATATCCTAAACAAATAGTGATAGACTATTCATTGGCACTTCTTAATGCTGTTACTCTTTCGTTTAATAACATTGATCTGCGAACCTATGTTAACAATTGTATGATTATGCTATTAGCCTCAACTTACAAAAAATTAATAACATGCGTTATCCGCATTGATATTGCACACTTAATAAAACTAGTATGTCGATGGCCTTGTTTTATTCACAAGCCAGCCAGCGTTAAAGATTTTTACATCCGTTGTGTAGGTATTTTATCGAACTGCACTACAATTAATGATTTTAATCGTCTCTGTACGGATGTGTTGACCGTGTCTTTTT
>OZ020539.1:491106-642999 GCA_963971435.1 Lasius platythorax
AGATCAATGTTATTAAACGAAAGAGTAACAGCATTAAGAAGTGCCAATGAATAGTCTATCAAGATGCTCAAGGATATAAATAAGAAGAGCAGACTCGGCACTCGAAGATTTTTCGTTGCTCTGTTTCATACAGGAACTAAAAATGCCTCGCAAACCGAAGAAGACTGTATCTGATATCTACGATTCTCTGAAAGAGCTGCAATTCATTTATGAAAATAATTTTTGACCTTACAATGATCCCATCTGGCAAACTGCGGCAGATTTGTTAGATGGCTCCATGAGTAAATGCTATATCTACATGTATATTACGCAAAATAGAAACGGTATAGTGGATAAATTATATGGGAAAGATTTATTATCCGTTAAACCTGACATTTCAAAGAATGAATCGGACCAAAGTATTCATTCCAACTGGTCTATGAATGAATTAAAGTCTGTATTACCGCCGTTACGTGCAGACATACACATATTAAAATGCGAATGGGATAAGATCGACTCACACATCGTATCGTATAAGAACCGTGCATACGAAGTATTAAAAACTGGTTGGACTGATATCATTTATGATCACATATGGAAGCAATTAAAAATCCCTTGTGCTTTTCATTTTAAAAATGCAAAAATAAGTCATGTTCCTGGCGATATCTTTTTAAATATAAAAGGAAAATGTGCAGAATGTAATAATGAAATAAACATTTACAGTACAAATGAACCGACGACCGAAGGTATTCATTTACATATCTCCACTTATGATACTCGAAATATTATTCATAAAAAAAACGGCAATTACGTGGAAGTAAAAGAAAAAGTGTTGTAAAGGAAGTACTTGAGAAATCGACATATGCATGGCGGAAAGAAAAAGCTAATGAATTAATGGAATTTGGTGATGTGGAACCTACCACTTTATATTCTGAAGATGTTTTACGTAAGGCAAAACAATTATATAAAGATGAAAAATTAGGAGTATCAGATATCAAAGATCCAATCTCTTCTTTAATACAATTAAAATATTGCTTGGAATTCGCTGGTTGCATTCATCAAATAGGTTTGGATAAATTTTATATTATGTACTGGAGCCCAGAACAAACATTTTTATTTAAACAATTTATAAAAAACGACAAATCTGGTAGTATTAGTATTGATGCAACAGGGTCTATAATAAAATCACTTCCAAAACCGGATGGTTCTAAAGGTGTCATGTTTTTATATCAAGCTGTTACGGCTTTAAATGGGAAGATACTTCCTATATTTCAGATGATTTCAGAAAATCATGATACTAATATGCTAACATATTGGATGAGAGAGTGGTTGCGTTCTGGTGTGCCATATCCTAAACAAATAGTGATAGACTATTCATTGGCACTTCTTAATGCTGTTACTCTTTCGTTTAATAACATTGATCTGCGAACCTATGTTAACAATTGTATGATTATGCTATTAGCCTCAACTTACAAAAAATTAATAACATGCGTTATCCGCATTGATATTGCACACTTAATAAAACTAGTATGTCGATGGCCTTGTTTTATTCACAAGCCAGCCAGCGTTAAAGATTTTTACATCCGTTGTGTAGGTATTTTATCGAACTGCACTACAATTAATGATTTTAATCGTCTCTGTACGGATGTGTTGACCGTGTCTTTTTCGAATATGGAAGATGTAGAGGACGTTGACAACCACTGTTACAGTGCGCAACGTAGACTCCTTAAACTCATGAAGACAGACATTGCAGCATACGAAGTTACTGACTCTAATTTATTAGTAACATTTACAGATTCCGAAGATGACACAGATAATACGTCTAATAGTGAAATCGATAAATTCTTGCAGAAAATAGAAAAGGATAGTACGAAAACTGATAGCGAAACTCATCCTAATCCTTATTATTGTCCTGACTTCGGTAAGCGTTTTCTTAAATTAAGCAAACATTTTGTGCTATGGACTGCTGTCATATCTGCAATAGAAAATACTTCGAGTTCCTGTATAAGGAAGATAAATTCAGTTGCTACGTCTGCTCGTAGCGAAGAATATTTCAGAGAAGTTAAAAACCTAATATTTAAAGGTGCTAAATCAACCCGAATTGACAAATTTATTGTTTTGCATCTAAGATCGTTAGCTGGCACAATTAAACTTTTAAATGCAACTAATAATTTTTCACAGAATAAAATTGAATCTAATTGTAACAAAACATTTGATGAAAAAAAAATGTTTTATAACGATGGTGATCCTAATATTAATAATTCAGATATTAATCCTGATGATCCTGATAATAATCATCCTAATATTTTTAATAATTTCGATAAATATGTTAATTCGAGTGATAATGTTGACTGCAGCCTATCACATAAAAATAAACAAGATAAAGAAATGTTACTAAATTAATGAAAATAATACTATTTCTAAAGTCAGTAACGATATATCGGATGAAATTATAAATGACGCAAATTCATTCTTAAATGAAATGGAATCGTGGAAAGGTCTCAATAAAATAAAAAATCCACGAGGAAAATATCTAACTGCATTTCCAGACATTGAAAATTTACATAAGCGACCTAAATTTAGTTATACTACAACTCTATCAATCAATGGCAATTGTTTACCTCCCGCCAAAATCAAGAACAAACGCATAATGATTAAAAATACTTGTCCTTTTGATGCAACGATACAGTGCATTATTGGCGGTTATCGCGATTGGCCTCAATATAATCAATATGTAAATGAATTGTGTAACCCAACTTTTGAATTTGTCAAAAATTTGTGTTCTGCAGGAATTACACAAAAAATGTACGACATAAGAGCTGCAATAATGAGTAGTATTATTTCTCCCAAAGATGGGGTTTTAGATTGTGCCATGAATGCGTCATCTTTAATTTCTATGTATTTAATGCATAATGTGCCATCATCCGAATTCACATATCAATGTCATGATTGCGAGTTTCACACAAAACACGTAACACCTGTGTTAAATGTCAACACAATTCCATTTTACAAACATGGCATAAAAGGACTGCAAGAAGCAGTTGATCAATGCTGCAAAGCAAATAACTATAAGTGCAATCGTTGCAAAAGCGCGAAAGTAAACTCAACGTGCATTGGCGGAAGTCATATATTTATAGACATTGAATGTTTAGAAAATGATCAGCTAGCATCACGTCTTGGATACCCGAATTCATCTAAACAATTTACTTTAGCTGAATTACCCGATGAATTATATTTTTGTCAAAAAAAAGTATAAATTTGTCGCTGCAATAGTTTATATCCCAGGCGAAAGTATAGGCCGTTATATGTATATCGTATATTCGCAAAATAACTGGCAGATGGGAAATGCACGATGGCCTTTCAACAAATAAAAAACCATGTCTTGTAACTGAGCGTGCACTTCTACAGAAAAAAAGAGTACATTTATTATTTTATATCCAAATTTAAAAACTTTCATACAAGCAAGTTAAAATAATAAGAGACACAAAAATATGATGTTTCTCTGAGCAACAGACATATTAATCGGTCTTTTTTTGCGCGACTTCTATCTCGAGAGGGATAGATAGATAGAAAAGATTTATAGTTTCGATACTAATGGACGTATTTTTTATTTTTATTAAACTCGCCTTTATAGTACTTAAACTCTCTCTATGCCTCTATATATTAATCTATAATCTATAATCTATATAATAATCGATGATATAAAAAAAAAATTTAACCTATACTAACCTATACTAACATATAATAACATATTATAATAAACTATAAAACCATATAAAACATAAAAAATATATATATAACATAACTATATAAAACAATAACTACATAAACTATATAACCATATATAAATACTTATACTATATAATAACTATACTAAAACATATATATTATAAAATATATAAAATATATTTTTAAAAATATAAGATATATTTAAATATATATAAAACAATTTAAAAAATTACAAAAATATAGAAAATACAAAAAAACAATAAAAAAAACAAAAAATAGAATTAATACAGACTACAAACGATTCTAAAACACTTGGCGCAAGCCGATTCGAGATATTTTAAAATTAACCGAGTTACTTTATTTGTTCATTGTAAATACGTTGTAACTATAAACTATTCAATTACGAACGAAACGAAAACAGCTACAAACAATTTTAAAGAGGACTGCGCAAGCGGATTTGAAATATCTCAACAAATGACAAAATTAGCTCTTGGCCATTTGTTCAAATGTTTATAACTTTTGAACGGTTCGACTACAAACGAAAGCAAAATCACTACAAACAACTACCAACGATTCGTAATTACCTGGAAAAAGCGCATTTTAAAAATCTTTAAAATTGACAAAGTTTACTCTTGGCCATTTGTTTAAACGTTTATAACTTTTGAACGGTTCGACTACAAACGAAAGCAAAATCACTACAAACAACTATAAACGATTCTAAAGAGGACTGCGAAAGCGGATTTGAAATATCTCAACAAATAACAATATTAGCCTTTCGCCATTTGTTTAAACGTTTATAACTATTGAACGGTTCGACTACAAACGAAAGCAAAATCACTGCAAACAACTACAAACGATTCTAAAGAGGACTGCGCAAGCGGATTTAAAATATCTCAACAAATGACAAAATTAGCTCTTGGCCATTTGTACAAATGTTTATAACTTTTGAACGGTTCGACTACAAACGAAAGCAAAATCACTACAAACAACTACAAATGATTCGGAATCATCTGCAAAAAGCGCATTTTAAAAATCTTCAAAATTGACAAAGTTTACTCTTGGCAATTTGTTTAAATGTTTATAACTATTGAACGGTTCGACTACAAACGAAAGCAAAATCACTACAAACAACTACAAACGATTCTAAAGAAGACTGCGAAAGCGGATTTGAAATATCTTAACAAATAACAATATTAGCTTTTGGCCATTTGTTTAAATGTTTATAACTATTGAACGGTTCGACTACAAACGAAAGCAAAATCACTACAAACGACTACAAACGATTCTAAGGAGGACTGCGAAAGCGGATTTGAAATATCTCAACAAATAACAATATTAGGTTTTGGCCATTTGTTTAAATGTTTATAACTATTGAACGGTGTGACTACAAACGAAAGCAAAATCACTACAAACAACTACAAACGATTCGGAATCACCTAGGAAAAGCGCATTTTAAAAATCTTTAAAATTGACAAAGTTTACTCTTGGCCATTTGTTTAAATGTTTATAATTATTGAACGGTTCGACTACAAACGAAAGCAAAATCATTACAAACAACTACGAGCGATTCTAAAGAAGACTGCACAAGCCGATTCGAGATATCTCTAAAATTGACAAAGTTACGTTATTTGTTTATTGAAAAAATGCTGTAATTTTTAAACTATTCAACTACAAACGAAAGGAAAATCACTACAAACAACTACAAACGATTCTAAAGAAGACTGTGCAAGCGGATTTGAAATATCTTTAAGTCGGGTGACAGTCATTTTTAAAAAATTTTTTATTTTTTTATGGCTTGAACTACAAACGAAAATATTGTTACTACAAACAACTACAAACGAAATACTATCGTTTTATTTATTGAAAACTTAATTTATTAAAAGTTGGGTGCTAAGTTCACATAGGTCCGTACGCGAAATAAAATTTGTAGAATTTGCGATAATATTGAAACAAAACATTTTCCAACTTTACATATCAATGTTAGTATGCTAATCGAAAAAGGTCTAGGAACTGTCCAAGAAGCGATTAATGATACTAAATTAAATGAATGTGCAATCAAATGCAAACATTGCAATAATATTATTAACAGGACGAATTAGTATCCACACGTATTTTTAGATACAAGTTTAATAATAGATTCACACTATAATTCTGAGACATATTTTGAATCAACATTAGACAGTATCACATAATCGATTTATCTCGATGATCATAATTATACGCTGTACGGTATAATCAATTATATATCTTATAACAAAACTAATACTAATGAAAATTTAAGGCAAGGACATTACATAGCGATTGCATTTACTGGAATGCATTGGTATGAGTATGATGACCTTAAAAAAGGAAGGAATTTTGTATCATCACAAAAAATAGTTACACCTCATGTAGTTATGTACACACAATAAATTTCAATATTTCAGAAACAATTTTTTATTTCAGCTTTTATTATATAGAAATTTTATTATACATAGAGAATTTTTAAATTTGACATGTGCGTGCAATTTTATAGTTGTTACTGTCGTAGTTTCGCAAAAGTAAGTTTATAAAGTTTATTTTTCATTTATTTTTTGTTATTCTTGTTTCAATATTTTAACATCATTTAGGACAAATATATATATGTATATATATTTACCATTTCATTTTTTTAAGAGCATTGTAATAATATATTTCTTTTGCGTTCATTCTCATTCTTGCACTTTATAATATTTATATTTTTCTTCTTTTGTATTTTATAATATTATTGTACTTTTATTTCTTCAATGCTATACTATTATTCGTATTAGTTTTAGAATATATTACTCTTTTGTGCATTATATGTATATAATATTATCTTTTTAAATATTGTTCTGCCCCCTCGGACCTGCATCCTCATCCTCGGGATCACCCCGTATACGTTTCCGGGAGATCGTCGTCAAGAGGGTTGTTTATCAACAACCCCGGACTTTCCTTTGTTTATCGGCACCATCTTTAGTCTTGGTCTAGCTATCATACCGAATTGACGTGTTACGCGACCACAGACAATATTTCCATTATCATTGTATTTCTTCTTCTTTGTATCTCTAAAGGGTCGTCATTCCATTAAAACATCATTCTTTGTATAACGTGCATTAATTTATTTCGCGTGCGAGTGACAGTGCTTGTGTGAGAGGATATCTTGCGAGATATCGCAAGAGGCGTAACATTTTGGGGGCTCGTCCGGGATTGTCCGAAAAATCCCAACAACGAAATGGCAGCGCAGAATTCTCCGAGAACTACACGATCTCGAGCGGCTGTCAACGAGGCTTCTGACACGGATGCGCTACAAGCCGCACTTCGAGAACTTCGAGAAATGCGTGCCGAACGAGAACGACAACAGGCTCACTTCGAGACTTTTCTTCGAGAGAAGGACGAACAGCTGCGTCAACTCGAGCAAAGAATTTCTTCACAGCAAAACCAGCTAAGTCCTTCTAGAAATAGAGCTTGCGGAGACACGCAAACTAATCGTAGAGCTTGCGCGAGTACCGCGAGTGCCGCGATTCCCGCGAGTGATCCGAGTGACGATTTTCGTACGAAAACGGGTTTTAAATTAAAGCCCGATACGTACGACGGGAAAGTTCCGCTGCGGGAGTTCCTCTCCCAATTTCTCCTGATCGCGATCGCAAATAATTGGGACGATAAAACGAAAACGATTGCTCTTGCCGCGAATTTGAGGGGAAAAGCGCGTACCGTTTTAGAAAACGTAGAGAATTTTGAGGAATTAACTTTCGCAGAGTTAAAGTCGAAATTAGAATTGCTTGTCGGGGACGGAAATTTAACTCAGAATTATTATTCACTTTTTACTAATAGAAAACAAAAATATGGGAAAGATTTTGCTTCATTCGGGGCCGAACTCGAGAGACTTTCGCGACTAGCTTACCCCGAATGTCCTTTCACAGTTCGCGATAAAATTGCATGCGCGCAATTTGTTTCTGCGTTGTCAGACAATTTTGTAAAAAGAACCCTCCAATTAGAAGGGATAACTTCTTTAAATTTAGCCATTTGTTTGCGAGTCCACGAAATCTCGGTAATATTGTGAAAAAGAGTCAAACGCGCGACCCCAAACAATGCTCCCCCCACCATGATTACGCCGAATTTCGCGCGAGAATCCGGGAACCAAGGCTTCGTTTCAGCAGAACCACTCGAGCTCTCCTCGAACATATATAAAGAGTGATCCATATAAGCTGTGTTCCGATAGTTATTGACTTTTTTTGCTATATCATAGCTCTTTCAAATCAATCGTGCGACCGAAAAGTTAAATAAAACCAATCAGTTATCCGTCTAATTATACATCAAAATTTCTATTAATGTGATTGTCTAAATAATTATAATAAAGTGTTAGTGGTTTACAATCGTGTGGATATTATTACATAAATCACCGAAGTTTCCTGCCTTGATCTCCGAATTCTCTAAAGAGAACTAAACTAGCGAACTCCTCGGAAGCCTTCAACAACTTTACAAATTTTTTGGTTGCTTCCTCAACACCATTGAAAGAGGAAAAGCCATTAAAATTATTCGAGAAGAGAATTTTGAAAGAAATAAGAGAGATTTCGAAAATAATAGAAATAAAAGAGATTTCGAAAATAATAAAAATAAGAGAGATTACGAGAATAATGGGAATAATGGAAATAATGCGAGATTTAATAAAAACCACGAAAGACAAAATTTTCAAAAAGGAGAGAGGAACCACGCGCAAACAAATTCCGAGAAAAAGAAAGAACATTTTGACTCGAAAGGGAAAGCGCAAGCGAACAATTTTTCCTCGAAGGATAAAGAATGTTGGTCTTGCGGAAAGACCGGACATTTGCGGTTTCAGTGCCCTGACGCAAAGGGAAACTAGAATTGGTTGAACTTTTCGGGGAAAGTTCGACTTTTTCAGATAACACCCCGATTTCAGATTTTGTCGAGTGTAGCGTTAGAAGGATCCAAAAGAAAGATTATTTTTCGTATTTCGGGAAATTGAACGGAAAAAGTTGTCTTTTTAAAATCGATACAGGCTCTGACGTTTCTTTATTGAATAATAGATTAATAGGAGAAGATCTTGAAAAGATTTCAGTCAAAAATATTAATTTAAAGTATCCAACCGGAGAGAAAATTTTAATTGAATTTTTAGTAAAAGTTAAAATTGAAATCGGGAATTATTTAGTTGAAATTCCTTTATTTATTGCTGATATTCATGATCAATGCATTCTCGGAATTGACTTTCTTAAAATGATTAATTTGGATAATGTTTTTAATAAAGCTTTTAACGAATTTACGAATAACGAAGAATTAGAGAATTTTCAATGTTCAAGAATAAAAGATTTTTCAAAGAAAATCCCATCTATTTTAAATGAACTTTTTGAAAAGAGTTCAATTGATTTGCAAGAAACTCAGAAAGAAACTTTTATCAACTTTTTAAATAAATTTCAAGATCTATTCTCCTGCGATATTGTTGCCGGGGATTGCAATGTTATCGAACATGTCATAAATGTGAAAGACTCTCTCCCCATAAAACAAGCACCCCGTAGGATTCCTTTTCAGATGAGAGATGAAGTGGATAAAATAATGGAGGAGATGAAAACCGAAAGAATCATTGAAGAATCTCAAAGCCCTTGGGTTTCGCCAGCCGTCATGATTAAAAAGAAAGATGGAACCCTAAGATTCTGTATTGATTACCGGAGACTAAACGCTATCACGGTAAAAGATTCCTATCCCCTCTCTCGAATCGACGACATATTAGACCAGCTATCAGGTAATTCTTGGTTTTCTACGCTTGATTTGAAGAGTGGTTATTGGCAAATGAAAGTGCGTCCTTCTGACAAAGAAAAAACAGCCTTTTCTATCGGTAAGGGACTTTGGCAATTCACAGTAATGCCTTTTGGATTATGTAACGCCCCCGCGACTTTTGGAAGATTAATGGAAAAAGTTTTACATGGAATTATTTCAAAAAAATGTTTGGTATATTTAGACGACATTATTATTTTTGGAAAAGATTTTATTGAAATGTTTAAAAACCTTGAAGAAGTATTTTTACGATTGCAAAAAGCGAATCTTAAAATTAATCCAAAAAAATGTTTACTTCTGCAAAGAAATGTCAAATATCTTGGATATGTAGTTTCCGAACAGGGCGTTACCACAGATCCAGAAAAAATAACAGCTGTAAAGGATTGGCCAATACCACATACTAAAAAGCAATTGCGTAGTTTCCTAGGATTTTGCTCGTATTATAGAAAGTTCGTTAGAGGTTTTTCTTCGATAGCTAAACCTCTTTTCGCCTTAACAGAAAATCAAATCAAATTTATTTGGAATGACGAGTGTAATAGTACTTTTGAGAAGTTGAAGTTAATGTTATCTTCTTCCCCAGTGTTATCTTTTCCCAAAGGGGAAGGTCAATTCATTTTAGATACCGACGCTTCAAATATCGGAATTGGTGCAGTGTTATCACAAATACAAGGCAAAAAGGAAATGGTCATCGCGTATTTCAGTCGAGTCCTTAGTAAAACCGAGCGGAATTATTGTGTGACTCGTCGCGAGTTATTAGCAATTATTGACGCCATCAAATTTTTTTCGGCATTACCTTTTGGGTCGAAGATTCTTAATTCGAACCGATCACATTTCTCTAAAATGGCTTATGTCTTTTAAGGATCTTGAGGGGCAACTGGCTCGTTGGTTGGAAAGACTCGCAAGTATACGACTTTGAAGTGCAACACCGTAAAGGGGAGTCTTACAAGAATGCCGATGGATTATCCAGACGACTTTGTGAGACTTTTGGCTGCGAATATTGCGCCAAAGTCGAGGGAAGGAACAATTCAAAAAACGAGAAAATAGTTGCTCGACTCATACTCCAAGGAGAAATCTATCAGAATGGCAAAAAGATCAAGAAGAAGATCCTAACATTGCCATTATCATTCAAGGAAAAAGAGAAGGAACACGTCCACCTCGTTCCGATTTGGCGACTCGTGATATTTCTGCTCAAATTTATTGGACATATTGGGATGCATTAGTTCTTCAAAATGGAATCCTTTACAAGAAGTGGGAAGCCCCGAACTTGAAGTCTAGTTTTCTTCAGTTGATTGTTCCTCGGAAATGAGTGAAAGAAATCCTTGAAGAGGTACATGATTCTCCATCCGGAGGTCATTTCGGAGTAAACAAAACCTTGGAAAAGGTTCGAAAACGCTTTTATTGGGCAATTTATAAGCAAGACATAGAAAATTGGTGCAAGTCTTGCAAAGTTTGTGTCTCAAAGAAGGGCCCCACAGGAAAAGGAAAATCTCCCATGCAGATTTATAATGTCGGAAATCCTTTTGAAAGAATCCAGATGGATATTTTAGGTCCACTTCCAATAACTTCTTCCGGAAATAAATATTTGATTGTCATCATTGACTGCTTCACCAAATGGGTAGAAGCTTTTCCCCTGAAGAACATTAGAGCGAAGACGGTTGCAGAAATCTTTATCAATGAATTTGTCTCAAGACATGGAGTACCTTTAGAGGTACACACCGATCAAGGAAAAAATTTCGAGTCGAAACTTTTTGCTGAATTAATGGAACTTCTTGGGATTAGGAAAACACGGACTACCCCGTTACATCCTCAGTCTGATGGCCAAGTCGAACGACAACATCAGACTATAATAAACTACTTAGCGAAGTATATTTCTCAAAATCAAAAAGACTGGGATCGGTGGATTCCCATGTTTCTTTTAGCCTACAGATCTTCGAAGCATGAAACTACTGGGATGACTCCTGCGGAATTATATTTCGCTCGAGATTTAAGACTTCCAGTAGATTTATTACGGGGAAATCTTCCTAACCCTGAGGAAGAAGAATCATCTTCAATTGAGAATTTCGCTAGTACTCTTAGAGAAAAACTAGATGAAATTCATTCCGAAGTCAAAGAGAAGATGGATATAAAATCTTCTCGAGTGAAGAGTTGGTACGATAGGAGAGTTAGAAAGAAGACTCTTTCTCCTTCTATTTCAAGAAGGAGAGAGAGTCTGGTTTTACAACCCCCGAAGAGTTAAAGGAAAAGCTCCCAAGTTGCAGAGCAATTGGGAAGGACCTTTCTCTATACTAAAGAAATTCAACGATGTGGTGTATTGCATTCAGAAGACACCCAGACATCGGAAGAAAGTGGTTCACGCGGATAGATTAGCTCCATTTATAGAAAGAAATGTTGTTAATTGTTAGTTAGAAATAGGTCAGAGCCTGAATAAAGATTATTAGGGATTTGGGAGATGTGTGTGTGCGTGCTTGTGTGTATGTGTGTGTGTATTTTTGTTTTAAAATTTCTACTGCGTAAAGAATGTTTTCTTTTCTAGTCAAAGATCTTCAAAGAGAAGTTTGCCTGAGTCTTCGGTACGAAAAGGTTCTCCGAGAAAGTTCCTGTGGCCGAGACTCACCGACATCAACAACTGACACCTTCCAAAAGGAGATTTCCCATTCGTTTTGTTCCAAGAATCGTTTGGATCTTCAACTAAAAAGACCGTCTCATTTTCAGCTGGATGGTCATTTGGTTCTTCACAATTGAGAAGACTGTCTCTCTCGTGGTTTTTGATCCGTGGTTTTCCCACGAGACGAAGGGCAAATGCCGAGACAGAGACTTGGGGAGTCCACGAGGGACGATGGGTCCACGGATGATACCCCCCCCCCCTTGTCTGAAGATTCGACGTTTGTTCTTCGATTTTCTCCGGAAGACGCTTCAGCGAGAGCAGCAGAACAACAGCGAGGAGAGCAGGAATTTTCTATTACCTCGGCGGGTGTGAGGAAGAGTCTGGCCAACTTTTCTTAGAAGACACCGCTCGAGTACGGAGAAGAAGAGGGCGAAGCACGGTAACCTGTAGCAGCAGCTCAGGGAGGGCAAGAATCGTCCGGACAGAGAAGACGCAAGGATTGGGACCAGGCGTTTCGCTCGACCACCCATAGCAACAGCTTGGGAAGAGCAGGAGAATCGTCGGTGCCCTGGAATCAGCGTCAGTGTCCTGGGTCTTCAGCAGTCTCCGTGTTGGATTGTCGGGACGACAATCTTGAAGAAGGGGGGCAGTGTTGCGCCCCCTCGGATCTGCATCCTCATCCTCGGGATCACCCCGTATACGTTTCCGGGAGATAGTCGTCAAGAGGGTTGTTTATCAACAACCCCGGACTTTCCTTTGTTTATCGGCACCATCTTTAGTCTTGGTCTAGCTGTCATACCGAATTGACTTGTTACGCGACAACAGACAATATTTCCATTATCATTGTATTTCTTCTTCTTTGTATCTCTAAAGGGTCGTCATTCCATTAAAACATCATTCTTTGTATAACGTGTATTAATTTATTTCGCGCGCGAGTGACAGTGCTTGTGTGAGAGGATATCTTGCGAGATATCGCAAGAGGCGTCCGAGGGACGTAACAATATATTTGTATTTTACTCAAATTTTTTTATATATAATGTACTACATAATATAAAAATGTATTATATAATATATAAATTATATTATAAAATGTACATTACAAAAGTATATTAAAGATAAAATATTATGTTATATGTACATTTATCTATGTGTGTATCTTTCTGAATTATTTATGAATTATTTCCGAATTATTTCATTAATATATTAATTACAGTTTTTTAAATAAACATATTAAACGATTAAGTTAAAAGTTATTCGAATGTGAACAATTTATATTCAAAACTTGTACAAGACATAGCGAAAATTATTTTTTTAAATTTCCAGTAAATCTTGCATCACTTATCATATTTCAAAAGTTACGAAAATAATTATTATTGGACAAAAAGCGATCTGATCGACACTTGAAAAGTTGTTTGACTCTAAATACCCTTAATGCCGAATTTTTTCAAATTTTTTACACTCAAATAACATTAATTATTAATCGGATCGTTTTCGGCCATAATAATTTTCTTCAGAACTCTTGATTTACTAGCCAGAACTCGTGTCAGAACTACTGGAACTCTTAAAAATTTATTTCCGTTGGAACTTAGAAAAATTCGGTACCGAGTATCTTTAGAATCGAATAACTCTTTAATTATTGATCGGAACGTTTTCGGCCATAATAATTTTCTTCTGAACTCTTGATTTACTAGCCAGAACTCGTGCCAGAACTACTAAAACTGTGATTTAACGAGTCAAAATTTCATGCCCGTGCTACCAAATTACGATTTTTTCAAAGCTATATTTCGAAAGTTTGGTTGAATGTAATTTTTTGAAAACTATCAGGAACTCTTCATTATATGTAAAAATATTATAATTAATCATCAGAACTAATTTAAAAAAAAATGTTTTTTTGAATTTTTTTATGTTAATGCAATATCAAAAATATTTTTTATTAATCAGGAACTCTAGTAGACGTAAAAACAAAGCAAATGAGCTATTCAGAACTATTCGATCTCGATTTTCGATGAGAAGTTAGCACCCCCATTTTTGAAACTCAAATTTGGAACCGTTAATCGACGGAACTCTTTTTATTTTTGATAAAGAACTCTTAAACTCTTTAAGAAGAAGCCAGAACTCTAATCAGAATTATAAAAATTGCATGTCGGGTGCTAACTTCATACACCCGGGATAACATATCTTTCTTACAGATAACATATCTTTTCTTATTGAAATGTATATTGGATGCTGTCTTTTTTCAATGAATGTTACTTTCTTTGTATGTTTATTTACTGTGTGTTTCTTTGTATGTTTATTTACTGTGTGTTTTCTCTATTGGATGTTTATAGAAATTGCATTGTACAATCATTTGATTGTACAATGCAATTTCTATAAACATCTATTGTTTTAGTATTATATAGCGATTATATGCATGATATTTCTCTTGTGCGTTTAATCTACTAATATTGTATATTTATTACAATTATCTATTATAATATTTTTATTACGTGTGTGCACTATACTTTAATGTATATATCTTAAGTGTATATAGAGATACAAGATCTTGTGTGCTTATGTGTGTTGTAATATGTATATATTTATAAATCTAATATTTTTTAATAATATATATTTATAAAACATCTATTTCTAATTTAATTTTAATTAATTTATGTAGATTTTGACAATTCTCGAGCAGGGATAAAATGACTGAAATAAACAAAGGCGAAATTTAAAAAAAAATGGAGCTCATTTTTTATAAAAAGGTATATTTAACATATGTCTGCTATTATTATATGTATATTCTTAATTATTATACGAAAACTCTCTTTTGCTCTCTTACTCTTTCTTGCTCGTACCGAGGTGGATCGAGTAGCTGAGGTACGAAAAGGTAAAGAAGTATGAGAAAAAAGTAGAGATTAGGTGTGCGCGCGCGCGTGTGTGTGAGAGAGAGAGAGAGAGAAATAATTAACTTTTATTTCTTTAGGATCACTATAATGGCGAATTCGGTTTAGCGGCCGAAAACGACTTATTAAAAGCCGAGTTACGAGAAATTCAACGGCAATTGGCGGCTGCTGTTGCCGCTAACAAAGAGCTAGAAAAAGAGCCACAGCCGCAGCCAGAGGTATAGCCTGAGCGACGACGAGAGCCACAGCCAGAGCCACAGCCTGAGCCACAGCCAAAGCTACACAAAAAACATGGAAAAGATACTCTACAATGTAAGTATAAAAATAAATAAAGAATATAATAATAGATAATATAAGAAATAGTATAAATATAATAAATATAAATATAATAAATATAATAGATAATATAATAAATATAATAAATAGATAATATAATAAAATGTGTTAAATAATTTTTGTTTTTTGTTACAGTAAAACATAGAACTGCTCGTTGGACACGAGCCGGTAAAAGTCGCGGACGTGGTCGCGGCCGTGGCAACACCATTTTTATTAATATGTAATTTAATGATTATATAATATATAATATATAATTATTTAAATATATTTAATACATTTTATAATGTATGATTATATAAATATATTTAATATATTTACATACTGTAAACCAAATACTGTAAACCAAAGCTTTGTAGAATTAAAAATTTTATAAACTACATACATTTTTCAATCTTTTAATCAAACATTTTCTCTATATAAATAAATAATGTATAATATAATACTGTATAATATAATAATGTAACATATGTGGTGCGTGCATGCGTGCGTGTGTGTGTATGTGCATATGCGTGTATGTTGTATGTTGTGTGTGTAAGAGTTGAGAATACATACATGCGTCGTATATGTGCGTCGTGTATGTGCGTGTGTGTATGTGCATATGCATACATGTGTGTGTGTGTGTAGGTAATAAATAGGGTTAAGAGCATGGTGGAAAGAAATAAGGTGAGGCAATGTGCATCATGAGTTTCAGTTTGGGATCAGCCAATAGGGAACGCCGCACAGTTGTCGGCCATTACTAGCGGTCTATTTGAACAGTATTATACTTAACTAGGGAATTCAAACAAATAGGAATGGATAGGAAAATCTCTCAAAGTCACAATTACTGAAAAATTATTAATTTTTCATAACAAATGGAAATAATATTACGAAAACGAGCTTCCGTAAGGAAACTATATTTTTCTATGGCATCAGTTTTGGAGGAAACAGATTCTTTTACCGATAAACAAGCCATTTTGGAAAAATTATAAATCAAACTTATGAAACATAACAGCACACTCGGACATATAATCCCTCCGAAACAGAAGTACAAAATTTTGCATTACGCATATAATAATTGCCTTAAAAAATAAGAGAAATTGAATATTAAATTACCCTTCAATATATCCATATTTATTACTCAATCACAATAACAGTAACACTTTTTTCAAATAACACTTGATGTAAACAACTTTTACCAATGTGTGTGTGCGTGCTTCACCGTATACTACACTGCGTGACCACGTGTTAGCGAAAAAAAGATGGCGGAAACTGTGCGGATCCCCCACCATGCCTGGGCTGCGCAGAACAGAACGAAACTCGTCACGACTCGTGACTCACGAGGATTGCCTCACCTTATTTCTTTCCACCATGGTTAAGAGTACGTACATGCGAGCGTGTGCGTGTGTGTGTATGTGTGTGTGTGAATGCATGCGTGCATGAAACTATAGATAATAAATATAAATAAATATACGGATACAGATGTGTGATGGAAATAGATTTAAGAAAGAACAAACTTCTTCGAATTAATGGTAACAATAATAAATAATTAATGATTAATGACATCAAAGAAATAATGATTAATGACATCGAATTATTATAGTAGGGGAGCTAGCTCCATTTTTTCGTGATTATTTCGGTACTTATAAAATTTTTTGTGGTGATTCAGAATGTTATTCTATGATCAAAGCTCCGGGGACTGAAAAAAGTGGGTCGTTTTGGGTGGTATAGCCACCCACTTGTGCAAAAAAAATTTTTTTTTTCAAATCATTTCGGTATGTCAGTCATTTTGCACCTTAATTCTTTGATATATTCTATGACTATTTGCATAATTGACTGACAAAAAAGTGGGTCGCTTGTGGGTGATAGGGCCGCCCAAAAATGTCATTTTTTTCAAGTCATTTCGATATGTCAGTCATTTTGCACCATAATTCTTTGACTGATATTCTATGACTATTAGCATAATTGACTGACAAAAAAGTGGGTCGCTTGTGGGTGGTAGGGCCACTCACATGCGCTCGAGTTATATTTTTTCAAATCATTTCGGTATGTCAGTCATTTTGCACCATGATTTTTTGATATATTCTATGACTTTTTGCATAATTGACTGACAAAAAATGGATCGTAAAACCCTCATAAAATATTGTAAATACCACAGTTTGCGACTTGTGAATTTTTTTCTTCTTTAAATTCACCATTGATGGTCATCAGGACTCATTTTTATTTTTATTGTCTTTTCATTACTCAAATAAATAATTGAAAGTACATTGTAAACTGAAGCCAATATCTTTTTTTATGGTCACTTATTATATAATCAAAACAGAAAAAAAGTAATGACAAATAGCATTGAATCATCATCATAAATAATAAATAAAAAAACTAGGAATTTTTTTCTTCTTCTTCATCGTATTTGTCACAATCATTTAGGTCATCTTCATCCTCAGAAAGGTCCTCACTCGATTCTGTAACATTATTTAAAAATTATATGATTATGTTTGACTGATTTTTTTCTCTCGAAGAAAAAAATTCACGCATACCTAGTTCACCTTCCTCATTGCTATCGTCTGACGGCTGAATAACGATGTCATTGATAAATGTTGGAAGATAATTGCCTTCAAACCAGACAAATTAATATTTTCCATTATTTTCTATCCAGCCATTTCTTTGTGGACGCAGAGCTGTCGGATATTTCATGTGAGCATTGCCCCAAACGCTTGTGATATATTGTGCTCTCAATAACTGCTGGAACAACTCGGATTTACAGTGCGGCAAACTCGAAGCATCGTAATTCTTCAATTTTGGCTTGAAAGACTCGTTAAGATTTTTGAACTTTTATGTTTTGCAAAAAAGTTCAAATCTTGCTTTATTCCCAGTAAACACGCAGGGCTCATTTCCGTAACAATTACATAATGTTCTATATATTTATATTACAGATCATTAAAATGAAACTATGACGTATCGTTTATGTCAATAACGTAATGAATCTATAATTATTACATAGAATTGTCATGTAATTTTGACATTGCTTTGTTACATAACATTTACGTAATTTAGTGAACGTAAATGTGTATACTCTAAAAGTTTCGTAAATGCTACGTAACTTTAATGACATAATTGAAACATTATATTAAATATGTAATATTTATGTATTTTGGTGAATGTGAATGTGCACACTCTAAAAACTTCATAAATACTACGTAACTCTAACGATATAATTTTAACGTTATGTTAAATACGTAACATTTATGTATTTTGGTAAACGTAAATGTGTATACTCTAAAAGTTTCGTAAATGCTACGTAACTTTAATGACATAATTGAAACATTATATTAAATATGTAATATTTATGTATTTTGGTGAATGTGAATGTGCACACTCTAAAAACTTCATAAATATTATGTAACTCTAACGATATAATTGTAACGTTATATTAAATACGTAACATTTATGTATTTTGGTAAACATAAATGTGTATACTCTAAAAGTTTCGTAAATGCTATGTAACTTATGACATAATTGAAACATTATGTTAAATATTAAATATCTATGTATTTTGGTGAATATGAATGTGTACACTCTAAAAACTTTATAAATACTATGTAACTTAACGACATAATTATTGTAATGTTATTTTAAACATGTAACATTAACATTATTTTATTAATGTGAATGTATACATTTTTGTTTAAACCTTGTAAAAAGAATTCGTAAAAAAAGACAAACGTGTGCTTGACGTACACCACACATTTATTGTACTTTGTTGACATTTTTAAGCGTTCTGAAAAAATAGCATGCATATATACATATATAATATCATTGAGAAAAACGTATGTGAAATATTTTCTTAATATAAAATTATAAATGTGGAAAGTAAAATTATATATTAAAAAAAAGGTTTAAAAATGTGCACTATAAATATTTTTTTAAGTGATATATATGCATGCATTTTTCCGTTATGTAGCATTTATGAGGTTTTTAAAGTATACACATTTACATTTATCAAAATACATATAAATGTTACGTATTTAACATAACGTTTCAATTATATCATTAGAGTGTTAAGTAGTGTTACGTCCAGACTCGAAAGAAAGAAAAAAAAAAGGAAAAGATATAGTCAGAAGGAAGGACCGTAATTTACCGTTTCTCGAGACAGATGTTTCTAGGCACGTGCCTCGAGTCAAGTGAAATCTAAAGCCCGAACAGGTCAACGACTGGGTAGGTCGTTATGACTCTGTTCGTAGGGCATTCACTTGAAAGTCCCTTTTCGGTAAGAGAATTTAATCCCTTTTACACGGGACGGGACCCTGTGCGATTTTGGAATGAGGAGATGAGAACGGGATTAGTTTAAATAAATGAAGTTCGTTTAAACATAATTTTTTATTCTAAATTAATGAAGTAAAAATTTTGATTGATATAAAATCTTAGGTTGTAGTACATGATATATATATATTTATATTTAACTACTGATAGCGTATGTTAATTAAATAGTGTGTGTGTGTTTGTGAGTGTGTATCTTTTATTTCCGCGGGTGTTACATAAATTCGGAGGTCATCAGGCAGAAAAGTCTAGGGTAGATTCTATATTCTATCATTAGATTAAAATTTCTGACTGGATGATACAATTGATTTTTAATTAGGCAAATAAATAGAATAAAAAAATGTGTGTGTGTGTAGTGGTCAAGTAATTTCCTCTATGACGACTGAGGATGGGGTATGAAAATATTCTTTGAAGGTTTCAATAGGAATCGCGAATGGATAAGGAGAAAATCGGGTATACCAAGGGAGGAGGGTCCCACAAGGATATATTCTTGCCGCTAATTCGAGCTCTTCGAAATCAATCGAATCAGGCCCAAACGAGAGGGTTCCCTCGGGTAAGGGTAATTCCAGGATAGGGAATCTTTGAGCTAGGAATTCAAAACATCCGATATCGCCTATCTGTTTGATGCGAGCACGAGCCTCCTGGTCGAGATCGGGGGTGTCGTTATCAATACAGATTACTTCAATATCTGCGTTGGATTCAGGAGGTTGAGGGGAAGCGGGAGGAGAGTCGTCGAGCGTAATTACTGGCGGAGAGTACGAGGGTGAATGTAAATTGATTGAGTGATAATTGTTAGAATCGTAGTGAGAATGATCGGAGGCAGTTAAATCTAAAGTCGCCGCTTGTGCCCGAGCCAATTCCTTCCTCAGGCGACGATTGCGCCGATTTCGCGAACGTTTGGCGACGTTTCGCGAATTTCGCCAAACGGGCTTCACTACCAGGAAGACAATTGTTAATTGTTAATTGTTAGGGGAAGCCGAACGTTTTATTTAAAGAACAACTCTTGGATTTAAAAAAAAAATAAAAAGAGCAGTTTTTTCAACTGATTAATGCTAGAATATATATATATATATATATATGTGTGTGTGTGATAACGTCTATTTTCCTATATGGATGGGAACAGCCAGGATGAATGTTGTAGATGGAAGGGAAGGCAGGCCGTGAGTATCGTGAGTATTGTGAGTATTGTGAGTTTACGCTGCTATAAGCAGGAAACCCTTCAACGATGTATGTGAGTATTGTGAGTATTGTGAGTTTACGCTGCAATAAGCAGGAAACCCTTCAACGATGTATGTGTGTATATCGCGAGTTCTCGCTGGAATAACCAGGAAACTCTTCAACGATATGTGTGTGTGTATCGCGAGTTCTCGCTGGAATAACCAGGAAACTCTTCAACGATATGTGTGAGTGCGATTAAGTGTGAGTGTGAGTGTGGAGGAAATTTGTAAAGGTTGATGGAGATCAAGGATGATTGTGAGGTGTGAATTTTGATTTGAAAGGGTGTTCAAACAATCCAATTAATTATCATGTACTTCGTTTATTTTATGCTCATCGCCTTTAAATCTGATTCTTATTATTCTCAATCCAGCGAGTTCTCGACGAGCGGTATTTACCTTTTTTTCGTACTTCGCACGTCTTACCGCGCGTCTCGCATCATCACAAGGCGTTCCCGATCAGCTGTTCGATCCGACAAAATCTCGAGACCTTGACACACATATTTTCGCCGAATTTATATAGTCAGCGATCGACCGTATTCAGAGAATCATCTCTCGCAAAAAGCGCTTTACTTATACTCGTGTTCTTGTTCTCCGCGATCGAAACCATCTGCTTTTCGAAATCTAATCGTGTAATCATCTTCAAGTTCATTATTAGTGATTAATAAATTGCATTTGCATTTAGTGATTCAATAATAATTTACCTAATTCTATTCGCGCACGCTTTAACAATAAACATTTTGGTCCTTCGAGCCGGATTGACGGATTCTTCGATAGTTCGTAACGCACAGCAATCTTCTCGTCTCTGTCTCGCGCTTGCAAGACATTATCGCTCATAGTGATTGTCAGTGCGCTCTCTCGCAGTGTCTCAGTGAAGTGCCGTCTTTCTTAATTGCATTCGCAACTCTTGAACGCATCATCTCTCGTGAACCGTTAACGACTCAAATTGAACAAGGAGCGCTCGTGACCTTCTCGAACTTTTCACAAGATGTCAACATTCGGATCAGTCGTCGAAAAACAAAACCATCTCTTCGGTCTCATCGCTCGCGCCTTTGAAAATATCAAGAAGCTAGGAGCCGAAAAAATAAACAAATTTTCCCTCGACGCTCGATTGCAAACACTCGAAGCCAATTGGGATAAATTTCAAGGTAACCATGACAAACTCGTCGGCAGCCTCACGGATGAAATGCGTAAGCATTCCTATTTCGCTGACGATCTTTATGCGAAATGTGAAGAAAATTACTTCGATTCGAAATCCTGCCTGATGCAAGCTCGCGAACCGTTTATCGAGTCTAATAAAACCGCGAATGACTCGATTCAATCTGAGACTCCGCATTCGGGAGCCTGTCGCTCATTGCCAAAGATCAGCTTACCGAAATTTACCGGTGATTATCATGACTGGCCGTCATTTCGCGATTTGTTTCATTCAATGGTTGGATCAAACCGAGACCTATCGAGTGTTGAGAAGTTGCATTATCTCAAGGCTCAGACTACCGGAGAAGCGTCTCGATATCTCGCTAACATCGCCGTGACCGCCGAAAACTTCTCGCGCGCGTGGCAAGCGCTCACCTCTCGTTATGAGAATCGGCGCATTTTAGTAACAACTTATCTGGATCGCATTTTCGACTTAAAACCGCTAACTCAGAAATCCAGTTCTGACCTCAAGACATTACTATCCACGGTCAAGGAATCTCTTGGCGCCTTGCAGTCCCTTGGTGCGCCCACGGAATATTGGGACATTTTAATCGTTTACGTCGTCACTCGGCGTCTCGACGCACACACCTTAGAGGCTTGGGAGCTCGAAAACGGAAACTCCAACGAACTCGCGTCCTTTGAGCAGCTTGAGCTCTTTCTCGAATCGCGCATTCGGGCGTTGGAAACAGTGCAGTCCCGTGCTACGAAATCCTCAGTTTCCGCGTCGAAAACGAATTCAAAATTCAAATCAGCCGCTCGTGCGCATGTAGCCGTCGCAAGTACTTCAAAATGCTCGTTCTGCAGCGCTGCACATTACATCGCGTCGTGCTCAGAATTCGCAGCAAAATCGCTCAGTGATCGACAGGACTTCGTAAACCGCAAACATCTCTGTTTCAATTGTCTCGGAGCTCATCGCCTTAGCGAATGCCGCACCTTAAAGAGATGTCGATACTGCAAGGGCCAGCATCACACACTGCTTCACCGCGAGGTCGTGTCATCACCCGTCCCAACGACCTCAGCAAACACTTCGACAGCTTCGGGTGCGTCTTCATCAGGATCCATCCCCGCAGCGGCCGTTCAATCTCATCACGCTTCGGTTCCTCTCGAGCGTCCGCGCGTCTTACTTGCAACTGCTTGCATGACGCTGGTTGCAGCACACGGCGAGACTATCAAAATTCGCGCATTGCTTGATCAAGGGTCGGAGGTCTCACTGATCCAAGAATCATTAGTGCAATCACTCCGACTTCCACGCGGTCGTGCTTCAGTGCCAATTCTAAGCGTCGGCACTCAACACGTTGGCTCAACTCGCGGTGTCGTCTCGCTACGGCTTCGATCGCGCATCGATCCATCGATTGAAATCAACGTCTCAGCGTTAATCCTGCCTCGAGTAACTGGTCGGATCCCTGCACAGGCCGTATTAACGACATCCTGGACTCATCTCGCCGATCTGCCATTAGCCGATCCAGAGTTTGCGACACCCGGTGCGATCGACATCATCTTGGGCGCTGATGTTTATGGCTCTCTTCTGTGTGGATCCATTAAGAAAGGACCATCCAACGCTCCCGTCGCGCAGAAAACATCGTTCGGATGGATCATCTCCGGACCAGCCAGCTCCGTAACGGCTACTTCGTGTCCAGCTTCCTTCTCCATCAGATCTACCAAGGACATCGACCTTCAAGAAGAGCTGCAAAAATTCTGGCTGCAAGAGGAAGTCGCCTCTTCAACAATCAATCATCTCAGTCAAGACGAGCTTGAATGCGAAAAGCATTTTCTCGAAACTCATTCTCGAGACAGCACCGGGCGATACATCGTTCGTCTGCCATTCAAATCAAATCACAAGACTCTAGGAGAATCCCGGTCCTTGGCTAATCATTTGCTCGACAAGGTTCGTCATCGCATTCAACGCAATCCATCATTCGGCAACTTGTATGTCGAATTCATGGCAGAGTACGAACGGCTCGGGCATATGCAGAAAGCAACCAATTTTCGAAGTGATCTCTATCCAGTTTATCTTCCTCATCATGGAGTTCTTCGGGAATCCAGCTCCACGACAAAGTTGAGAGTCGTCTTCAACGGCTCATCGCGCACCAACACCGGCGTCTCGCTCAACGAATGCTTGCACGCTGGACCCAAGCTACAGCAAGATCTGGATGCCGTTCTTCTCCGCTGGCGAACTCACGCATTTGTCTTCGCGGCCGATATAGAGAAGATGTATCGGCAGATACTGATCCACCCGGATGATCGAGATCTCCAGCGCATCCTCTGGAGTACAGTCGGAGCTCCTCAAGATTTCCAATTGTGCACGGTCACGTACGGTCTCACCTGTGCTCCTTACCTTGCTCTTCGCATTATTCAACAACTCGCTTCCGACGAAGAGCATCACTTTCCACAAGCGGCCAAGGTCCTGCGCAAGGAGACCTACGTGGACGACATTCTTTCCGGTGCTGACTCTCCGCAAGAAGCTCAGACCAAGGCGGCTCAATTAAACCAACTCCTAATGGCGGGCGGCTTCCGCTTACAAAAATGGGCATCAAACGAAGAATCCATCCTCTCAGGCATCTCAACTTCATCGGAGCTCTCATCCGCTCGAGAACTTCCGAGTGAAACTCGAACTCTTGGTCTCGCTTGGCATCCTAAGACTGACACCTTCAAATTTCACGTGAGGCAAGCTGACACTCATCCACTCACTAAGAGATCTGCCTTGTCTCGTATATCTCAGCTTTTTGACCCACTAGGATGGCTAGCTCCGGTCATAATAGTGGGGAAAATATTCATTCAGCATCTCTGGAAATCGCAAGCCGGATGGGATGATCCACTACCTCCATCTCTTGCTCATGAATGGATCACCTTCGAAGAAAGCTTGCAAGGAGTGTCAGAAATCTCAATACCACGATGGATCTGTACTTCCTCATCAGTTCGAGGCGTCGAACTCCATGGGTTTTCTGATGCATCTCAAGACGCGTTAGGAGCAGCTCTCTATATTCGGACCTTCCACGACTACGCCGATGCCAAGGTCGTACTTCTCGCCGCTAAAAGTAAGGTCGCTCCCGTCAAACGACAGACGATCCCTCGCTTGGAGCTCTCAGCTGCTTTGCTGTTAGCTCGTCTTCTCGCTCGAATTCGAAACATTCTCGACTATCAACATGTCTCCACTCATCTATGGACCGACTCAACGGTTAGCCTCGCCTGGATTCAAGGTCATCCGTCGAAATGGAAGGAGTTCATATCAAATAGAGTAGCCGCCATTCAGGAACTGGCTCCCGATGCGCGCTGGCATCACGTCGCCGGAGTGGATAATCCCGCCGACTGTCTGTCTCGCGGCCTCTCTTCGCATCAACTCCATCATCATCATCTCTGGTGGCAAGGGCCATCATGGCTTCAAGGTCCATCCGTTGGATGGCCGTCAGACGTTCCTTCTATTGACGAATCAATCGACCTTGAAGAACGCCCGCATAAGCCGGTGCAGGTTTCCATGGTAAGAGCAACACCTGATAACTGGGAACTCATCAATCGGTTTTCGCAGCTAACTCAACTTCTTCGCATAACCGCCTGGATTATGCGCGCAACCGCTCGGTTCAAAGGGCTCCAGTGTCCGCCCTCCGTAGACTTGACTGCGGATGAGATTCTCAAGGCTCGCACATTCTGGTTGAAGGAGACGCAAAGGGCTCATTTCAGCCGAGAACTGGATAGCTGCTCTCAGAAAGATGCTCTTCCTCGCTCTCATCCGCTTCTCAAGCTATCGCCATTCGTCGACTCGGAAGGCATTCTTCGCGTCGGAGGACGTTTAAAAAACTCAATCCTCGATTCCGACAGCAAACATCCAGCTATATTGCCCCGTGACTCTCCCTTCTCACGTCTCGTGATTTCAGATATCCATCAAAAGACGCTTCATGGTGGAGTACAGGTCGTGCTTGCAACATTACGGCAGCAATATTGGATCCTCGGCGGTCGAGCTCCAGTCAGCTCCTTCATACGTCGATGCGTTCGATGCGTTCGACATCGCGCCGTCACCGCTAGAGAGATGATGGGCTCGCTACCTACGTCTCGCGTCACACCAACGCGTCCATTTTTAAATTCCGGCGTGGACTATGCCGGCCCCTTCAGTCTACGCACCTGGCGTGGACGCGCCTCTCGTACATACAAGGGCTATCTCATCATTTTCGTGTGCTTTGCCACATCAGCCGTCCACCTCGAACTCGCCACGGACTACTCATCGCAAGGATTCATCGCAGCATACCGACGATTCATCAGCCGACGCGGCCGCTGCAGCACTCTGACGAGTGATTGCGGCACGAACCTTGTCGGCGCCGATTCGGAACTTCGTCGTATGTTCCATTCCGCGTCCAAGGAGGTCGCGGAACTATCTCATCTTCTCGCTGCCGACGGCACTACGTGGAAATTTAATCCGCCCTCGGCTCCACACTTCGGTGGCAAATGGGAGGCGGCCGTGAAATCGACAAAATTTCACCTTAAACGCGTCCTTGGCGAGTCCGTACTCACGTATGAGGAGTTCAGTACGCTCCTCGTACAGATCGAAGCCGTGTTGAATTCGCGTCCGCTTTGCGCGCTTTCCGACGACCCCGCCGACGTCATCGCGCTGACACCCGCGCATTTTTTAGTTGGCGAATCACTGATTGTTGTTCCAGAGCCGTCATTAGCCGAAACGCCGATTTCGCGGTTGTCCCGGTGGCAACTTCTTCGTCACATGCTCGAACGATTTTGGTATCGCTGGTCAACGGAATATTTACAGCGCCTTCAAACCAAAACTAAGTGGCAAAAATCTTCGAATCCCATAACGATCGGGTCTATCGCATTAATTCTCGATGAACGGTTTCCACCGTCTAAATGGCCGTTAGCGCGAGTTACCGCAGTTCATCCTGGATCTGATGGTCGAATTCGCGTCGTCACCGTACGCACTGCTACGTCCGAGTTTAAACGACCGATCGTGAAATTGTGTCCGCTTCCGATCGAATCGAACTAAATTTAACGACCAATATCTGTAATTGTGCGAATATCATACGCAATCGGCCTTCCGTTACATCGCTTTCGACACTGTTGTACTTCGCACCGTGCTTTGTCTATTTTCTCATATTCATTCTATTCCGTGTCTTAATTGTGATCATTCATTGTATATCTCATATGTTTCGCAATTCTGTATTCATGGAGTTTATCACACTCTATTATTATGTTCCAAATCAGCGGCGCTCGTCACGCCCCTGAGGCGGGCGGAAATGTTCAAACAATCCAATTAATTATCATGTACTTCGTTTATTTTATGCTCATCGCCTTTAAATCTGATTCTTATTATTCTCAATCCAGCGAGTTCTCGACGAGCGGTATTTACCTTTTTTTCGTACTTCGCACGTCTTACCGCGCGTCTCGCATCATCACAAGGCGTTCCCGATCAGCTGTTCGATCCGACAAAATCTCGAGACCTTGACACACATATTTTCGCCGAATTTATATAGTCAGCGATCGACCGTATTCAGAGAATCATCTCTCGCAAAAAGCGCTTTACTTATACTCGTGTTCTTGTTCTCCGCGATCGAAACCATCTGCTTTTCGAAATCTAATCGTGTAATCATCTTCAAGTTCATTATTAGTGATTAATAAATTGCATTTGCATTTAGTGATTCAATAATAATTTACCTAATTCTATTCGCGCACGCTTTAACAATAAACAAAGGGGAAAGTTGAGAGTTGAAGATAGTCAATTGAATGATAATAATTTACGAAAAAGATCCAAGAGTTATTCTGAGTGAATATGATAGATATCTAGTTTTGGACGACTTACTCCTTATAGCGTGCGTTGCTGGATTTTAATATAGCGATGAGGTCGGTCTCTCAGGTGGTGTTCCTTGAGAGGGTCAGCGTCGGTGATAATCGTGGTGAGCTTCAGGTCGTGGTGAAATTCAGGAGCGTTCTTAGAAGCACCACTGCACTCACTCGCGCACACTTTTTATAAGAAGTTGTCGTAGAGATGATGAGATGTAGTGATTTAGCGACTTAGTGATGTGATTTTTAGATCTTAGATGTAGCAATTTAGCGACTTAGAGAGATGTGTTAGATGGCTCGCTCCGAGAAAAATCTCGGTTTATATTGAATTTTTGGTACACGCCCTCCGTTGACGATTAGAAATTTTAACTAAATTAATTAGGATTCTTTAATTATCCCACTTATAAGTTTCAGCTACCCCCTCCGTAGGGTAGATTAGAAAAGTGTAACGAATCGGAGGGTTTGTTTTAGTTTCTACGAATAGGAGAGCGTCTTCCAAAAATCGGAAATTCTATGTATTACGCCATCGGCGGCAGCGTTTGTCCAGCGTAATTTATATTTGAGGAAGCGCGTAATGCACTCGCTAATGAAAAGGGGTGACTTTTATTACCCCTTTGAGACAGCGATAATGCGTATGTCGCGTCCGCTGTCCGAGCGCACGTGCAGCTTTCTCGTGCATTTCTCGGTGTTCGTCTTTTCAATTTTTTATTTATTACGATATCCGGTGTGGGAAAGTGACGGCTTGTCCATATTTTTCGGCTTCAGCTGTCAACAGCTTCCTTCTTAAATATGGACAGAGTGTCACGGAGTGTCTCCGAAATGTAATCTTTATGACTTCTTCACTTTTTTTTTATATTTATTGATCCGGATTCTGTCTCATAAAGATGTTGCAGTGTCTATATCTCTATGAGTTTATTAGGTCCACGCGTTATTTCTTAATAGTTTTGGCGCCTATGTGGCGCACTTGCCATAATAAATTCAAAGAGATTTTGACTTTTATGATTTTTCAAAAAGCTGCGTGTTCTTAAGTCGTGGGAAAAAAAAGAATCGTGGAGTCTACTGGACGTAACAGTAGCATTTATAAAGTTTTTAAAGTATAATATACACATTTACATTTACCAAAATACATAAATGTTATGTATTTAATATAATGTTTCAATTATGTCATTAAAGTTACGTAGCATTTACGAAACTTTTAGAGTATATACACATTTACGTTCACCAAATTGCATAAATGTTACATGACAGAGTATAACGACAAAAATACATAACAATTCTATGTAACAATTATAGATTCATTACGTTATTAACATAACTGATACGTCATAGTTTCATTTTGTTCATTTATAACATATAGAGAATATTATGTAAATAATAAATGTACGTTTACTGAAATTACTTAATTATGTTCTTCGTGCAAGACGCATAATTAGCAAATTTTTCTCTACACTATGCATCTGTGTAAGTTATATATATGAACATGCCATTACGGGATAAGTCTGTGATTGGCCATATTTAGTAAGTACTCCATGCAAGTACGTATGAGTGCTCCATTATCGTAAAACCATGCTTCCGCGTGCTAGGCTTTATCTTTTTCAATATGGCCGAATCTACGGAACGCAGTAGTCGTGCGTGCTCAAAAGTTGTGAAAGTGTGGACAGTATCGACGAGATATTGGTAAGTATGAAATCAAAATTAACTTAATAATGAATACTGACAAGTGATAATCATTATCTTGTGGTGAAAAATCTATGCTAAAGATTGAATTCCTCTTGTGCAGATCAAAAGATATACTTATCACATATCACGTGAAAACCACGTGCGCCTAACAAAGAATAAGGGACCTCGTGCTGACGCCCGGCGAAAGATACACCCTCGATTATTTTATATATTTATATATTTATCGATGATTAAACTGAAAAGAGATTATTCTGTCATAGTTATATAATTTCATGTCTAAATTTTAGGTTTTTGTTACGTTATTTGGTTACATATTATATACAGCATAATGTTGCTGTATATAATACGTAACATTTTGACCTAAACATTACTTATAAATTACATAATGGTTATCAGAACAGAGAATATCTGTTCTGTCAATGTTATGGAAATGTTACGAACAGTATTTAAT
Organism: Lasius platythorax; assembly: GCA_963971435.1. Taxonomy (NCBI): domain Eukaryota; kingdom Metazoa; phylum Arthropoda; class Insecta; order Hymenoptera; family Formicidae; genus Lasius; species Lasius platythorax. The sequence continues at coordinate 521,032 of OZ020539.1, forward strand.
AAATTCTGTTATAGTTACATAATTTTTATGTAAATTTTATGTATTTATTACGTTTTAATTTGATGTATTCATTACGTTTAAACTGTATGTATCTATTACATTTTAAAATGTATGTATTTATTACATACCATATACAGGTATAATGTTGCTGACATTTCCATCTAAACGTTACTTAATAGTTGACATAACGGTTACCAGAACAGCGAACAACTGTTCTGTAAATTGTCTGTAAAAGTTATAAAACAGTGTTTACTGGGTTGACTGTGTCGATATTTCGAATATTGTAAATACGGCATACAAATTTTTAAAGTTCATCAAAAACAATTTCTCTCGAATTCGAATCTACGCTTTTCAAGGAAGTTAAAGCCGTCTGAAATTCCAACGATTTTTCCAAAAGTTTCAGTGGTTTTAATTTTCCTTTTCGGAAGAATGCTGGATTATAATCGCAACCAGTCATTGCATGAAAACCAGGTAAAGCGCTGGACAAGGATGCTCCAAAAGTTGTATACAACTTCGTAATATCAATATGGCGTTGATGATTTCCTGTACCAACCTCCATCCAAATGTTCAATTGGCAAAGAAAATTATCCATATTGCCCAAAATTATAACGAGGACATCAGTATCATTGCACCTGATCAACACGTTGGCATCAAAATTGATTTTGCTCAAGTGGAAAATAATTTTTGTGTCCGCTTCTTCATGGTCTTCGCAGGTAAAATCGTCATCGATTGTCCTTTTCACTTGGTTGCCGGATGATTCAAAACGGTAGCATAAGTCGAAATTCAGGTGAATAACTTTGTCGCCAATAAATGGAGCTTTTTCATCAGAGGCCCAATCCTCAATTAAAAACTTCACCAGAGCTTCCTTGAAATAATTATTTCTCAATTCTTTAGTGAAGTTGTGAGGTTTTGACTGATCTGGTCTGGAAATATTGTAGGGTATGTCAGTATTGTTCCTCAGATCACGCTTATAATTTTTTATTGACGGAGAAAAGTAACGATCAAAGACGATATCCATTCGATTACTGCCAAAGTTTGTGACGATTTGCAATATTTTCGTTGAAATTTTTCCAAATGTCTGAGGAACCTCTTTTATCAAGTGAAGTATGAAAAATCCATCTAAAAGCACTACATCTTTGCTGGTTGGTGCTTGACTCTCCACTTTGGCTTCCAAATATTTCATCAAGGTTGATTTGTCTGTTTTGCATATAGTCCCATCTAAATGACATAGGGACATAGGAACAGGAGTTAATGGATATGACAAAACTTTCGTCATATCTATATTTTGCTCCAATAAAATGCCCAGCAAACGTCCAAACAAATCTATCTGCATCCTTATTTCTTGTACTTTACCAGCAATTTGTACTTTCTTCTTTTTATTTTCACTGGCAAAATTGAATATGACATATCTCTTTATTGAACCTTCGAATCGGTTGGCGTCTTAAGAAGATTCAGAAATGAAAGCTTCGCGTAGATTGTTGCCTTCTTTTCAATATTTAACAGGAAATCGGAAACTTCATTAGACGCAGCTCTGCCAGTATTGATGTTGTAGAGAAATGTTGGATCTAAGTTTGGATCGAACAGATTGGTATGATTCTCAATACTTTCCATGAACTTCTGAAGTTGTTCACAATTAATTTTGATCCTATTTTTTCCAATTCAGCAGTTACATCTTGTGCTTTTGTCATCTGAGCGTATCCATAAACGTAAGTTATAACAGTTGAACGGGTCGAATGACTTTTTGACCAACGTTGACGAACAGCGATCGAGTTTGTAAGATTGATAATATCTATCATATCTCGTGTAGCATCAGCATTTATCGTTTGCTCCAAAACTAAATCTATTGGCTGTCTTGAAAAAGGTTTGTTCGTTTGTTTGACTCCAAAGCCACCTTGTTTGAAGATGTTTTCTAATCCAGGGTGTATCTCATCAACTTTCATCAAATTATCAACGTATTTGACTGTCCAGCGAGCATAGTTTGGTTGATTCAATGCAAAAAACAAGTTGGTAATCCGAGGGAGTTTATATTTATATAGTTCGAAATCACTCGTTCTAATACTTCTATTGAGAGTTAAATAATAGTTGATGAGATTCTTATAATTCATGTAGAATTGAGCCGTTTTTCCGAATTTGCCATCCAAAGTTTTCTCTTCATAAGCTTTGTACTCTGCCAGCAAAGTCATAAGGTCTTGGCTAATCTCCACAGAGTCTGAAATCGGGTTTTTCGAAAAATTTTCAACTTCAGTAATTAAGGGTGCGTTCCGAATTACGCATGAAGCGCGTAAAGTACATAGAAAGTCGTTCCGAATTAGCTATTGCGCGCTTCGAAAGCGCTTCGAGAGAGCTATAAATTCCCTAGAGTGTACTAACCGTACTGAATTCTTAGCACTCCTCCCAGCGCATTGACTGCTTTTCTTTTGACTTGAGGCAATTGATGCGTCTGATGCGTTCATGCGGTCTATGCGTTTCTTGCATTTCGGAACACATTTTCACAGCTTTCACCGATTGCACACCGAAAACTTGGAACGGCACGAATACTGAAGGTATTGACAGTATTGGCTCAAACTTAGCAATATTGTGTATTTTGATATGTAGAACACAAATATATAAGAAAAAAATCGTCGCTCTCAAACAGATACAAAGTTATAAAACGTTATTCATGTAACAAATTTCCTAACCTCACAAGTGTCACTTTAACGCTTTATAACTCTTTACCTTGCTTGAGAGCGACGATCTTTTCTTCGTGTTTTTTGTACCAAAATACACAATATTGCAAAGTTTGAGCCAAATCGGTGAGGAAGACTATTTCCTTTTCAGTATTACCGAACGAACAATGGAACCAAATGAACAATTATCTGAATTCCCGATACTAATAGGAGAAAACGAAATTATAACTTTATTTTTAAGTAAAAAAGACATGGAGAAAGCAACAATAGGTAAAATTATAATGTATTTATGTATTATTATGATTCACTTCATTAAATAGATGCTAAGTTAATCATTGTGCTTTCCTCATAGACGAAGCTTTTCTGTTGCAACTCATTCAAAATGAAAAAGAAAAAAGAATACAGCACCGGAAGCATCAACAGCAGCAGAAGATTCAGAAAATGCTGTCGACCAAAACAATTCAGATAACTGAACAGTTTTTGTATAACCAATGTCCAATTAACTTTTTAATTTGTTTAAAACATGTGTACTCAAGCATAATATCATATACTTTTATTATCTAATAATTGTCTACTTTTTATTTTAATGCTTTTAGACAAGACAAAGGTATTCGTGTGGCCGGATAAAGCAGTATTTCTGTTACTCGAACTCTACAGAGAAAGGGAAAAGGATTTTTTAAGTGGAATGAAGCGTAGTAATAAAATTTGGGCCGAAATTGCTGCTTCTATAAAAGAAACGAATTTATTAGAGAGTACAATTGAATGTGCTTCTTTCGAATCTCTAGGGATAACGTAGCGATAAGTTATGTGTCGCGGGCGGCTATACGTGGCGCTATTATACATGGACGGCGTCGCGCTTTCTGCTCGATTTCGGAGTAATTCCGAATACGTTGTACAGGTGTCGGGAATATATCACTTTGTGTGGAGCAACCGAACAAATCGCACGCGTTTTCTTTTCCACTTCGATCCTAAAATCCTTAACAGGTTATGGGCTTAGCAAGCATTGTATGCCGAAAATAAAAAAGGTCAGAAGGCTCGAACATTAATGAAGTGAGTATTGGTCGAGTGGTATGAGTGTCTTTATTTGAAATTAATGAAGTGAGTTAATAAAGACTTTCGGCAGTATGAAAGTTTCGCAAGTGGTGTATAGTGAGCCACGTGGAATAACGGAACAGTGCCGTGCGGCGCCCCACGTGCTATCATCATGGAAGAAACCGAAAGTCAGAATCTCGGGCAGATCAAAAAATTAATAGGCCGGGAAAATTACAACTCCTGGAAATTCGCGATGCAGGCATGTTTAGAAGCAGAAGACTTATGGGGATATGTGCTAGGAACTCCAGAATACATTACCGACTTCAAGAAAATGAGCAAAGCACGCGCAAAAATTATCTTAGCCGTCAGGAAACAGAACTACGGGCATATCCAAGGCTCGACTACCCTGAGAGAGGCCTGGAATAAACTCAATAACGCATTCGAAGATAGAGGCCTTACGAGAAAAGTCGGCTTACTACGAACTTTGACATCGACGAGATTAGAGGACTGTACTTCTGTAGAAGAATATGTGAACCGTATAACGATGACGGCCCACAGCCTCAAAGAGCTCGATTTCGATGTTAACGAGGAAATGGTAGGAGCGCTACTGCTATCAGGACTACCAGAAGAATACAAGCCTATGATCATGGGATTAGAAAGCTCCGGCACCCCCATAACCGGAGATGCTATGAAGGTAAAACTAATGCAGGAAGTGAAGCTTGAGGCGGTACAATCAACGGCAGGATCGGAAGCAGCATTGTATACGAAAGCGGGCAAGAAGAATGCGAAGAACAAACAGAAAAGAAAGTGTTTTACGTGTGGCAAGATAGGCCACTTCGCGGCTAAGTGTCGTAATAAACAGAAGGAAGATAACAAAGACAAGGGCGACTCGACACACAAAGTGTTTGCCACGTTCGCGGCGTCGAACGAAATAATAACAGAAGACTGGTATCTCGATTCTTGCGCCTCTTCGCACATGACGGGCAAGGCAAATTGTCTGAGAGACGTAAGACAGTGCAAAAGAAAAGTTACCGCAGCTAACCATGGTGAAATGCAAGCAGTAGCCATAGGAACGGCAGAGATCGAAACGATGGTCCATGGGACTAAACAGCTAATTAAAGTCGAGGACGTATTATATATACCCGGCTTGGCAGCTAATTTGCTCTCTGCCGTAAAGATAACGAGCAAGAATTACGAGATAAAAATTACAAAAAATGGATGCTCAATTGTCGACGCACGAGGAGATCTAGTGGCAACGGGCAGTGATGCCAGTTTCGATACACTGCAGCCATACAGCGTGGAGGGGCTAGGAGCGCACACAAGGAAGGAGCCGTGTACGTGTGCGCTCGGCGTTCGGCCAGCTTCGGGCAGTAGAAGAGAACAGATATACAATTCTCTGCCTCTTTCTTTCCTAAACTATAGCTATAGCTATGACGCGTCGCCAGCCTCAAGATTTCGAGAGAATCATATATGCTTTAGCGGCTTGGCTCGTTTATTAGATCTCGCGTGTCTCGTACTACTTCGATTTTACAATAAAAACGTAAAAATTAGTAATTAGATAAATATTGTAATTTCATTGAAATTTATTTTGCACATAAAAATTGAACTAATGCACATAAAAGATAAACTAATTAAAAAAATAAAGAATAGAAAGAGCATAAATAATAAAAATCTACTCTTGGCTTTTTTATATATGTAAATAAAGAGAAAGTAAGAGAGAGCGAGAGAGGAAGAGGAGACAGTGAGAGAGAGAGAGAGAGAGAGAGAGAGAATAATTTTAAATTTATTTATTTAATAATATTTAATATTTGTTATGATAATAAAGTTATGATAAATAATAGTTTTTTATTATTAATGGGCCGAAAGAGCCTCTTCTTCCTCCTCTTCTAAAGTTTTGGCCTCGACCTCGACCTCGGCCTCCGCCTCCGCCTCTATTAAAGCAAAGTGCACGGGCACCACCCCTCTGCCGATACCATCGGGCCCGCGCACGTCCGCGACCACGGCCTCTATGATCATCTAAATTAAATAAATAATATTAAATTTACTATATATATATATATATATATATATATATATATATGTGCGTGTATGTGTGTATATTTAAATGTATTTAAAAAAATGACGAATAACATACTTCTTAATTGCTGCTGCTGCTGTTGTGGCTGCTGCTGTTGCTGTTCCAGTTGCAGCTCTTGTTGCAGCTTTTGTTGCTGCTCTTGCTGCTGCTGCTGCTTCTGTAACTGCTGCTGCTGCTGCTTCTGTAACTGCAGCAACTGCTGCAGCATTGCTTGCTGCCCTTTTAATATTTCTGCTTGCTCCTCTTGTTGCTGCAATAACTTTTGTATAACAGCATCAGTAGTATCCTCATCTCCTAACAGCATCCGTTCTGCTTTTTCACTTAAACTCTCTTCTGCAAAAATATAAGAAACATGTGTAGGTTTCAAACTTTTTTTATTTAACAAATCTACCAGAATCGATGGCGCTATTTTGGCTATGTGCTCGCTTTGTTCACAATGTCAAATACATATTTACATCTTTCGTTATATACAAACATGTACATATTAAAGTGACTTTTAAAAAAACGTTAGGCGCTTACACATGTATAAATATGTTTTTAAAACACATAAACTTAATCACACACAAGATCATTAATGTATTTTTTTTTATTCTATTGTATATGTGCTGAAGATGGCCCAAAGAAAGGGACCGAAACGTTCGCTAATTTTATTCGCAATAAAGAATACATGCGCCTTACGTACTGTGTTTGGCTCTTATTGCCATTATTTTTACATAGTAGATTATATATTTTATTACTCTTTTAATAATGGTATTAGAACAATTTTATAAATAATAAAAATCTTTAAATTTTAAATTTTTTATATTTATAACTAAAATTTGCACTAAAGTTAATGATCTTGATTAAGTTTATGTGTTTTAAAAACATTTACACATGTGTAAGCGCCTAACGTCTTTTTAAGTCACTTTAATGTGTACATGTTTGTATATAACGAAAGATGTAAATATGTATTTGACATTGCGAACAAAAGCGAGAGCCTTATAATTATATTTGAATAAAATATATGTTTCAAATATTATTTAACACTTACGTGACATTTTGCTCCTTCTCTCGCTGTTATCCGTTGTCGACTGACTCGTTTTGCGGATACGCTCGTGCCCGGTAGTCACCGACAAATATTGTCAACAAATATATGTACTTGTTTCACAAAACGTATTTGTTTCATTTCTGTTTCTGGTGGCTTTAAGAAAGGTCTTGTCTTCTTGTTGATCATCGCTTTGTCGAATATTATTCACAACATTTATAAAAGTAAGTTTTCACATATACATATATACACACACGCGAATACAAACACACGTATATATTTTGCTGTATATTTTTACAGTTTTTTTTGCTCTTTCTCCTTTTTTAATAATCATTATAGAAATGTGTGATCAATTAACCAAAAAACGTAAGCGAAGTTTTACAGAAGCTTGGCTTAGTGACGATCGATACAAATCTTGGATACGCAAAGTATCATCCGATAACGGTCTTTATTATTGTAATATATGTAATAAAAATTTTCCATGTTCATCGTATGTTTCCAGACATGTGGATTCTGCGTGTCATAAAAATAGTATTAAAGACAATTTGTGTAATAATAATAATGAAAATTTACAAGATAAAAAAGTACAGTGTAAAAGAACATTTAGACCACAATGGCTAGATATAGACGAATTTAAATTATGGTTACGTGAAGTACCAAATAACGCCAGCTCATTTTCTTGTTTGATCTGTGATAGATCAATTGCTGGCGGTCTATCACATATATATCGACACGCAGAATCCAAAATGCACAGAAATAAATCAAAAAGTAATATAGAAACAAACAAAACGAATGAAGAATGTTTGAATACGCAAACCGATGAATCGTTTTTAACGTTTGATGAGCGAAAAAAATCAGCGGAGATACGATATGCCGCATTGATTACTGAAAAAAATATTCCTCATCAAACTGCAAAAGAGATTCTCAGCTTTTTTCAAGACATAGGAAAAGATCCTAATGTGTTAAAAAGTATGAATATGGATCGAACGAAATGCAAAAATATCATTTCGAATGTTTTATGTCCGGTTGAGACAGAACGTGTAGTTAATAACATACAAAATACGAAATTTTCTGTGTTTATTGACGAAACGTCTGATATAACCAATGAAAAATGGATGACGTTTCTAGTTCGATATGTTGATCTCGAAACTTTAGATATTCGGTCGCAATTAGTAAAATTAATTGACATTGATGCAAGAGATTGTAGTGCAGAAAAATTATTTAATGCATTTGAATTTGAAATGTATAAACTTCAGATTCCATTTTTAAATATTATTGCTCTATCATGCGACAATGCATCTGTAATGACAGGGAAACATTTATCTTTTAAAAAGAAACTTGAATTAAAATGCAAAAATTTATTAACATTTTCATGTCCTTGCCATTCCGCCGCATTGGCTGCGCACGCTGCATGCGCTAAAATGCCCGATTTCTGCGAAGAATTTCTAAAAAAAATTGCAAGTTATATTAACAGCAGTCCAAAGCGTTTAGCTATTTTCAATGAATTTTGTGATTGTTTTCAAGATACAAATCGTAAAATTTTGAAGTTATGCTATACTCGGTGGCTCTCGCATTATTCATGTATTGACAGAGTTCTTGAGTCATGGGATACAATAAAATATTTCCTTAATGAAATGGTCATGAGCGATAAAGTAAAGTCTGGGGAATATTTATTATCTTTAATGGAAAATGTAGAAATAAAAGCATATTTTCTATTTTTAAAATACGTTTTAAATTTTTTTAACTCTTTTAATGCTTTTTTTCAAGCTCATGAAACAAGAATTCATTTATTACAACCTAAATCTTTAAATTTTCTTATGCAAATCTGTCAAAATTTTTTAAAACCAAACTTATTAAAAGATTTACTTAAAAATATTTCATTCCATGAAAAGGACAATCACAAATCTCTTGATAATATAACTTTGGGATCGGAATGCGAAGAATATCTTTGTAAGTTAGTGAAGGAAGGACATGCAGATGTTATAACGATTATTCGACAAAATTGTTTGCAGTTTTACATTATTGCTGCCGAAGAAATTAGAAAGAGATTACCTGTCAATAACATATTTTTGCATAAATTACAAGTCTTTCAACCACATATAGCTTTATTTGATAATAACAGAGAAACTTCTTTTAACGATGTTTTTTTTATCGCACAAACCCTAAAAGGCTTCGATGAAAACGGTTTAAAAGAAGAATGGCTTATGTTGGCTTCTGACTTCACTATTGAAGAAAAACAAAATCTTGTAAAAATAAATTTTGACAACAGGTGGAAAGAAATTTTGAAACGTCAATCCGTCAATAATCCAAAATATCCAAATTTAAGATCACTTTTAAATGCGGTAAGATCACTACCGCACTCCAACGCGAATCCTGAGAGAACATTTTCTCTTTTATCTGATCTAAAAACAAAAAAAAGAAACAGACTTTCGTCGACCTCTATAAATGCAACTTGCGTATTCAAATCAGCGTTGAAGACAAGAGGGGAAACAGCCTTAAATATGGTCATAAATGACAAACATCTACAACGTATGTCGACAAAAAATTTATATATTAGTCCTATAAAAAAAATAAAAAGTAGCTTGACGTTGTATGCTGCAGACGTTACAAATATTGCTGGTCCCTCCTCGTCTAATGATACGCAATAATAAAATATCCAAAATTGTCTGTAAAAGACATCACGCTTGTTAAAGATAAGCGTGCAAAAAAATTATGTCTGCTAAAAATATTTTGTCTATATATAAAAGACATCACACCTGTGTAAGACAGGTGTGTAAAAAATTGTCTGTACAAGACATCACGCGTGTTAAAGCGTGTAAAAAGTTTTAATAAATTCTGTGTCTGACATCCTGTCTGCAAAAGACATCACACCTGTGTAAAACAGATGTGTAAAAGAATTGTCTGCAAAAGACATCACACCTGGGTAAAACAGGTGTGTAAAAGAATTGTCTGCAAAAGACATCACACCTGGGTAAAACAGGTGTGTAAAAAAATTGTAAAAGACATCACGCTTATGAAAGATAAGCGTGTAAAAAAATAGTATATTAATATATAATTGTTTTTTTATATTTATATTTTTATATTTTATATTTATATTTTTTATATTTTTTTATATTTTTTTATATTTATATTTTATTTATATTTTTTTTAATATCTATTTCATGTCCTTTCTACCTATCCTCTGTTCCATCTACATTCCTTGGAAATGTAAAAAAATTGTTTTCCTTAATATTATATTAAAATTATTACATATAATATAATTATTATATCTAATATAATATTAAAGGAAACATTTTTTCACATTTCCTTCCTGACGGAAGAGACCACCACCTTCTCGCGGTTTCCGTTGAGCAACAATATGTACGTTCATTTACAAAAAAAGATATACAATAGAAGAATTTATATTATTGCAAAATAATTATTTCTTCTTTTATTTTACTACTTGTATTTAATATTAGCAAAATAAAAAATATACTATTAGAATAATTTTTCCAAATAACAATTTAATTTTTTACTTAATTTTTCTTACGCTAACAATAAATCATCTTTATAACTTAATAACAACTTTTTGAGAAAAAAACGTACGTGTTGGCCAAGAGTGGATTTTTATTATTTACGCTCTTTTTATTCTTTATTATTTTAATTAGTTTATATCTTTTATGTGCAAAATAAATTTCAATAAAATTACAATATTTATCTAATTACTAATTTTTACGTTTTTATTGTAAAATCGAAATAGTACGAGACACGCGAGATCTAATAAACAAGCCAAGCCGCTAAAGCATATATGATTCTCTCGAAATCTTGAGGCTGGCGACGCGTCATAGCTATAGCTATAGTTTAGGGAAGAAAGAGGCAGAGAATTGTATATCTGTTCTCTTCTACTGCCCGAAGCTGGCCGAACGCCGAGCGCACATGTACACGGCTCCTTCCTTGTGTGCGCTCCTAGCCCCTCCACGCTGTATGGCTGCAGTGTATCGAAACTGGCATCACTGGCAACGGGTCGGCCGCACGGAGGTGTCTATAAGCTGGACCTGATGACGGAACACGCCTACGCAACGGTGGAAGCGGACAAGCGAGGGGGCGTGTGGCACCGAAGATTGGGACATATAGGAAACAGCGGAATGAAGCAGTTGGTTAAGACTAAGGGGAAAGAACTGCGTGATTCTGACCTTGACGAGGGGACCTGTGACGTATGTATCCAGGGAAAACAAAGTAGGAAGCCATTCCCGTCTAGCGGTAAGCGAGCTAACGCGTTATTAGATTTGATACACTCAGATATATGCGGACCGATGTCAATTAATTCGTTAGGAGGCGCAAAATATTTTATAACATTCATAGACGACTTTAGTCGTAAAAAGTTTGTATATTTCCTTAAGCATAAAAGTGAAGCGCTCGAAACATTTAAGAAATTCAAAGCATTTGTAGAAACACAAGTAGGGAGAAAAATAAAAGCAATTAGAACGGATAACGGACGCGAATATGTAAACAAAGAATTCACAGACGTACTTCAGAAACAGGGCATCGCGCATCAAACTACCGTACCTTATACTCCGCAACAAAACGGTTTAGCCGAGCGAGCGAATCGGAGTATTGTAGAACGTGCTAGATGTTCGTTGATAGATGCCAGCCTCTCAAAAGGATACTGGGCTGAAGCTACGTCTACGGCAACGTATCTGCTAAATAGGAACCCAGCAAGTGCATCAAAAGGAAAGACTCCGGAGGAGCTCTGATCAGGAAAGGCACCGAGTTTGAAACATCTCCGGATTTTTGGCAGTAAAACTTGGGCGCTCACGCCACGAGAAAAAAGAGATAAGTGGGATCCGAAAGCTAAGAAACTGATTTTTATCAATTACGATAATTATACTAAAGGTTACAGGTTAATCGATCCGGATACAAAGAAAATTATTATTAGCAGAGACGTGATATTTCGGGAGGACAGGCGAAACACGGATCTTTTTATTCTTCCAATAGAGGAGGATAAAGAACTCCTCGACAAGCTAACGGAAACGAAACCAAAACCTACACAAATCGTACCAAAGAAGAAAGTAAGTGATTCAAGCTCGTCTGACGATGAGAATACATTTGCCGATGTAGAAGAAGACGATCAAAGTCAACAACAGACTGAGCGGGAAACCACGGACGATACACAAACAAAGCATTAGTCAAAGACACCACGAAAATCCGAGAGAAAATTGAAGCCAGTTTCAAGGCTGGGGTATGTATCTTATTTAATAAAGGAACAGATTACAGAGATTCCAAAGACATACAAGGAAGCCATGAATAGTTCTGAGCACCTTGAATGGTTGCATGCGATGCAAGAAGAGCTTAAGGCCTTAGAAAGGAATGACACTTGGGAAGAAACTGAGCTATCACCAGGTAAAAAACAACTGAGCGCCAAATGGATATACCAAAAGAAGGAGACATGCACGGGAGAACCACGTCATAAAGCGAGGCTCGTAGCCAAAGGATGTGCGCAAATCCAAGGACGAAACTACGAGGAAGTGTTCTCACCGGTAGTCAAATATAACACTATCAGATTCCTTCTAGCAATGGTTGCAGAAAAAGAATGGACTGCTACCAATATGGATGTAAAGACCGCCTATTTGAATAGTGAACTAAAGGAAGAAATCTATTTGATTCCCCCCGAAGGAGTACCTAAAAACCACGGAAAAATTTGGAAATTAAAAAAGGCGATATACTGATTAAAGCAAAGCGGTCGCGCATGGAATGTCAAAGTAGACAAGAAATTAAAGGAGTACGGAATGAAAAGACTCAATGCTGACCCATGCGTATATAAAAAAAGAACAGGAAAGAAGATATTGATATTGGCCATATACGTCGACGACCTGCTCATTATAACGAATGATGAAACCGAGAGAAGAAACTAGAAAACATACTTAAATGGAAATTTCGAGATGAAAGGTTTGGGCGAAGCAAAGAGTTTCTTAGGTCTCGAGATACAACAAGACAAATCAAAAGGAGAAGTTAAAATATCTCAATCACGATACATACGGAAAACTATTGAAAAATTCGGCATGGCAGATTGCAAGTCTGTTGGAACACCGGCAGATTTGAACGTCAAACTCGAAGAAGAAATTTTCGACAGCATGGAAGATACTACGAAGGAAGAGAATGACGCGGCGTTTAAAGATCGTTACTTAGAAGCGGTAGGATCTTTGTTATACATTGCTCAGCTTACTAGACCGGATATTGCGAAATCGGTAAATGCGGTTAGTCGTTTCTGTAAGAAACCAAAAAATATTCATTGGACTGCGGTCAAGCGCATATTTCGTTATCTTAAGGGAACTGCCGATTTTTGTTTAAAATATAGTAGAGCAAATAAAAGTAAATTATTAGGTTTCAGCGACGCCGACTGGGGGAATGACAAACATGATCGAAGGTCAATATCCGGATGTACTTTCTTGTTAAATGGAGCGGCCATTTCATGGCATAGTAAGAAGCAGCGAACCACCGCACTGTCTACGGTCGAGGCCGAATACATCGCGCTGGCCTCGACATGTCAGGAAGCTGCTTGGCTAGAAAATCTTGTACGAGAGATGGAACTAAACCACGAAAAATGCGAGTGACGGTATTGTAATAAACTGTGATAATACCGGTACCATAAGTTTGTCAAAGAACCATAACAGTGGTCAGCGAACGAAGCATATTGATGTCCGCCACTATTTCATTCGTGAAATGCAAGAAGTAGGTATCATTAACATGAAATATATATCCACAGACGAAATGATAGCGGACATCTTCACTAAGCTCTTACCTAAACCAAAACATGTGAGATTGATGAATTTATTTGATGAAAGAATTACATTCAAGGGGGCGTGTTAGAGAGTACAATTTAATGTGCTTTTTGCGTATCTCTAGGGATAACGTAGCGATAAGTTATGTGTCGCGGGTGGCTATACGTGGCGCTATTATACATGGACGGCGTCGCGCTTTCTGCTCGATTTCGGAGTAATTCCAAATACGTTGTACAGGTGTCGGGAATATATCACTTTGTGTGGAGCAACCGAACAAGTCGCACGCGTTTTCTTTTCCACTCCGATCCTAAAATCCTTAACAGAATTCTTCCTATGACGTAACAGGTCAACAATGTGCGTCCAAAATGTCGGGTTGAAGCGAACATACAAAAATATTGTCGATTAAAACAAAAAAAGCGGGAACCACAGAAATTCATGGGCTTTCTTTTCGGTGAATGTTTTACATATATTTTATGTTAACAAATGTATTGTAAAATGCCTATTTTTCTCATATGTATTTAGTATATTTTATTGTACACATTCTATTGCATGCAGTATGTTTATGAGTGCAAAAAGATAAATTCTATATTATTATTATTGTTGTATAATAAAGATATGTAACTATAGGTTTTGGATTCAATGCTCGGGGATAAGGCTTCAACTAATCCTCTTGCGATTGCGACGAGTGATGGACCAGTGGATCTTCAAAACAAAGAATCGTCGTCGTTATCATTAACTTTACTTACGACTTCATGCTCTGAAGTAAAAAGTAAGTACTTGAACTTGTGCATTAGCTAATAATAACAATAGTTGCAAAAATAAAATCTCAATTTGTTTTTGATTTCTTACGTCTTCTGTCATTGTTGTCAAAAGTAATAAAATTATAATTGTATATTTATTTACGATTAAGGGTCGTGTATGAACGTATACTCGTTTATGAGTCGCGAACTCCGGTATTTCTTGTTAAAAATGATCTTCATTGAGTCCAATAATATGTATATTCTTTAAAAGTCTTTATTTAAACTTATTTTTAGTAAAAAAATTAGTATAGTTACAGAAAATACATTTAAACATTTTTAATAAATTGATTATTATGCTTAGCGTAAACGGTTAATATTCTATAATACATAGTTAAAAGAAATTGCATTTTCAAAAATCTAATAGTTATATATTTTTATTATATACATGCTTTGATGTAGTAGTAATTTTTATATTATTCATTATAGGTCCACAGAGAAAAAAAAGAAGACAGAACACATTCTAGAAGAGGTACTAATCAATATGCTCGCAGAAAAAGAAGAAAGAAAAGAAGAAGCAAAAAGAAGAGAAGCGAAGCGCGAAGAAAGCAGACTTGATCGAGAAAGAAGACATAAAGAGCAACTGAAAGTTCAATCATCATTAGTATCTATTTTACAACAATTATTGGATAAAAAGTAGCTTTTTCTATATAAGTAAGTGTAATATTAATAATTGAAGGCTTCCGTACACTTATGTTGACGTTATTTTTCTCTTTACGTTTTTAATTTTATTTCTTTTTATTTATTTTTTGACACCGGAGTTCACACACAAGTCGTAAACGAGTAAGTTTATAATAAGTAATGTTAATAATTTACTTTCGTTTACTTTCGTTGATGTTATTTTTTTACGTTTTTTTATTTCTGTTTATTTTTTGACACCGGAGTTTACACATGAGTCGTAATAGATACAATTATAATTTTATTACTTTGACAAGAGTGGGATTCGATTTACCAAGTTGCTTTTGACCACAGAACCCTCTGATAGGTAGACCTAGTAAAAAACCCTATACACCGGTCAATATAATTGGCTGTGGTCAAAAGCAACGTGGTCAAACGGGACGCTCCCCTTTGACAACGATAGGAAACGACAGAAACAAATTGAGATTTTATTTTTGCAACTATTATTATAATTGGTTAATGCGCAAGTACAAATACTTTTATTTTACTTCAAAGCATGAAGTGGGTAATGTCAAAAGATGTTCAAAAATGTATATTTTTAAAATGTGAAAAAATTTTTTAATAGAAATAAAACCAAAGATTAATCATATACGAACGTTTATTTATTAACCTAAATGTTCATTTATTAAAAGAATATACAATACAAAATCCTTCATACAAATTCATTGATACAAAGTAGTCTTAGAAATTCATTTCAAATAGGTGATTTAAAATAGGTATTTAAAAAAGCATATTTCGAACATGAAAATACGATATTAATGTTCTTTACAATTACAACACAAAGAAATTCAATATTAATCATTTATTTATTCTTATTTACAACGCATTCATTATTGTTATTCTCTTAGCATTTCCCAAGTCATTGTTATTGCCGCGAATTTGTGCCTGATGTTGTTCATAATGTTGGACACCGATAGTCACAACATCATTTTGCAATATACAAATATTGTGTAACACACAACACGCTATAATGAATTCAGGAATCTTTTTGACGTCTGTTAATGGTAAACAATCTAACAATATTCTGAAACGTATCTTTAATTGACCAATCGCTCGTTCAACTGCCATTCTTGTTGAAGATAGACAATAATTAAAATTTTTTGATGATTTGTCAAATGTCCATTGTCTCGAAACGGTACCATTACATGCGGGTGAATTGCATATGCAGCATCTCCAATAATGTGGGAATTGTTCGGGAAGTACACTTCTCTCAAGAAAATCTATCACTGGGGAGTTTCTAAAAACCTGAGCGTCATGTACTGATCCCACTTCACCTGCATAGAAGTGCGTAAAGAGTCCACGCGAATCACAAACGACCTGAAGATTGATAGACGGGAAACCTTTTCGGTTTATGTATAAAGCTGAATCTGTTGGTGGAGCTCGAATCTTGATATGTGTCCCATCTATGGCGCCGATTACACCAGGGAAGCCACAAACTCTTGCAAATTGATCAATTACATTATCGGCAACTTCGGCAGGCCACTGAATGAATCGGGGCGCGATGCAATGCAATGCATAAGTAACGCGTCTTACGCTTCTAAATGCCGTTGCATTGCCCACTCCAAATTTGACGCAAATGGATCTACAATAAACCACAAAATAAAAAATGAAAAAATTGTAACAAACGATATAACAGTAATGATAATGATTACGTATGTAGAAAGCAAAAACAGTGTATATAAATTCAAAGCATGAAAGCATGAGATTTTTACGTACCTATACGAATCAGGAGTAGCCATAAACCACAAAGCAATAAGCAGTTGTTTTTCCGCTGATATAGGTTTTCTGCCAATTGCGGTACCTGTCGCGTTTAGCGCTGGTCCGATCAGTGTTAAAATTATTTCAAATGTTGCCGGAAGCACCCTAGAACGTTTACATTAGGTTATGATGTAAGTAAAATGAAATAGAGGACTTATTCGACATAATATGACAACATAATATGATTTTGATAATATGAAAACACAATATAAATGAAGTGCCTTAACGGTCATAACTAGATCTTATTGTTAGTGTTGATATTTATTGTGTAATTTTATATACCGTTTCAAGTTCATTAAACTGCACACCTAATAATTTTTTTTGTTAAAAAACAGTTCTAACAGTTGAACAAGAATTAGTAATATCACGTTATTAAATTGAAAATCAATTTAATAATAAATGATGCTAACTCGCATCTGAATGTGAGAACCCTTTCCCCCCTAAAAAAATGAAGAATTTGTTGCGAAAGATAACAATTCAGCCAGGGTTCGGTTTTTAAGAGGGAAAGGATTCTCACATTCAGATACGAGTTAGCATCATTTATTATTAAATTGATTTTCAATTTAATAAAGTGATATTATTAATTCTTGTTCAACCTGGAACTATGTTATGACTGAAAAATCTATTCAATGTGCAGTTAAATGAACTTCAAAAGGTATATAAAATCACACAATAAATATTAACTATGATTTTATAGCTAAGATCTAGCTATGACCATTAAGGCACTTCGTTTATATAAGTGAAATGAATTTATCAAAACCAAATGGAAAATATTTTCACTTGATAACTTAATGACGTTTATATTGAAATGCTTACCTGAAATGCTCTTTAAATGCATTGTTTGAGTAATTACGCGTTTGGGAATTACGCGTTCAACGTATTCAGTAATTTTTTCTGTTGCGATCATTTTCCCTCATACTTTATTCGCCATTAGTATACAATATAATGTTTGCATATCCCTTACGCAAATATCGTTATCATCATTTTCACTCTCGCTCGATATCGACCTATCACTTTCGTCGTTTTTGTTTAAAAGTATCATTAAAGTGACATTTGATACTGTTAAACGTTTGTTGTCGTTTCGTTCGGCGTCCATTTTTCTCAGCTGACAAGCCCACTGTAGCGTAGCGCATAGGTCGCTCAGGAAATCGTTCCAAAATTCTCAAGCGCTCATGCGCTTTATGCGCGCATTGAAAAAACGAAACGATTTCGAAGCGTTGCACAGTGGTTTCAATTCCCAAAAACTTGGTCAAAATATGAAAGCGGTTTTCAATTTGTACGAAATTTGGTAACAGGGGGTTTTTGAGGTCGCAGATTACAAATCCGAGGTTAAAATGACAAATAACAAAATGGCGGATCCAATATGGCGGATATGAATATTAAAAAAATACGAAAATTCGAAAATAGATATATTTTTTTTGTCATGATCTTTATTTATAAATTTGAAATAAAATAAAGTTTATAAATATAAAGAATAGAAGAATGGAAATTATTAATCGAAGCCTTCGTCTGTTAAATCATCGGTGTCGTAGTCAGTTGACTGTGCAGTAGAAATACTGGAGGTTTCATCACTCATTTCAACGTATGGTGGAATTAATAACTGCACTGTTTCTGGCGACAATGATTTTAATTTTTTCTGTCGCAATTTTCTTAAACTTGATATAAATGGATCTGATGCTACCAAGAGCCGTAAAAAAACATCTTCCATTGTCTTCATTCGACTACTTTTTCTCGAAAAGTCTTCTCGAAACCGTTTAATATATTTGTTTGTAGATTCTTAAGCATCTTCAGCCATTTGTCCGATCGGCAATAAAAAAGAAGATATTATTTCTGTGCCATGAATTAAAAGTTTGTGGACTGAAGTTGGCATATAGTACCATGGATACATTTGTACAAATTTACGAGCTGTTTCTATTGAGTATTCTCGAAATTTAGTTAAATTGATTTCATGGCCACTTGAAATTGCTTGCAATATTACGTGAAATCGTTTTATTAAACCTTCATCAACTCCTGTTATAGAGGCAGAAGCGTTGGAATTCTCAAAAAATCGTCGAGCAGTATTTCCATCATTTGTAGTACCAAAACCAGGCTTTGGTTGATCGACGATAAGTCCCAGTTGCAAACGAAAACCTTTTTTTATATTGTTTGTTCGAGTCTGCGTTTTTTCCTTTTCTTCAGCACTTCGCGCTTGCCATTTTTTAATGTCAAGTTTGTATGACAGATGTAAGCAGCACTCGAGAAACCGTATCCATGCATGTAGCGTAGATAATCCAAACTGCAAATTAGCTTCTTTCACTTCTTTTTGCAAAACTGCATCAATATTATTAAAGTCTTTGGATGTTAAATTACATAAGTAACAACGTTGAGTAGATGCAGTATTGGTGATTGCGTTGCAAACTTTACCGTCTATCATTGTTAGAGCAAGCTTATACGATACTGTAATTTCTTTTTTATCCATTATTGTTTCGAAACTGACAAGTTTACTTTCTTGTTCTTTAATGTAATTTGTTTCATTAATTGTAGCTTCAGCATTCTCATGTAAAAATTGTATCCTTATAGGCCTGCAAAATCGAGAAGAAGAAGGTCTCGGATCTTTCCATATTACAATTTCTGCCTTTGTAATTTCATCAATAGATATGAGTTGTAATGGTACTAGGGAAGTGAAAAAAACGTTTGCATCAGATATACTTCCGTCATCATCGCTAAATTTTTGTTTGTACATGTTTTGACCAGAGGTGCCATCGCAATCCCACTTACAAATTAAATTTAAATTACGAACATTTTCAGAAGCCAGGCTTTTGATAACATCCATTTGTGTTAATAAAATTCGGTTAGCTGTATGATCTAAAAGAGCTGTAGTTTTACTTCAGCGCTGCATTCTGTTACCGAAATGTTCGATTTAAGTGGATAGCATTTACGCTTAGCTTCCAATACTATCCTATATGATGGATATAACTTGCATTTATTTTCTCTGCTTATAGTTCGTAAACTTTGATATTGGCTTCTTGATAATTTCAACTCGATCAAAAGCGAAAGAGCAGAATCGGCAGAAAGAATATTTTCTTGAATTAATTCAATAGATCTTCTGTACTTTTCAGCTTTTGATGGGCTACCCATTGTCACATCCTTTATAACACTTGCGGCATCCGTTTTTCCAGCACCTCGAAGACTCATTTGCGTCGAAGAACTGTCGAAGAACTGTCTTACACTCGTCGTGTAAGACAGTTCTTCGACACTTGCCTGTGAACGAATACTTTCAGTTCGTCTTCGCTTTGTTCTTTCACTCGAACTTGCAAATTCTGAGACAGGGCGACCTGAATTCGATTTTTTTGGCGTTTCTACTTTTTCAGTTTTTTCGAAAGAAACAAAAACATTTAAATAATCATCAAAATTATTAAAAAATCTTTGTTCCATCCTTATAGCTTGCTGACACTTCGTTTTAAAATCAAAAATTAATTTGCGTATAATTGGTTTCACAGAGTCCGGTAACGTAAAAGAAGATTGTAATTTGTTTGACATGAAATTTTCAATTTTTTCATATGCTATGGTCGCATTTTCGTTTAAACAGTCCTTCAATAAAAAAAAATCTCCTTTCTTGATAAACCAATTTTTTCAGTATTATCTGCAGATTCTGAAATATTAAATATTAAAATATATACTGTTATTAATATGAATTAAATATTTCATTCTGTAATTAAAAATAAAATATTCATGAGAAAAATAATAATTGTTAAGGCTCACAAGATTAAAAATCACAAATAATAGAATCAGGAGCTAGAGAGGCAACCGCCGGATTTTAATGCGATATTACATATGTATATTGAAAGACTTCCGATACAAAACAATATCATACAAAACAAACGTTGACTAATCACGAGAATGCGAATTTGCTGAAAGTTATCGTTAGACTATCGAAAATAACTATACGTTTCATCGATCATACTGTATAGAGAGTGTATGCGTCTGTATGTGTGAGCGCGTAAGAGTGTACGTATGTTTATGTATGTTTATGTACGAGTTTATGTAAATAATAAATAGGATTTACGTACATAATGTTATTATATATAAAATAAGTATTTTACTAGTAGTTGCCGTAAAGAAAAAAAATTCTAATGTTTTTAAACGTATTTAATTAGGTATTTGTATTTTTCATCACAAAAACTTGCAAAAAAACCCGAGGGGCAGCTATGGGCAGCTAGTTTTTGTTTATTAAATAAAAGTATAAGCTACAATCCACAATAAATGTTTTTGTAGAACTCTGCAGAACTTATAACTTTTCTCTAAATTTTTAAAAGTTTCTCATATAATTTTACATAAATTTTAACAAATTATATTTATAATATGCTAATTTGTATATTATTAATATGATATTTGAAATATATGTGTATATTCTACTTACTTTCAACTGAAAGATCCATTTTATAACATTCAAATCGGTGAAACGTGTGAATTTTGGTATACTTCCAAATACAACGTTACTTTCTCTTTGCTTGCGTGCCAGATGCTACTCGTTCAACAGTCCCTTTTGTACTGGCTGTATAAAAGCAGGTATAAACGATTCTTCCTACCCGAGCTCGGTTTATGGCATTTAAACCTTCCCTCTATCCAATCGAATAGTCAAAATCCTCTACATTGAAACTTTATTTTTCGACTTTTGGCCAGCATTTCTGGATTTGGAACCACTGTGCGTTGCGCATCAGTATTGCAGTCTACGCGTTTCATGCTTAATTCGGAATGCACCCTATATCTTCATTCCAAATTATTCCGACACAATTAACAAAAGATTGGAAGTGTAGAATCTGGAGTCCGAGAGCCGTAATAGGATGAAGTTTCTTGCACCGATTAAAATGCTTCCCAGTGACGAATCCAGCCACAGAACCACTTGCTAATAATTCACTTTCGACCATGATATGTGATAGCCCACATTCATCGATAAATTTTTCAATAGCATGAAAAAACGCCATCATAATGTGGAAACTACCCATGTGAATAAACAGATTGGCAAATCAAAGTTTTTCTGTCGATTGAAGTTGCATTGCAACTTTGGCAATTGCCAAATCGTATGTTACTGGCATGTATGTTGCGTTGCATTCTTCAGCAATTTTCTGACTCTGTTTCATTGTTTCCAAAACGACATTGGTAGCTGTAGGACTTACATTTATTGGTGTCAAGTAAGCTATTTGTTGTTTAGGGCTGTTATCCCTGATTATCAAACTGTTATATCCAACCCACATGGGCGCTTCTGGAACCTTCAACGCATGAACCAACATCCAGATGAGATCAATATTTTTCAACCAATCGAGATTTTCAGGTACGGATTTACGCCTTGGATCATCAACAGCGATAAGAGTCTCAATCATTCTTGGCTTTTTAGCATAAGATTCCAGTTCTGGAATTATTGCATCATATAATAGGACCTAGTCTCCTCCCCGATAGACTGACCGTAAGTATAAAATTCGGAAAATAATGATTAATAACATGTATTCATATGCAATAAACACATTTTATTCACAGGGCGAAAACTACGCAGATTTTTTAGAAAATTTGCTCCCGGAGTTATTGGAGGATGTGCCTTTAACGCAAAGAAAGTCTATGTACTTTCAACAAGATGGGGCACCACCTTACGGATATCGAAGAGTAACTCGTTATTTAAACGAATATTACCCCGAGAGATGGATAGCACAATACGGACCGATCAGATGGCCCGCGCGGTACAAACATACAAAATTAAAATACATAATTAAAAAAGAAGTAAAAAGGAAGAAAAAATATGTAAATGTTATGCATTAACAGATCACCCGATTTGACTCAATTGGATTTTTTCCTTTGGGGTCATTTGAAAAAAACTGTACACTCTTCACCAGCCGTCTCACCGGAAGATGTAATGGCAAAAATAACAGTGGCAGTAGAAGAGATAGACAGTAGAAGAGATGCTGCAACGTGTCAGAGAAAATACTATTCTCCGTGCAGAAACATGTATTGAAGCGGGCGGTGCTCATTTTGAGCATTTATTAAATTAAACGGCTCTTTTCAGAGCTACACAACGTTTAAATAATTTTGTAGCCCTGAAAAGGGCTACAAAATTATTTAAACGTTAGACACTTATAGTCGCAAAATAAATACAACCTTTCTCTTCCTACTTTTATTAGAGAAAAATTAAATAACTTATAATACTCTTAAAAATATTTCTAGATAAATACACTCGTCCACAAAATTAACGCATGAATGATTTTATGTCAAAATTTCGCACAAGTTCAAATAAGCATAACTCCGCTAAAAATTATTGTATTAGCAAATTTTTTTCAATGTCAAGCTTAAAGTTTGTATGAAAGGCATATGACAGATTTTGAATTTATCCTTCCTCCTATTCTCTTCTTTTCAAAAGTAAAAACGTGTTATTACGTTTTCAAAAAAATTACGTAATTTAACGCACTCCGCGAAGTGGAATAAATTTCTTTCGAAAATCTTATGATAATCATCATAAAATATGGACTTTTCTTTGCACATAAAAAAATTGAAGCTTGTGAAATTTTTTTCGCGGAATTATTACATATCAAAATTACCTACACATTTTTATTTATTTATCCTCAGCATTATCCGATGTGCATTACAAGGAGATTGCTTGTCGGATTTGGTGCATTGTGTGTGTGTTTGTGCGTGTATGTGTGTGTGTGTGTGTGCGTGTGCGTGCGTGTATGTGTGTGTGTGCGTGTGCGTGCGTGTGTGTGTGTGTCAGCAGAGATAAAGACCTCTCATACCAGCAATCTCCTTATTTTCTTTAATGTGCAAGGAAAAATCTATTATCATTTCATGATAATTATCATAAGATTTTTGAAAAAAAATTTATTCCACTTTGTGGAATGCGTTACATTATGCCATTTTTTGGAAACATAACACGTTCTTACTTTCGAAAAGAGGGTAGAGGAAGGATCAAAATCTGTCATATGTCTTTAAGGTAAAGACTTCATGCTTGACAATGAAAAAAATTTTCTAATACGATAATTTTTAGTATAGTTATGCTTATTTCAAGTTATTCAAGTTGCAAAATTTTGACATAAAATTACCTATGCGTTAATTATATGGACGAATGTATTTTTAATACTTTTAAAGTACCATTATGAATCATCAACTGCATCACTGAAAATCAGGAGATGGAATTGCTAATCTTTCTTTAATAACTTATTAAGCATACTTCGAAAATTGAATAATTGTTGAAATCACTCGGAAGATCCAATAAATAATTTGCTTTAAAATTTAAGTGTTAACACGTATTTCTAAAGAAACGGATTGTTTAACAAATAATTTTTGTAAATCACAGATTTTATCTTGTATTTGTTTAAACCTTCATATTGATAATAATTATGTTTTAACGAGAGTTTTATTCGTAGAAATTTTCTAGTTGTAGAAGTTTTCTGTTAGGAAGGATATGATTTTTAGTTAAAACAGAAAATGAGAAAAAATAGAAAAGAAATAGAAAAAATAATTTCTATTATTACGATAGAAAAATGCATGTTAACGGCGCGCACGAAGGCATAGCGCGTCGCCGTAGCGCCGCGGCAGCCGAGCGCTCACGCACACTACCAGACGCGCGGCTCACTGACGTACGCTTAGCCAAAGGTCGGCGCTGATTGGATTAACGTTACTCGAAATTACTACTTTATTATGCATGATAGAAAAAAATGGTTCAGGACTTTTCGACTTATTTTTTCATAAGGAAGAACGCTATGTACTTCGTGGGCGCCAATTAAGTGACACCCTGTACATATATATATATATATATATGTCATAGGGTCTCTTCCAGGTCGATTTTAGATGTACACTGATTAGTTCCAGGTCTTTTCGTAACTTTGAGGTCGGGCCTGGAAGTTTTTTATGTCATAGGTATAGTATGAGGACCGACCTGGAAATAATCAATATATATAGCCCGATGCATTCCAGGACATTTTTATTATTTTGAGGACCAACCTGGAAATACGCAATATATATATAAACCGATTAATTCCAGGACTTTTTTATTTACAGACCTGTAAATAACCGTTTTATATTAGTAGGTATAATAAGACAGTTCTAATTCTGGTCCTCTGAGGGGGGTGCGGGGCGTGGGGGATTTCGGCAGGTGCGGGGGAATGACGTCACGCGGGCGGGGGACGCTTATCGCGGTTTGGACGAGCGGGCCATGTTCCGTATAAACAAAACAGTATTGCATTACGATTGAATTTCTAAATAGAAGCGCAGTACCTTCGCGGTACTAAATAACTCTATGATTATTTTTTCGGCGATGTGGGAGGGGGGCGGGGGATAACCGTGAGCTGTAGGACTGTAATGGATCTTGTGGGTGAGGGGTCCGTGGGGAAAGGAACCACGGTGAGAAGGATCCACTTGACGCTACAAACGCTCTTTCTAATAAATTTTCTTCTCAAGTGCATCCCCCACTCTAAAATCTTTTTCTCCGAGAGGATGTCTACCCGTTGTGCTGACATTCAGTCTGAAACCGTTGCATAGTTCACTTTATAGAAAGTGAAAAAGTGATAAAATGTTCACACCAAGATATATCAATTACGTCTTCAGTTTGCTGAACAATCGCGTAAGTACTATCGTGTGTATGTGTTATATATATTTATATATATTTATAATAATTATGTTATTTTAGTTGGATGAGGATGTCGAATTCCAATTATATTTACATCGACGCTATGTGAGGTGGTGCCGCCGTTGTGAGAAGGATGTTATCGACGCCCTATGAGGCGACACCCCAAGTTGTCGAGATTATTGTAATAATTATCCATAGACATACAATGATATTTTCCATCTAAAAAAACTGTTCGGCCTCGAGCCGTATGATGAGGAGGAAAATTGAAACTGTAAGTATTCTTTTAAATTTTATTAAATTAGTTTATTAATTAATCTATTCAATATTAATATTTTTTCCTGTTACAGAGGTTTCACCCCCCCCCCCGGAATTTTTTATATTTTTTATTCCATTTTTTTATATTTTCTATTTTTTTCTATTTTTATTTTTTAATGCACACACACACACACAGATATTTGTACAACACATACACACATTGAATAAATAATTATTATAATATGTAAAAAATGTTTAATTGTATTCATCCTCTCTCTCTCCTCCTTTTCCCATCTCTCTTGCTCGCGCTATCGCTCTCGCGGACGCTTCACCCTATCGCTCTCTCGTTCTCTCTCTCGCGTTCTCCTTGCCTCGGACTGTACATCGCGCGACGAGTGCGGCTCGCTGAGAGAGGTAGCACGAGCAAGAGAAAGAGAGAGCGATAAGGTGAGGGGTTCGCAAGGATAGGAAAGAGGAATATGAAATAAATTTTTTTCTTTTAATATTTAATACAATTTTATTTAATAAGTATGCATATTATACACTTTGTGTGGCATTTTAAAAATAGAAAAATATAATATTTAAAAATATTTAAAAAATATTTAAGAGCCTGTAGTGGCCGGGATGACACCTCCTTTTTCTGAAACAAACGAGCGTATAAGTAAAATTTAATAAGGAGGTTAATAATTTGTTATATATATAAATTAAAAGGTACTTACAATATGATCTAAAATTCCCCCCCAACTCATCGAAATCAAAATCCGGCCATATAATAGACGGATCATATGGCAATTCAGGTGATGGTGATCGAGGCAGCGGCGGTGGCGGTGGAGGCGGTGGCGGTGACGATTCAGATGAATCAGACGGCGTTTCAGACGACCCCATATCGTTAAAACCGCCGAAGTTATGTTTATTTAGATATGAGGATAGTTCATTAGTATGACGTTTTTTTAAACCGATTTCACGTCCATGTATCGCTTGCACGATCGAATTCACAAGAGTGTTTCTCGATAGCGCTGGAACACTGACATCCACGCGTACGAAACGTCTGCGTAGTGAGTATCTCAAACCTTCTATTCGCGCGATTCGAGCGCGAAACAATACATCAAAATAATCACACAAATCACCTTTACGTTCAAATTGATTTTGCAGTTCCATCAACGATGCAATAATCACATCGCTCCTCCCACTCAGGGTATAGTTTTTTCAAATCCACCCAAAGGAAATTGTTCCACAGATATCGTTCTAAATCGTCGATTTCCTCATTATTGTCCACCATTTTTTCTTATCACAACACTTACAGAATTTTAAAATTCACGTTTAATTTTTTATATAGGTACTGCTTCTTCAACCACAAATCATTATAGACTTCTTCAGCCACAGATCTTTATAGACTGCAACGTATCAGCGCCGATGTTTGGCAGCTTTGTGCCCTGCTCCCCCGTCCATAAGCGACGATTCAAATATCTTCCTCATTGTTTATGTATAAAGAATGTAACGATGCAACCCCCCTATCGTTACTAATACCCGGCAGGCGAACGCCGAAAGTCGGCCGCTCGACGTCCACCGATCGGGCAAGGGCCGAGGCGCTAGGCGCCCTTTTAATCTTGACAGAGATATCCGCCGATCCGTACATACGATCGATAAACGGTTGTCGATACGAACCGAGAGAGGAGAGGCCCCGATATCAACACTCGGGCCGAGCATCTCCGAATGCGAGCGGAAAATACCGAACGGCTAAAAAGCGCCGTATAAATATCGGCTCCGAAGCAAGCCCGATACCAGATCCGTTCCCGATCTAGCCTGACGCTCTCTCAAGCAGAAGGTAAATCCGAGACCGATCCGCACCAAACCGTTCATAGCGAAATCACCGGGGGTTGACGCGTTCGCAGCCTCCGCCGAGAGATCTCGGCCTTTCGCCTCGACGGCCTCCCGTCCGAACTCCAACCGACCGACAGCACGAGGGTGGCGAGTTCGCCGCCTTCCCCGACGCATTCTCGGGCCCGGTCGCTCCCACCTAAAACTCCGTCGTCCACGGGAAAAGGGATAGCGCGTTCGCTGCCTCCGCCGAGAGTTCTCGACACCGTCCGGACAGACGCACAACCGCTCCGCTACAAAAAGCGAGGAGTTACTCGCCGCAATTAAAACAAACGCGACCGCCGATCGGCGAAACTATCTCGCGACGCGCCATTTTGTCGGCACCCGGCACGCGCCGCCTAAATTCCGGCCATTCTAAATTCCGACGTCATCGATATCGGCAATAGGCCCGCACCGAACCGCGAGGCCCCCATCTGCGACCGCGCCGTCGGCATAAGCGACCCGAGAGCCGGCGGCCTCTAACTGCCGTCATAACAACATATTTGTACACGCGCGCACGCTCTTCTAATTTACGCGTCACGACCGCACGATTTCAACCTCAGCCCGACTGACTTGTACAATAATACGAAATAAATATCTTTATTTTCTTTTCTTTAAAACTAAAGAACGCTGTTGTAACGTTGCTCTTTTGCGAGTTTCGCTCGGATTCGCTCGGTCGGGATCAGGGCTCGTGAAAGGGTTTAGCAAGACAGCAGACGTGGTGTATGTTTAAAAGAAAAATGTTTATTCAAAGTAAATGATAGAGTGCATGTACATTTATGATGCGTGCGTATTTACAGATGGTAGAATCGACGTGTATAAGATGCGCGTGTATCAAGCCACGGTGTATGTGTGTGTATAAATGTGTCGGCGGCGTGCATGTATAACGATATATAGTGCGTGTATAAATGTATATGTATAATGCGGATATAAGTGTGTATGTAGCGCGGGTACAATTTGTTGCGTATAGTGTGCGTATAGACGTATGTATAGTGCGTGTATACGAGTATATGTAGCGGGCGTATAAACGTGTATATAATGCGTGTATATTCGGTGCGTCGGTATCGGAAGGTATATTCGGTGCGTGATACGGGGAAAGAATGTATATTCGGTGCGTGAGACAATTTAAAGGTCCCGTCGTGTGTTGTTGTCGTGTCAGCTGTCCGGGCGCGCGGGGCGCGGGAGCGCGCGGGGCGCGAGAGCGCGTAAGGCGCGAGAGCGCGTAAGGCGCGAGAGCGCGTGAGAGCGCGGGGCGCTTGAGAGCGCGGGGCGCGAGAGAGCGCGAGGCGCGAGAGCGCGTGAGGCGCGAACGTATCGTTCGACGCGGTTTGTGTTTCGGCTGTGTATTTGATTCGTGCTTCGAGTGGTAGGATGCAATGAGGATGCAACGTCTGGACGAGATCGCTCGTCGGCGGCACAGATCTCTCTACCCGCTGAGTTTGACGATCGTTGCAGGTGTTTTTGTCGGATCTTTTACCGAAAGTGTCGAGATCTCTCGACAGAGACTGAGTTCGCTCAACCCCTGTACCTTCGGTTTAGGGTTGTCAGGAAACTCTTGCGAGACGTGCCGCGATCACACGGCGGAGACTGAGTTCGCTCAACCTCTTTTATCTCATCGAGAGCGTGTTCGGGATCGGAGACCTGGTACTGTACGAGTACTTGATCGAGATCTGGAACGGAGTGATCTTCTCGGTATCGGCTCGCCCTTTTTATACCGGGAAATTACCCGTTCGGGTAATTTCGGCGAGACTCGTTAGGCCCGATTTGTTTTCGCCTAATCGAGTAATTATCGGTGCGCGCTATCTTGGCGGCGTTCGGGCGGTGCGGCAGGGCGCGTTGCTCGGCGGCTTCCGTCAGGATTCGGAGCGGTTCGGAAGCGCCGAGAAAACGGCCCTGGCTTTCGATTTCGTCGGCCGTATAACGGCGCGATTCGGTCGCGTTTCGAAAGAATAAAAAAAGGGCGCATAGCGCCGCTGCATTTGCCCGGCTGGTGTTCGCCGGGCGGCAGCCTTCCGGTGGATCGACGGCCGGGTAAAACGATCGCTCAGGGGGGATCGTTACACTGTTTCGTTGCGCCTCCCCCTCCACGCTCCCTGATCCCGGTACGCTATCCGCTTCGCGAAGAGCTCGTTACAAGAATTGTGACGTATCGGCGCCGATGCTGGCCGCTCGAATTTTTGAGTGAGTCCCGATTGCGCACATTACGGATCGTACACAGCGATATTTCCCGATCGGGCACAGTCCCGATTGGACACAATCCCGATCGGACACAGTCCCGATCGGACACATTCCCGATCGGACACAGTCCCGATCGGACACAGTCCCGATCGGACACAGTCCCGATCGGACACAGTCCCGATCGGACACATTCTCGATCGTACACATACAGTTGCATTCGGACACAGGTTCGATCGGACACAGGCGCGCACACACACACACACACACACGGGGGAGGCCTTCGGCCCCCCTCCCGCACCCACCCCGCCAATAGTATGGTGCCTATGGGGGTGCGATGGGGGCCTTCGGCCTCCCTCCCGCACCCGGGCCTGTGTCCGATCGGGACTGTGTCCGATCGAGACTGTTTCCGATCGGGACTGTGTCCGATCGGGAAATATCGCTGTGTCCGATCCGTAATGTGAGCAATCGGGACAATCCCGAATTTTTAAACAAATAGTGAATCGATGGAATTATTTCTTTTCACTGTTATAGGAAGAGACGTTTACGATTGTTTATAACTTTTTCTTATGGAAATTTATGACGGGGTGGGATGGAGGGATCTCAACGCTTCGGTTATCGACAAACGTGTCAGGGCATAGGTGTAAACAAAATAGCGCCGATGTTCGGCTGCTCGAATTTATAAACGGCAACGCGATAGAGAAAATCTTTCTGAGATGTAATTAAACACTCGATACACATCATATAAACAGAGAGAGAAGAAAGGATTAGACGAAATATATAAGGAGGTTGGAAGCACGTCAAACCATAGTATACGATTTGAGAGCGCGTACATCGGGTGAAAAAATGTATAGCGATTGTGTCAGATAGTGTTGCTTGGGTAAAAAAAATGGATAATAATTTCGAGGTAATATCGGATGAGTCGTCTGACGAAGATCACGCGTTGTCGAATGACAGTGATTATATTAGTGATCGCAGTGAGGACCTTACAGATTATGACGATAAGGTAGTGCCTAATTCGCAAATCCTTGCGCTAAATGGACGTACAAAAGTTTGCGCCATATACTTTTATTATTCTATGGGTGGTGCTTTAGCTTTATGTGCTTCGTGTATGATCTCTATTCAAGACGTCGGACTCATGTATGCTGTTCGGAAACATGTGATTGAATTACACGATGTAGTGGACGGTCGATTCTGTGCAAATTGTAGGAATCCGGTGTATATAATATTTCCGTGTAATATGTGTCCAATTTGTACACATTTGTGAAAAAACATTAAAAACATGGAAAACATCGAGCAGACTAAACGCGACCTGTTGTCCCACCAAGTCGCCACCTTGGGCGAATATTTTGCATGGGTGCAGCGATGCGACGAGTTCATCGAATCATTGGAAGTGCAAAGTTGAATAAAACGTCCGCGACTCTCGATCGAAAATAGACAATCTTTGGTGGCTAGAATCGCGCGACTCGAGGGTGCAAAAACACGATTGCAGAGACGATTTATATCTACTGGTGGTAATTACAGTGGTGACAATAACGCGGAAAGACTCGTTTGGCGGGAGATCGATACCGCGTTCGAAAGCCGTATATTGACCGGTGCGGTGATTAACGCAGACTATATCGAACCGCGACAATTTCTCGAGGACGCCAAAGACATTGTGATCGAACAGAGATGCAAGAACACATTAATGTGAAAGTGAACACTGTGTTTAATGGTGAGTTTGTGTCGAATGATAAACGCGCCAACAAAAGTATTAACACGAAAAACTATGCACTCTTCCGCGCATTCGATTTACACGAGTGGTACGAGCGCCGCGTCATCGAGCCCACTCTAACATCGCTCGAAGAATTCCAGGAACGCGATAGCGGGTGGGCTTTGTCGCGAATAATCGATTTAACTATTAATATAAACAAATATAATCCGATGCACGCGGGATGCTATATTAAATTACCGCGAGAAATAATGATGAAAAAAGCGGTGATCAATGTGCAATCCAGAGAAAATGCGTGTTTCGCGTGGGCGGTGGTCGCTGCTCTCTACCCCGCTGAAAGTCACGCGGAACGGGAATCATCGTACCCGCATTATACAACAGTGCTGAATCTCCAGAACATTGAGTTTCCAGTGACTGTTAATCAAATTAAAAAATTTGAACGTGTAAATAACATGACAATCAACGTGTACAGTATCGAGAACGGCATTATCCCGATACATCTTTCGGAGCAGAAGAAAGACAGGCACGTCAACTTGCTGTACGTGCAAGATAACAACAGCGTTGGACATTTTGCCTGGATTAAGAATCTCTCCCGGCTTGTCAGCTCACAATTGAGCAAACACGATGATCAAAAATATATTTGCGATCGGTATGTATATTTAATAAAATATAATTATAAAATAATCGTAAAATAAAAAAGTATTTGAATAAAAAAGTATTTGAATAAAAGATAAAATTGTAATTTCCATTTTACAGATGCTTGCACTATTTCGGATACGAAGAAAAGTTGCAGTTACATATGGTAGACAGTGGAAAGATGAATGACTGCGCTATACGGTTACCGAGCGATAAGGACAAGTGGCTCGGCTTCGACAACTACAACAGGAAATAGCGGCTTCCGTTCATCGTATACGCCGACTTGGAATGTGTGCTTGCAAAGACGGATAAGATGGAAGAAAAAAATTTATACCAACATCACGAGGTATTTAGCGTCGGGTATTATGTACATTGCTCGTACGACGAATCGTTATCCGCGTATCATTCTCGTCGCAGTACCGATTGCGTTTCGTGGTTCGTCGAACAACTTCAAAATTTAGCACTGCGTGTAAAGACTATTTTAACAACAAATATCCCCATGGTAAATTTAACACCGGACGAGTGGGAAAAATTTGGGATTGTCCCGATTGCGCACATTACGGATCGGACACAGCGATATTTCCCGATCGGACACAGTCCCGATCGGACACAATCCCGATCGGACACAGTCCCGATCGGACACAGTCCCGATCGGACACATACAGTTGCATTCGGACACAGTCCCGATCGGACACAGGCCAGGGTGCGGGAGGAGGGCCGAAGGCCCCCCTCGCACCCCCATAGGCACCATACTATTGGCGGGGTGGGTGCGGGAGGGGGGTCGAAGGCCCCTCTTGCACCCCCCCGTGTGTGTGTGTGTGCGCGCGCGCCTGTGTCCGATCGGGCCTGTGTCCGAAAGCAACTGTATGTGTCCGATCGAGAAGGTGTCCGATCGGGACTGTGTCCGATCGGGACTGTGTCCGATCGGGACTGTGTCCGATCGGGACTGTGTCCGATCGGGATTGTGTCCGATCGGGACTGTGTCCAATCGGGAAATATCGCTGTGTCCGATCCGTAATGTGCGCAATCGGGACTCACTCAAAAATTTTACAGCACTATTGATTGCCACATTTGCGAGAAACCATTCGCGCAAGACGATACACGCGTACGCGATCATTGTCATCTGATCGGGCGGTACCGAGGTCCCGCGCATTCAAATTGTATTCTAAATTATAAAGAGTCATTTTTTATTCCGATAGTTTTTCATAATTTATCCGGTTACGATTCACATTTTATCATCGAGGAAATAGCTACAGTTCGAAGGGAATATCGATTTACTTCCGATAACAAAAGAAAAATATATATCTTTTACAAAAAATGTTAAACTTGCAGACGATAAGAATCATATTAAATTACGTTTCATCGATTCGTATAAATTTCTTACAGCCAGTCTTAACAAATTAGCATCTTTTCTAAATAATGATAAACTCCAAATTTTAAAATCGCAATTTCAAAATTTATCGATTGATAATTTCAATTTATTGACGCGAAAAGGTGTCTTTCCATATGAATATATTGACTTTGTCGACAAGTTGCAGGATACGTGTTTATTACCGCGCGAATCGTTTTACAGTTCCTTGACCGGTGACACAGTATCCGAGAGCGATTACGCGCACGCCGAGAACGTCTGGCAGCGATTCTCCCTTCAAACGCTGGGTGAATATAGCGATCTATACCTAAAAACTGATGTCTTGTTATTAGCAGACATTTTCGAAAATTTCCGTGACAAATGTATCAAGAGTTACGAACTCGACCCCGCGAATTATTATACTCTTCCCGGATACACGTGGGACGCCATGTTAAAACATACAAAAATTACGTTCGAATTACTTACAGACATCGACATGGTCATGTTTATCGAACGTGGTATACGCGGCGGGTTAAGTCAATGTTCCAACAGGTACGCGCACGCTAATAACAAGTACATGCGGTCGTACGATCCATCGAAACCGTCATCGTATCTAATGTATTTCGATGTTAATAATTTGTACGGATGGGCAATGTGTCAACCATTGCCTTATGCCGATTTTCGATGGGTCGACGACGTGTCCAGTTTTGATTTATCATCAATCGCGCTCGATTCGTCTACAGGTTATATTCTCGAGATCGATCTCGAGTATCCGCAAAGTAAACACAACGCGCACGCTGACCTACCGTTCTGTCCGACGCGCGACAAGCCACCCGGTAAGCGGGAGGCCAAACTTCTCGCGACTCTGTACGATAAGAAGCGTTATGTCACACACTACCGCAACCTGCAGCAATGTACGCGACACGGTCTTCGCGTTACAAAAATACATCGCGTATTACAATTTGCTCAATCTCCGTGGTTCCGTAATTATATCGAACTCAATACACATTTTCGAACACTGGCTAAAAATGATTTTGAGAAAAATTTATACAAATTAATGAACAACGCGGTATTCGGCAAAACGATGGAAAATGTGCGCAATCGCGTAGATGTAAAATTATTGACAAAGTGGGACGGATGATACGGCGCGGAGGCAATGATCGCGAAACCAAATTTCCACAGCAGAAGCGTTTTCTCCGAAAATCTTGTAGCTGTTGAATTGCGCAAACTCGAGGTAAAATTTTTCAAACCAATTTACGTCGGTATGTGCATACTCGACATTTCCAAAACGTGTTTGTACGAGTTTCATCACGAATACATGTCACCGCTATATCGTGACAAATGTCGGGTAATGTACACCAACACAGACAGCCTCGTATACCACATCAAGTGCGACGATGTGTACGAGAATATGAAACGCGATATAGCTAGATTCGATACGAGCGATTATGCTGCGGACAACGCGTACGGTATACCGCTTGTGAATAAAAAGATTCCGGGCTTGATGAAGGATGAAAACAACGGTACGATAATGACTGAATTTGTCGGGCTTAGAGCAAAAATGTACGCGTTGCGAGTGGATGGTAAAAACGATACGAAAAAGGTTAAAGGCGTTAAGAGCAACGTCATCGCGAGAACGATAACGTTTGATGATTATACGCGGTGTCTAAATGAGGAGATTGAAATGACGCGATAACAGTCCTGTATAAGATCAAAATTGCATAAGGTATACACCATTCGCGAGACGAAAATTGCTCTAAGTCCGTACGACGACAAGCGGTATATCGTACCTGATTCGACCGACACGTTACCATGGGGACATTACCGGATGCCATTATAAAATGTAATATGATGTAATGTGTGTGTGTGTGTGTTTAATAAAATATAATGTTATGTAACGTATTATACTATTGAAATAAATATTAAGATTTTTTTTATATATGTATTTCATATTTTCATATTTCATATTTCATATATATTGTAATGACTATTGGAAGAGATATATTAATAAAAATTTTGTATTTCACATATTTTTTATATGTTGTGCACACTGTATATATTTTTCTATATTAAAATAAAAATACAGTCTGTATGAATTAAATCACGTTGTCCTTATGTATCCAAGAGTTGTGCGATGTATCAAATCCCAGCCATTTTACGTAAACCTCGTCACCCCTCCTGCGCAGTACTTTCTCCACGAGATACACGTCTGGATAATTCGCGCGATGCAACTCGTGCTCGTAGAACGCCCCAGCGACAGATTTTTTGCGATAGTCCTCGAGTAGATAGCTTACGGGATTAGTATGCTGCACTTTAACAATCTTAAATACCTCGGTTGTCCAATTTGGCGTGTAACCTTTTTCGAAAAGTGTCTTATACTTGCTAACGCGTACCGGGTCACCTACTTTGAACTTTGCAGGACCCGCAATATTTACGTGGTTGTACACAGTATCCAAGAGTCTTTCAGCGATCGCGGGGGTAACGTCGACGGGTCGCATGCCGATCATTCGATGCTTGCGCGCGTTGTAATCCGATACGAGTCGCGGCAACGCGTCGATCCACTTGTAAGTTCCGTTCAGCGTAAACATCTTCCACATGTCGTTCTTCAGCGTGCGATTTAATCGCTCGACGACCGATGTCTTCAACACCGAATATGTAGAATAGTGATTGATATCATGTTTCCGCATAAGCCGTTGCACGTCAGCGTTGTAAAATTCCTTCCCGTTATCGGTTTGCATGTTTTTCGGGCATCTCTTGCTATCTCGAATTATCCCAGCGATTGCGTCAGCTGTCTCGCTTCCACCTTTACTCTTCAGTGGCACAGCCCACGCGTGCTTGCTCAACACATCGATGACGGTGAGTATGTAGTAGTAACCTCTGTTGAAACGAGAATACGGACGCATCTCGACGATGTCAGCTTGCCACAGGTCATCGTATCCCCGCACTATGACGTGTCTTCGGGGAAAATTTTTTCTCGCCGGAGCGTGCAGTTTGTTCACCAACTGCCGTCTTTCCAAACTATGTTGTTTCTTCGCTTTGTCAGTTTTTCTCGATCGCCGTTTGTCGTCATTGTTCATTTTATCACTCATTCCGTTCGATAGCCGTTCTTTACCCGTTCTTGATCCGTTCTTGATCATCCGCTACCGTTCTTTACCCGTTCTTGAGCCGTTCTTGAGCCGTTTGATAGCCGTTCTTGATCCGTTCGTAGCCGTTCTTTACCCGTTCTTGAGCTGTTCTTGATTATCCGCTACTGTTCGATAGCCGTTCGATAGCCGTTCTTGAGCCGTTCTTGTCTTGTTCACTTCCGTTCTTGACCTATTCGAAAATCGTTCTTGACCCGTTCGCAGCCTTGTTCACAGTCTTTTCTGACCCGTTCGTAGCCGTTCCTGACCCGTTCGTAGCCGTTTCTGACCCGTTCGCAGCCGTTCCTGAGTTGTTGGTAGCCTCGCGTGTAGCCGTCGATTACTTGTTCGTAGCCTCGTTCGCAGCCCTGCTTGAGTTGTTGGTAGCCTCGTTCGCAGCTATTGCTAGGCTGTTCACAGCCGTTTCTGGACCGTTCACTACCATTACCACTGCCACTCATTGTAGTTAGATAGCAGTTCGATAACCCTTCGCAGCTGTTCGATAATTGGTCGTAGCCGTTCGATAACCCTTCGTAGATGTTCGATAACCGTTCGATGGCCGCTCCTAACCCGTTCACTGCTACTCATTCAAGTTGATAGTTGTTTCTGAGTTAGCCGCACGTCGAAGCTCGTTTATCGCAGTCTGTAACGCTCGCACATCCTTCTCGAACGCAGTCAGCTTCTCGTCTGATTCTTTCTGTTGATTCCACAACGTTTTAACGCACTGTTCCACGTACAGTTTGTTGGCGACATCAGTATCAGCTTCAGGTTACGCTACACGACGAATGTTGCGCGACCTCGCGTCATAGTCCGTAGTGACGCGACACAGAGCGTTTTCGCGCACGTAACTTCTGACCAATCTATGATCGCTTGTGCCGGTTGCATCATTTCTCTGTTCGAATAATCCAAATTTGTTGATAGGCATTTTTTTTTCGATGCGAGTGACGCCGATCGACTGATTAGTTTTGTCGAGACACCGTTTAATTTATAATAATGCCAACTTCGCGAAGTTCTTCGATGATCGACAGGATCTCGTTGTCGTGAGCGGTGTGACCAGCTTGGCGCGAAGCGTCGAGCAATCGTAGTCTATCCACTAGCTCGTTGGGGGGTCGTCCCAGTGGAGTGAGTCCCGATTGCGCACAGTACCAATCGGACACAAAGGAATTTCCCGATCGGACACAGTCCCGATCGGACACAGGCTCGATCGGACACAGGCCCGATCGGACACAGGCCCGATTGGACACAGTCCCGATCGGACACAGTTCCGATCGGACACATACAGTTGCATTCGGACACAGTCCCGATCGGACACAGTCTCGATTGGACACAGTCCCGATCGGACACAGTCCCGATCGGACACAGTCCCGATCGGACACAGTCCCGATCGGACACAGTCCCGATCGGACACAGGCCCGATCGGACACAGGCGCGCGCGCACACACACACACACACGGGGGGGTGCAAGGGGGGCCTTCGGCCCCCCCTCCCGCACCCACCCCGCCAATAGTATGGTGCCTATGGGGGTGCGAGGGGGGCCTTCGGCCCCCCTCCCGCACCCGGACCTGTGTCCGATCGGGCCTGTGTCCGATCGGGCCTGTGTCCGATCGGGGCTGTGTCCGATCGGGACTGTGTCCGATCGGGACTGTGTCCGATCGGGACTGTGTCCGATCGGGACTGTGTCCGATCGGGACTGTGTCCGATCGAGACTGTGTCCGATCGGGACTGTGTCCGAATGCAACTGTATGTGTCCGATCGGAACTGTGTTTGATCGGAACTGTGTCCGATCGGGACTGTGTCCGATCGGGACTGTGTCCGATCGGGATTGTGTCCGATCGGGACTGTGTCCGATCGGGAAATATCGCTGTGTCCGATCCGTAATGTGCGCAATCGGGACAATTCCGTCCCAGTGCACGTAATCGATCTTATTGTCGGTTAGCATCATCGCGCGAGGCATAGATATTCCCTTTCCAGATGTTTTCGGTTCGATCGACATCAACGGCGCGATTATGTATTTGTACTTATATCCTCTGTTGCTCCGTAATTGACCTTGCGTATCATAATTGCGTTTATGCGCGTTCGTCGCCAATAATATGCTTTTGCATTTTTGCATATCATCCTCCGTGTAAATGTCGTCATTGGGAATTCTCTTGAAAATCAACTCGTGTAATCCTGGTGTGCCAATGTACCTCACATTGTCTATAATTATAGAGTCATCTTTGTCGATGTCGAATCGCTTGTTACCGAGCAGCATTTCATCCTTGCCGAAATAGACGCCGTACACGTGATCGATCTCTTTTTTTTGTCGCCACCGAGGAGAGTGCTCATGCACTCTTGCTCCCAAGTGCTCTCGCAACATTTCTTGACCTTCCGGCGTTTGTAACCTATTTCGAAAAAACGATGTTTCGAGCGAGTTGCCTGAGGTTTCGAAAACATTTTCGTTTGCGAGTGTTTCAGGTATCATAGGTTGTACGATTCTCGTTGTCGCGAAGGGTGTAGAAATTATCGGCGGTTCATCCAGTAAAGCGTCCGATTGTTTCGATCGATCAGATGTACGCGGCGTCGATAAAAGATCCGCGTTCGATCGTTTCTTCTTTTTCGGTGTCTCATCCTCCTCCTCCTCCTCCTCCTCCTCTTCCTCCTCCTCATACCGCTTGATGGGTAACGTTTTAATCTTCGCGTCAGCGTTACTTTCCGGCTCGTTTTTCACCGCGATCGAGCTCGAGTTGTCGACGATCTTTTGTAGCGACTCGATAATAGGTCTAAAGTGGGTCTTGACCGCGATATCGTCATCGATCTTACCGGTCTTCAAAGCGCTATGTTTCTTGCGGATCGATTCGCTCGATTTCGCAATCTTCCTTGCAATCTTTTCACACTCGCGAATATTATCGCTCCCAGCCATGTCGGTAGAGTGTCGAGCGCTCGCGTTTCACCCTCTCGACAGAATATCGGGCAACGACTAATCGTTTTGCGGTATCGCGAACACGTTCAATCCTGTTCTGTATCGCCCGTTCGTAAGCGAGCTGTCCTTGTCTATCACTAGAAATCCATACTTTTGCTGCCAACAAGTACGACATAATTCACTGAAATCCTCGTACAACATATCGGTATTCACGAGATCGTTGTACACGTGTTTCAAATTGGTACCGTCCTGTCTAAACATGATCAGCAGGTTCGCGTTGTCGCGTATATGTTTTGGTATTCTCGCGTACGTCTGACAGAGATAGAAGCAGTCGACGTTCGAGTGGCGTCCCATTGAGAAGTACTCTCTTATCGTATCTTGCTTGTCACTCGCCACGTCATCGAAGACGAAAATCGAGTTTGGACGTGCCTCGCTCGGTGGAATGACGTCACTGTTATTGGAGAACGTAAAGCAACCGATTTCGTCGATCGACGTCAACAAATTCTCCAGATACCGATATTTCGGCTGTTGCAGCGACTTCGAGTACACGTACACGTTTTCGAAACGTACACCGTGCGGACTTTCCAGTAGGCTTATCAAAACGTTGGTTTTACCGCAATTCGAGGGGCCGCAAACGATCGCGCGTATAGTAGTCGGTAGCATCGTACCGTGTCTGCGCATCTCCGCGTTGTCCCCCATCGATCGTAATCTGTCGTCGCAATTCGTCACGCGTATCGTCAAAGGTTGTCGCACGAATCTCATTTTTGCACTCCCGATTGGATCGAAGGCCTGCTTATATATAGAGGCGCGTAACCGCGAATCGCTCAGTCTTGAAAATGTTTCTTCTTCTGTCGGACAAGAGAGATATTCTCACGCTTACCGCCGAGCAGTTGCAGTTTGTGTCGAAAGCACTTTTGTTGCGAAACTTTGGTCACTACGTGGAGCTACTGTGGGACAAGCTTCCGGAACACATAAAGGCTGATTCGGAGGTTCAGCAATATCGTCGATGCATGCGGCATTATAATCAACCGTGGCAGCGAACGCACATCGACGGTCCAGCACCGTTAATAAAAGATTGCGGCGAATGTCAACGACAATAGGTAGAGGCATACTAAATCGCGCGATAAACGCACTTCCAATCGAATTACATATCCCCGGCTATCAGTTTTCCGGGTACGCGACTACAGAAGCGATTAGCCAGAGGCGATCGAAGTATCAACCCATTGGACGCGGCGTGTCGTGAACACGATATAGCGTACTCTCGAAGCAACGATCTCACCGAGAGACACGCGGCGGATAATATACTCGCTACGAAAGCGCGAGAACCTATTACCGCGAGAGATTCGACTCTCGGTGAGAGAGCCGCCCCCACAGCTGTCTGGGCAACGATGAAAGCCAAGACGAAGCTCGGTATGGGCCTGAAAAAGACGACGAAGACGAAGAAAAAGACGGCGAAAAAACGGATACTTCCGGTAGCGAAACGTGGCGGCGTATTGCCGATTTTACCAATATTGGGCGTGCTCGGATCCCTGATCGGTGGAGCGGCTGGCGTAGCAAAGGCGGTGAACGACAGAAAAGCCGCACAACGTCAGTTGCAAGAGATACTACGTCACAATCGCGCCATGGAAGGTCGCGGATTGTATCTCGCTCCGTACAAACACGGACGAGGAGTCTCACGGAAAAAAAAATGTCAAAGAGGCGCTAAAAATGCCACAAAGCGTAACCACCAATGTACAATTGCTGCAACTGGCAAAACGTATGCGTATACCATTCTTTAGAGGCGTTTTCATGCGTGACTCTTTACCGATCGGCGGTATATATCGAAACGAGAGCGGCAT
Source organism: Lasius platythorax (assembly GCA_963971435.1). Classification (NCBI taxonomy): domain Eukaryota; kingdom Metazoa; phylum Arthropoda; class Insecta; order Hymenoptera; family Formicidae; genus Lasius; species Lasius platythorax. The sequence goes on from OZ020539.1 coordinate 562,253, forward strand.
CGTGAATTTGGATAACACCACAGGACCAGGTACTCATTGGGTGGCGTACGCAAAGAGGGGGAATCGCGCTATATATTTCGACAGTTTTGGCAATCTTCGACCACCGAATGAATTGGTGCGATATTTCGGACGGAACGTGACGAAGATACAGTACAATCACACACCTGTTCAAACTTACGATCAGAGCATCTGCGGACAATTGTGCCTGCAGTTTATGCGAACGGTCGATGCATGCAAATTTAAAGACATACATCGCGCTATTTAACTCAGTATTCGTTAAATAGTTTTGCCGACATGTCTATGACATTCACGCTGACCGGGAAGAGTAGCGTCCTCGCGGTAAACTACTTTCCCGCCGTAGATTTGAGCGACCATGAATACGAGCTCGGTCTAACGAATTTTGAGACTTATCACACGATATCGAACGTGAATTCCTCGAATAATAAATTTTACTTTGGCAAAGACGACGCGGAAATTACGATTCCCGAGGGATCGTACGAGCTGCAAGCGATACATGAGTTTTTAACACGCGCAATTTCACGGAAACGTCCGCGACACGCTGTTCGTGACGGCGATGACTATGAAGATTGCGAATACCCGATAGTGCTCCGCGCTAATTACAATACGATGAGGAGCGAGATCAAATGTGCCTACAGAATAAACTTTAGCAAGCCCAACAACATTGGATCGCTACTGGCATTCTCGAACTATATACTGCAGCCGCGAAAATGGTACGAATCGGACATGCCGATTAACATTATCAATGTGAACATTATCCGTGTAGAGTGTAACGTGACCGCGGGGGCGTACAGCAACGGCAAACTTGTTCATACGATACATGAATTTTCACCGAGGGTACCACCGGGATATAAGATATCGGAAACGCCGGCGCAGATCATTTACCTGCCGATCATCGCGCGGAGCATTACAGATTTAACGTTACGCGTTATCGACCAGGACGGCCGATTGCTCGATTTTCGTGGAGAAGAGGTCACCGTTAGATTGCACGTACGACGGCGACAAAATTAGCGTGCGAGATACTCGTGTTGAACGGATCGAAAGACACGAGAGAGAACGCGAGGCCAGCGACAACGTCAACATTCGCTAATATCCAATCATCCGGTTGCACCAAGAAAAAGAAACTCAGCACATCGAACGTTGCGTTTTTACAATCTTTGGGATTCGCGGTGCGAAACATCTGAACGATGACCGACATCCTCAACATCGGGGACGAGCCAGTCTTCGACGATCGCATCGTCAAGATCGAGACTCACACGTACAACCCGTTTGCCAACACAACGTTCGGACACAGCGACGAGATAAGAATACCCATACATCAACAGGATCTGTATACGTTGCCGCATGAAAGTTTTCTATACATCGAGGGAGAACTAAGGATAAACGAACCGGCTGAAGGATCTAATGTGGAACTGGGAAATAATTGCGTCGCATTCATGTTCGATGAGATTCGATACGAACTTGATGGCGTGGAGATTGATCACAACAGAAACGTAGGAATAACAACTACGCTCAAAAACTATATCATCCGATAGAAGCGTGATTATGAGGAACGCCGGCTGGGATGTGCCGACTACTGTGAATGGATACTTCAATTTTTGCATACCGCTCTGCATGTTATTGGGATTTTGCGAGGATTACAGACGCGTGGTGATTAACGCTCGTTACGAGTTGATCTTAATACGATCGCGCAACGATAACAATTGTCTGCTTGGAGATTCGGCGCTGCAGCCTGTGATCAACATATTCAAGATACAATGGCAAATGCCACACGTGCTCTTGAGCGAGATCAACAAGCTGTCGATGCTGCGCGCTCTGGAAAGCGGACGATACCTCAGCATGGGTTTTTGCTCGTGGGATCTGTACGAGTATCCGCTATTGCAGCGTACAACCAAGCATTCGTGGTCCATTAAGACCGCGACTCAGCTGGAGAAGCCACGATACGTTGTCTTCGCTCTGCAGACAGGTCGGAAGAACGTTATGTCTGAGGATACGAGTCGATTCCACGACTGTAAATTGACCAACGTGAAACTCTATCTGAACTCGGAATGTTATCCGTACGACGATATGAATCTGGATTTCGATAAGAACAGATGGTCGATTCTGTATGACACGTATACGCGTTTCTGCAAGAACTATTACGGATACGTGTATCTCGAGCCGAGTCTCACCGTCACGATGTTTCTACGTAACGGTCCGTTCGTGATCATCGATTGTTCTCGACAAAACGAATCGGTTAAGAGCGCAACCGTGGATGTGAGATTGGAATTCGAGTGTAAGGAGAACGTGCCGATGAGTACCACTGAGTACTGTCTCATCATACACAATCGCGTGATCCAGTACAACCCGTTGACCAACGTTGTGCGCAAAATCATTTAAGTGTGTTCCCGATAACATCGATACAATTTAGAGAGGGGAAGAGGAGCATGATATAAGTCAAAGTGTTGTGAAATGGTTGTAGAGTTTCGTTATTCCTCTCGACTGACGCATCGAAGAGAAATCTCGTCATGTCTGTACCAACGTTCGTCGATCTGCAAGGCTTCATTATCGGAAGAAATTTTATCGTGAAGGAAGCAGCGATCCTGAGAAAAGGATCAATACTTTCACATTACTTTTTCGCGAGTCCTGTACCATGGCGTGCGCTCACAAAATCTGAGAGGTGTCAAGCCTCATGGCTGATTAGAAATCACCATGGACTGCAATGGGAGGATGGAAACGTTCCGTACAGCTTTGCTCAACGTTTGATTACATCAGCTGTCGTTGGTATGATGCAAGAAGAAGAAGAAGATGAATCATCTCTCGTGTACGTTAAAGGACTTGAAAAACGAGAATGGTTGACTGATATACTAGACGATGTGGGGAACGGCTTCATTATTGAGACCTTGGATGCAGACTATGAAGATATCGAGTCTCTAAATAATCTAGATGTTACAAACAGTATGCGATGTGGGAAACATGTTAAGAATTGCGCATTGCAAAATGTATTCAAAATATTTTATTGGTGGTCGCAACGCCAGAAAAAATTGTGTTTGGAAAAATAAAATATGTAAACATTAATATGCTTTATCTCTTATTCTCCCCAATCATTTCCTCGCAAGTCGTTTCCAAGAATTCTTTTAACGTTGACCGTCTTCTCCTTCTCCTAAATTTCAGAGCTTTAATCCCCCACCACATCATACTTTTGAAAAGTAAGCGTCACATATACTCGGTTAATTTTTATACGATCAGTGTCGCGTTAACAGCTCGTACCGCTCCACTTCTCATAACCTAGAGAGAAATGTACTCCGCCGAAGGAAGCAGTATGAACTATTACGCTCCGTTTGAGGATGTTAAAATTTCAACACGTAAGAAGGAATGTGACAAGTAAGTTTCAATTTATAAAATTTTATACTTTTGTTAAATAATGGTTTTTAAATAAAATCAATAATGGTTTTTAAATAAGTCAATTTTGTAGCGCTTCAACTCATCGTGCGGTTCGTATACTTGGAAGAAGATACGCTTTAACCCCGACATCGTACAAATATTTGGAAATAGGAATCAGCGTTGGAATCACATCTTACGTGGAACTGGCTCTCGGCGATAATCGTGGCAATCAAATAATATTGCCTATTGAAACATGGAAATCGCTAATGCTAAAACAAGCGGACATTGAACAACTACAATCGCCTGAAACTCCATTATGGATTTGTGATATGGCACTTGAAGTGGTTAAAATGTCTAATTCAAAAATTATAAAAATAACATTATCTAATAATTCTTTGTATATGACACCACCGACTTTATTACATTTATTCGACTTTGAAGATTGTATACGTCATATGTATTTCTGGCTATCCGAAAATACGTATAGTGTTAATGAAAAGTTTAAAAATTTTACAACTATTTTCCAACGTGATAATATCCGTAATGCGTGCGACGCCGCAAAAGTGATACGCGAAAGTGATGCGTTTGACGACGAATCACTCATAGATTGCGGATTATTAACATGCGCTATAAATGATATTCTTCACGATGCTTGTACATAGATATTTGTATAACACACTATTATCTATAATAAACATTTATATTAATATTAAAAATGCTTATTTCATTTTAAAAAATAACTCCTCTAATCTCTCTCCTCTTCTTCTTCTCGCTCTCCCACCCGTAAACAGTCCCAGCTCTCATACATAGCTTCCACTCGTTACAGTCCTTGCGGGGATGACGTCATACGGGGTCTCGAGGCGAAGCGCGTTTCGTGATGCTGGGAAGCGTCCTCGGGTAGAGAGGGAGGCTAGGGACCACGAGAGAGCTAGCGCTTAGAAGAAAGAGATAGCGTGAGGCGTTCACAAGAGAGATATAGCGCGAAGTGCATGCGAGAAAGAGATAGCGCGGCAAATGATAAAGAGAGAGGAGAGAGATAAGGAATTTTAAAATACACATTTTTTTACAATAATAATAATTTTATTTAATGTGTGTATATTTACATGTGTGTGTGTGTGTGTGTGTGTGTGTATGTGTGAATTTAAAATTTAAAACAAGGATAATATATTAATAAAACTTAAATAAATATAAATGAATATAAAAGTATATAATATAAAAATAAAAAAAGGTTGTGGAGGGGGCGCGACGGTGGTGGTGGTGGTGGTGGTGGTGGTCCCGAGGCCATGAGGCTGGAGCAGATACACCCGCCTTGAATCCGATTGACATGAATGGCGGCAAATGTAGGATTCCTTTATAACATAGAAAAAAAATATTAGCATTTTCTTAACTTTTAATTTAAAAAAGGGATACTTACCAATTCCTGCACATCGGAAACTACTTAAATATTTCACTTGTGTCTCAATTTTTAAAAGTTTATCGTTTACAAATAGGGCACAGACTGCACAATGTTATTTGAGACACATAGCCTCCACATTCACAGCATCTATCTTCCACAAGTAGAACGTATCGCTCAGTCTTATGTATGCGTACAGCACTAGCACGTGAAAACGAGTCATTCAGGAAACACGCTGTGCAAAGTTTGTCACCATTGTCAATTTCATAATAAAACGAAATGGAACACATTTTTTGAAGTTCGTTAATGTCTTGAATGTCAGCTCGTTTTAAAATTTTCACCTGTTTCTCACTGAATTCCTCCTCCTCATTGCACTCACTATCGTAATCGAAGTCTTCTAAAATTCTTATCTCATCATCGGATGATTCTTCTTCATTGTCCACTTCGACATCTATATCCATGTCTTCATTATTTTCAATGGCCTCTTCTTCTCTATTTTCGATGACATCAGCTTCATTTTCTCCAATATTCATTTCTCCTTCTTCAATATTCATTTATGCACTTTTATTTTGCTCTTCACTGCACGAATGCTAAAGACTTTTTGACACGGAGACAGACCCTCTCTCCGTAAGCTTTAACCCCATCCCTCTCAAAATTTCCACAATGGAATATCGTAGAAATAAAATCGGGCGTTATTTGTTTATAAATTCGAGCAGCCGAACATCGGCGCTATTTTGTTTACACCTATGCCCTGACACATTCGTCGATAACCGAAGCGTCGGGCCCAAGATCCCTCATAAATTTTCATTAAAAATATCAAAAAAAAAAGATAATTTTGTCGTTTAACCGCACTCGCAGTCCCCCAACCCGCGGTCCCCTTACCTACAAGATCCATCAATAAAATCCTTATCCCTTACGCATCCTTCTCACCGTGGTTCCCCTCTCCACAGACCCCTCACCCACAAGATCCATTACAGTCCTACAGCTCACGGTTATCCCCTGCCCCCCTCCCACACCGCCGGAAAAATAATCATAGGGTTATTTAGTACCGCGAAGGTACTGCGCTTCTATTTAGAAATTCAATCGTAATGCAATACTGTTTTGTTTATACGGAACATGGCCCGCTCGTCCAAACCGCGATAAGCGTCCCCCGCCAGCGTGACGTCATTCCCCCGCACCCGCCGAAATCCCCCTCGCCCCGCACCCCCCTCAGAGGACCCGGATTAGAACTGTCTTATTATACCTACTTATATTATCTAGCATTTTCCGAGTTTTTGTTTTTATGTAACTGTTATAATTGTTATGCTTAAAACATATAATTAATTAGAAACTTCTTATTAGTGAATGGTTATGATCGAAACCTAAATTTTAAAGAATAATATAAGCATATTTTGTGACGGCAAATATGCGGCAGAAATCGAATACGTGTTGCTGTCTCAAATAATAGCAAAAACACAGCATGGTCTATTGTCATGAAATAATTGCAGAAATATAACGCATATTATATAAGATTTGTTTCCCTATAAATTGATGCTATTTTAATTATTAAACTAATTTTAAACCAAGAAAAAAGAGAGAGACGGATGGGGGAGGGAGAGAGAGGAGAGATTTCTCTCTCCCTCCCTCTCCCTCTCCTCCTCCCTTGCCCCTCTCACCCTCTTTCTCCCTCTCCCACTCCCACTCCCTCCCTCCCCTCCCTTTCTTCCCCCTCCCTCTTTCTCTCCTACCCTCCCTCTCTCTCTCCCTCTCTCTCTCTTCCAAGTATTTTTCATTATTTTTAAACAAAAGTTTTACATTGTAATATAAATATTTATATATAAATAAATATAAATAAATAAATATAAATAAATATAAAATAAATATATAAATATAAAATAAATATAAATAAAATAATATAAATAAGTTTATATAAATTTTATTTAAATATTTATATAGATAATTAGAAGCAAGAGGCAAGAGAAAATACAATCGATCAAGAAGTTGCAGGAACAAAAGACGATAGAAATAACACGCTTACAAAAACATCATGTTCTGGAGTCTTTTCAACATGGTTCGTCTCTGAAAAAGCCCGATCGTATGAAAGGTATGTTTAATTATTAACAATTAATAGTAAACTATAAAAAGTGATATTATATGTATAATGTATTGTCATATATAATATTTTTATAAGAAGTCTGTGGAAAAAATGCATCAATAATCAGATAATGTGGTATTATTGAATGCACGATTGTATCTAAAGACGGAATATTACTATTACAAAAGATAAGAGTTTAAATAGTTGCCATTTCATGGGAGACACGCGTGGCGCTAATTATTATTATTATATAATATTAAAAAATATTAAATATTAAAAATATTTTAAATATTAAAAAGTATTTTTCTATATTTAATTTATTAAACTAATTTCATTATTTTACAAAAATATTGAAAGCTACAGGCAAACAGGTCGCTGCACAACAGGACAATTATTTTGAAGACAATTTTGTTAATTCAGAAAAAAAAAATTTTCCATTTACTAATTCCAAATGCACGTGTCCGCTTTGTCTAGCACACGTACAAATGCAGAATAAAAATGGTATATATTTTATTTTTAGTTCATTGCGTATATGCGTTTATACAAAATGATTTGTAATAACTGTTTTTCCAGAAATTTATTTTTAAAAAAATAATTCGTCAACAAAATTACTTCAAGGCGCAATTGTGGCAAACGTCCGAAGACATACGAAAGATAAAAAATAGTAGATTAAATCAAGCTAACGGCATTAATAATGGCATTCAAAGACAGAAATCAGTTTTCTGTTCTTTTATGCTTTCATTAGAAATGGAAGAAGAATTACAAGAAGTCGAGCAATTTTTAAGAAACCAAGCTAATTTTAAGACATCGGTAATGTATTATTTTTATATTGAATACTTTTTAACTTTTTAGGTATAAATATTTTATTTATTTCACTGTATTTGCTATTATATACATATAAATGTGTACGTACACACACACGCGCGCGCGCGCGCGCACGCGCACGCACGCACGCACGCACGCATATATCTTATTGCATAAAACTTTTTTATATAATTAAGAATTAAAATTATAAAATAATATAAAAGTTAACACAAATGTATTGCATGTAACAGAAGCATCGCATACTGGTGGCAAACATTGCTATGAATTTGTGAAACGAAATTTAAGCCAACTTCTAAGTAATAAATTAGCACAAACCTACAGTTGGTTTGGAAAGAAACAGAAAAAGTAGTTTTATAAATTGAAATTAGCGGCAATGTTAATTGGTAAAAAATTAATATTATCTAAATAATTAATTTAAAAATTAAATTTTTTACGGTCTTCCTGTCTAGATTTCCGAATTTTGAATTGTTTATTTATTTATTGACGTTTTGATAATCGTTTGCTTCATCAAATTTGCTAATCGTATATGTATGTAATAACGTATATGCCATATACGTTAGAAAACAATTGCAAAGCGCGGTAACGACTGTTACGAGGTTTTTTGTTTTAATCGTTGATCAGTGTTGAGTCTTTTAAACTCTCTCAATCATAGTAGACACATTGACGATTCTTGATAATTTTTTGGCAGTTGAAGACTCGCTTAAAAAATTTGATGTAGATTTTAGTAAATGTTCTTCGATTACGACGGATGGCGCGAAAACTATGACAGGTTCGAAGATAGGATTCGCCGGTCAATTAAAGCAGCGAAACTTTAACATCCTTATTATACATTGTATAATTCATCAGGAAGCATTAAGCGGTAAAGTTATTAAATTGTCAACAGCTATGGAGACTGACTAAAATAATTAATATAATTAAAGGTGGACATAAATTTCTTATTCATCGGAAATTTCAATTATTTCTCAATGAACATAATGCTGTTCACACAGATGTCCCACTTCATTGTCCAGTACGTTGACTTAGTCCTGCAAAATGTTTGGAAACATTTCTTGCAATAAAAAAAGAGATCCTCCTTTTCTTGCAAGAAATGAACAATCAAATGAACAAAAATTTCAAGAATATATATCTCTTTTAGAGGATATCACATTTCTTTGCGAACTTGGATTTATTACTGACATGACTAATCAACTTAGGCTTCTCAATTTAAAGCTGCAAAAGACTAATCAAAATAATTCCCAATTAGTTAGTCATGTTGATTCTTTCCGAAGAAAATTACAGTTATTCAAATCTCATTTAAATAACGATATTTTTCATTTTTTCCCTTCTTGCCAGATTCTTCTCGAAGAATACGGTAGTAACTGTAATTTCAAAAAATATATTCATTTCGTAGATTGTCTTATAGAAGAATTCGATACGCGTTTTACCTGTTTCGAAAAACTTAGAAATGAGTTAATTCTTTTCGAGAATCCTCTTACAGCGTCAATCGAAGAACAGCATCTTGATTTACAAGATGAATTATGTGATTTACAAAGTTATATTTCTCTGAAAACGGTTAAAGAAACTGGTGCTGAATTTTATAAAATTTTATCAAAATCATCCTATCCCAAGCTTCGCGATTTCGGACTCCGAATTTATTCTATATTCGGATCCACATATTTGTGCGAGACTTCATTTTCAAAAATTTATAAAGAATGAGAAACGTTCTTCTTTAAGCGACGATTCTTTATCACGTCTTATGCGACTTGCTACATGCAATATGCAAATTGATGTTCCTGATCTCGCTTGTAAAAAATCCCGAAAGTCATAAATATTCATCATATCAATTATTATTTATAATTCCGTGCAATTAGTTAAAGGGTCGTTTTAGTCATCAGTGGATTGGGCCTACTGGGGATACCACTTAAAAAAAACGCGTCAACAATAGTACCTCATGGGTGAAGTGGAAAGCTATTGCCATACGCCCGCTCCTGAGCGCCGAGCGGCTCGTAAGCTTTGCGCGGGACGGCGAGGTAAGGGGGGACGCGCTAGGTGGAGCCAGCTGAAAATCGGCCGAAATGTGCAGTTCTTGCCGAGCTCTGCTGTAGAATATATATGTATATATCAGAAGGTCTATAAACCCCCCTGATGCAGCATACAATATTTGCGAAATAGTTAACAGCTTAAAACGTAACAAGTTAGAGACCTCTAAAAGTAAATAATTAATTGATTTAAAAACATATTTTTATTTTTACTCGATTTATATTCTATGTTCTATATTTCAGCTGCAGGAGAAACATACAACGAGTCGTTTTCGAGAAAGGATATAGAAGAATCTGTACAAAAATGGCTACGAAGAGCAAAGGAACGGTTCGATGCAAATGAAATAAAATTGGCGAATCGAATACGAAATGAATAATCGTTACAAAATGCGTTAAGATAAGATTATATATAATCGACTAATGTGCGTGATCAAAGACAAGTTTTATTTATTGCAATATTTTATTTTTTTTACTTTTTGTTTAGTTGTTCTCTGACCGACATTATATTAAGGAAAAGATAGATTTTCTATAAGACACGCCGTCAGATTTAATTCAAATGTATAAGTAATACGTTAAACAATGTTTAGATTATTTACGCACAAAGAATTATAAGATATTTAATATCGTTTACATTTCATATTTTTACATTTCATATAATTTTATATATACTCGTTATACGTATTTTCTTTTCCCTTTTTTCTTATTTTTTATCTCTTTTGTTTATTCCACAAAATTTGTATGTTTGTTATGCATATAGATTGTTTTGCGTGAAAAGTATGCAGAAACTATTGCGGATTTTGTTATTTTGTTACTATACATAGTTCACGACATGTACGGCAGCGTGCACGATATTATCTATTTTTTACCGTTTAAGTCGCGCGCAAATCGTATATGATATATCAGAGATATAAATTTTTGTACTGTGCGTAATTAATATGATAAGTCATCATATATTAATTTCATACTTCTGCGGTGAGAACTCAGTATCAGCAATATCAATAACTTTCATATCTAATATAAAAATGTATTTTTAGAAGTTAACTATTATTATAATATTAACTAATATTAAGTATTAAAATTAATAGTATTTTAATAAAAGGCTGTTCTTCCTGTACCAAAGTTTATCGTATAAAAGTAATATAACAACTAAGGTCAGTGCAGGTAATTACGCCATAGCAGCTAAATACGCCACCTATCTAATTTTTCATTAATACGTACGGATGGCTTTAAATGACGAATGCTAATTGTGAAGGCATAGATACTAAGTTGATATCAACAAACATTTTGCCGTTTTGAACATTCAGTGATTTGTAGTAACAATTAGAACAAAAGTTGTTATCAAAAAATTTGCCACTATAAATTTGGCACTACACTCGCCGCTAATTTGCCGGCAGTAATTATTACATTTCAAATATTTACTAGCATTATTTTGGTAGTAAATTCAACGCTTTTTCTGAAAGTATAGTCGTTTTTGTCATTCCATTTCATTTAAGTACAAAAAAGTAATTTATTTACGAAATTTCAGGCTACTGGTAACTACGCCACTTTAAGAACTCATTAGAATTACTAACGAATTTGCCTCTATATTTGTATTTAGATCCGTTTTAATTGTGGCAGTTTTTTCAATGTAAAAAATAAAACTTATACTTGATAAAAAATAAAAATTAATTCTGCTTATTTTTAAAAAATAAAATTTATAATCAAAACACGTTTGTCTCCCCGTTCCTTTTTTTATGCAATGGAATTGCGAGTCAAATTCACAAAATGTTTGTTGCAAAGCCCTGAGTTGGTTTCTCACATGATTCCACGCCTTAAAATCACTTTATATGAATTTTTTATTAGGTGGCATAATTACCTGCACGTGTCAGTAAATACGCCACTTTGACGCACTTTTTTGAAACGATTGGTGGAAAAAGAAAGAGAGGAGATAAAGCGTTGAAATATTTTTTTGAGGCAGCCAAAAGATCACTTTTAATTATGGTACACTTAATTTTTTGATTCGATACTCAGCAAAGTGTCCAAAAAATCCAAAAGCTTAAGGTGGCGTAATTACCTGCACTGACCTTATATATTATTTTGTGTTAAATATTTTTTAACATAGATTGTATTTTTTATAAAATAAAAATAAAAACTAAACAAAATTTACTTAATTGTTATTTTTAATTAAAATTTGCAATTGAAAAAGATATCCAAAATCAGTCCATAATAGATCCAAAATCAATCCATAATTGGTCCAAAGTTGGGTATATTTCGGACATTCTGTGGACGTACAAAGTTGTGACAAATGTACATCTAATGGACGTTCATCGAATGTCCGATAGACCTTATTTGGATTTTTTATGGATATCCCAATGTCCAAAAACGGATATTCATTGGACATACAATAGACATCCTCGTGCTATCTGGGAATTAATGAATTTTTTGAAAATATAAAACTTGAAGCTCAATCAGTAATTAGGAAGGGTGAAGATATCAACTTTTTTACTTACCTAAATTCATTGATCAGTTGTTAAAAATCGGAGAAGAATTTGCACTGTAGACAGCAGTGTGTCTTCCTTTTTATACAAGTCATTCAACCACAAGTATTGTGAGAGGATTTTTCGAGAAATTAGAAATGAAGAATTTAAAAATTATCCACTTCTACAAAGGATTGACAATTTTATCAAAATGCATCTCCGTGATTTAATGAGGCACATGAAGTTTTCCATTAAAAATGCAAAATTTTGTTATAAATAAAAAACGGTGCCATCTTGGAAGCTGCAAGATTTTCATCAATATACCATAAATCAACCAATAGTAAAAGAAGGCATAACTAAACTTGATGATGTTATTATACACAATGTAGCAATCCCAGTCAGCAAAGTCCGTTTGAACAGATTTTGTCAAATTTGTCTGCTAAAAATATTTGTCAGCAGAAAGACTGATTGTATACAAAACCTATTATATCAGATAATGATAGCAGAATGTCTCAGCAGAAATTTTACAAAACCTGTTGACATAATTTGACAGCAGGTCAGTAGCAGAAACCGAGCAGGATTTGCACAGAATTATCATAGCAGATTGGCGACAGAAATCGAGTAGAATCTGCGCAATGCAATTTGATGTCAGATTGGCTGCAGAAATCGAGCAGGATCTGCGCAATGCAATTTGATGTCAGATTGGCGGCAAAAATCGAGCAGGATCTGCATATATTTGATTCCATAGTTCCTTCGCTTACCGCTATGCGATGTACTTTCTCGTAATCAAATTTATGTCAAATAAATATAAAGTCTGCAATTTGCGGCTACTAATAAAAGATCAAAAGTAATTATTTCTATCAATTTAATTTCTGATATTTGATACAAGCCCAATATGAAATTCAGAATATGTATTAAATTGATTGGATTTAACAGGATAAATGGAAAATTATTATTACTGCCTATTTGAAGCATAAAGAAAGAGTTTAATTCTCAAATAAATAATATCTCGAGTTTTATAAACTAAATTTACTTATTTTCACCATTTACTTTATTATTAATTTAATTAAGTTGAACTAATCGTTTGGTATGCGAGATATAACTACGATATAACATATGTTACATTACCTGTCATAATTATGAGAAGGAAATTATAATTCAATTTTATTGCATTATAAGTGTGTTTACTGAGATCGAATCAATTATTAAGAGTTTTCATAAATAATTACTTACGTTACCATTCTATTTAAGTGGCAAGAAGCTGCAGGTCCTGCTCGCTTTCTGCCGCCAATCTACTCTCAGGTTATATGCGTAGGCTCTGCGCGGTTTCTGCTGCCAATCTGCTCACATTGCCTGTCAGCAGGCTATTGGTCAGATGGCTATTGGTTTTGGTGTGGGATTCTGATCAAATTTGCTACCAATCTGCGCGCATGCTACTAAGATTTTGCTTACTGGGAATGGAACATTCTTATTTTAAATCTTTTGATGATTCAGGTTTGTTATCAAGAGAAAACTAAAAAAGCAGGATCATTATTTTTATTCAATGAAAATAAAAAAAAGACAGAATATATGTTAAATGACATGGTAGAATCGAACAATGAAAACATAGATCAGTTCATTAAAGAAATAAATAACATCGATATTGCTACATTTATGAATTCTGATACAGACGATTTGTCATTTTCAATATTACTAAATTCAGGATCAGATATTAAAAAGCAGATTCCTCATGCAAAAGTGAAGAAACTAATTCTGAAACTTCTATTCATAACATTCAATCACCGCTTATTAACAGCCAAAATAGAAATAAATTAAACGTTGAACAACAGAAAACTATTCAATGAGAAAAAAGTATATTTCGAATACAAATCTCATTCAAAGTTTTTTGCGCTTATCCAGAAGTGAAAATAAATAATAAACTAGTCACCAAAAATATATAAAACGCTATTTATTAAAAAATGCTTTCTATTGTGGAACTTATAAAATTGATGGTTAAACGTATTTGTTAAGAAATACTTGTCATTTCGATTATATTGCACAAATTGTTTTTACTATCTTGGATAACCCTGTTTATTTTTCCATTGCCGACACTTCTGATAAAATCCATTGTTTAACTTTATTTTCAAATTTATTAACAATGGTCCGACTCATCAAACATAATATATACAGAGCGTTTTATTTTATTGAAATCTTTATATGAAGATACTAAAAATATTACAAAAAGTGAGCATCATGAGATTATTTACTCTTACGATGCGATAGATAGTCCAGCTGAAGTTTGGATAAAACTTTTAAAATCAGTGCCAAGTATATGTTAAACGAAGCAATGCGATAATTGTGGCAAGCATGAAACAGTGAAATTAACATTAATGCCTAATCATAATATAATTATACAAAAAGGTTTCGGTGCTTTGGAGGGAGCACTGCAATTTTATCCATTCACAATAAACAATGTGGTCGATGTGGTAGTAGATGTACTCAAGTAACCAAAACTAATTACCATATTTTCATAGAATTAAATATTAGAGCTAGTCTTCATTCTGCTGCAAAGTATTGTAAACTTAGAAATCTGCCAACAATGTTAAAGCTCACAAAACAATATAGGTATAGTTGTTTTATAACATTGAATTACATAAATTTAATTATACTCTACTAGCACACTTTAAACTAATTAAACACTTAAAAACTAATTAAATATACTTAAAAACTAATTAAAAGTATGGAAAGATTTATCGAGCACGAATTTGATGTAAGTAAAGAATATTTATTGTACAGTCACTAAAGCAATAATTGGGACGTTTTGACCCTTATTGGAGACTGTAAGACATTTCACAATACAGTGACATGTCAGTTGACATGTTTAGTTCGAAGTTAATATTATAAATTATAACTTTATATTTGGCCCCACAGTAAGGGTTGAAACGTCGTCCCAATTATTGCTTCAATGTATAATAAATAAATATTGTTCACCTATGTCAAATTCGTGCTCGATAGGCTTTTCCATACTTCTAATTGAATTACATATTTTTGTTAAATAACGTGTAAGCATTTCAATGTTTCAGACTGGTAGGCGTTATTGCAGGATATCCTAGACATTTTGTGGCGTATTGTAGACGATTTTCTGGATTATAAGAACAATATAATGATTTAAATACTAAAATAAAATCTTGTACTTTAAATAAAACTATCACTCCTATTGCTGCAATTTATACAATTTATAAAGATGATTAAAATTAAATTTTTTTTCGACGAATTGTTTTTGTGTAATCCCTCCTTGCTGTTATAATAAAATAGCTATCATTAAATGTTACATAGAGTGAATAACTTTAAGTATATAACGGTGTTATGTAATATATATCTTTCATTCTTCAGTAATAAATTACAATAACAACATTGTTCGTAATGTCCACCAAGTGTTGCTAAATGTAACATCGTATTGCTGTCTTCGTTGGTATCATTAACTAATTTTGTTACGTTATCCGTATTTACGAAAGTATCACTAGATGTGGCCCAATTGATTCTAACATCTCTCTTATTCTGTTCTTCACAATCTTTAATTGTGGTTAATAAAACATCGATAACTGAGGATAAATCGTTATCGCCTTGCTTACATTGTAGTCCATAACTTGGTTCTGACATCCAACAACACTTCATTGATTATCTGGCCTAAAAGTAACATAATATGAAACATTTTAAAAAATAATAAAATATATATTAATAAAATATTTGTTAACACATTTTTTTTAATTTTAAAAAAGACAGAAATCTTTCTTTATATTTAAATTATATCTACATAATTTTTTTGTGCTTTCGAATTATTGCGAGTTTCAAAAAGACACAAATTAATTTGGTACATATCATTTATCGGACAAATAAACCTTACCTTTTATAACCAGCTTTATATTTAAAGGTATGGCCAGTAATTATGAAATTAACAATTCAAATGTCTCGGACCATTCTACAAGATTGAACAATTTGGTATATGTGTACATAAGACCTTCCATTCTTATATTGTGCAAACAAAACAAGGCTTCATTTAGAATTCTCGTAAGAATGGTAATCATGCAAAGAGTGCTGGCGCCAGTTTGCGGAGATATAACGAAGCGTTATTTATTCAGATATACTTTTAGGAATATTTATACAGATAAATTATAGATTTAACTAATATGATGTAACAATATATGACATTTTAAAGTAAAATAAAGTATTGTCGTCTAAATTAGTCAAAATAGCTGTGATTTCGAATGAACCTTACCTAAATTTATAACCAGCTTTATATTTAAAGGTACCCTGGTAGAAATTCATGCAGTTTGACTGAACACTGGGCCCGTTACTATGTAGTATTACTGATGTTTTTTTATATGCAGAAATACTGCATAGCAACTGGATAAAATTAGTTAAAGCAATTTTACTGTACAAAATCTTTACAAGATTTATTGTTAATATTATAAAAAGTTTTTGATTAGCTTTTGCTCAGTTGCGTTATGCTCATATATTTACGTTTGCATAGACATATACATATATATATATATATTTCTTTTAATGTTATGTGTAAAATAAGCATATATAAAATTAGATAAAAATGTGTGAACGAGTACAAAAATATAGAGCGAAGAAAAGAAAACTTGTAGAATTAAAACAGCTTAGTAATTCTGTTATAAACGTTTTAACAAAGGTTAAGAATGGCAAAGATGGCAAGATTTGAAGTGACGAGTGAGCAAGGAACACACACAAATGAGAAATACGTGAGTAACAAGGAATTTTATATTATTTATTTTATTTGTGTTACTAATAATACTAATTTTATTGTTTAGAATTGTTGGCAGCACTGAGCAGAAAGTAGTCACGTGACAGAGAGAGACGAAAGGAGTGTGTGCGATCTGAGTGTACAACTAAGAGAATAAAACGTTTTCATACATATATTCAGCATATAAAAATAAGGCGTGCATTTATTTTAAACTTCCTAAGATTAACATATATAACATTGGCGACGAGTGATACTGGAAAGACTAATAATCCTATTTTTGCAGAATATTACCGCAACATAACCAAACATGTCCGATAAAATACTTGAGGCACTGACTGCGTTGCTTACCAAACAAGATGAACGTCTCATGCGGTTGGGACAATCAATCCATCGCAATCCAACAGCAACGCAGCCAGCAAAAAATGATTAACTCATAATCGAGGCATTAGCTAATAGTATCCAGGAATTCGTGTATGACCCTGAAAATGGTCTTACCTTCGATAAATGATACAATAGATACGAGGACGCATTCAGCAGCAGGTAACCAATTAGACAAGCAAGCACAAACACGTCTATTACTGCGGAAATTGGATCAAAAGTCGCACGCTAAGTACGTCAACTACATTCTGCCAAAGACGACAAAAGATTTCAACTTTAAGACCACAGTGGATAAGTTAAAACAAATTCTCTCTTTTCAAACCACAGTTTTTAGTAGACGTTACAACTACTTAAAAACAAGGAAACATGATAACGACGATTTTGTCACTTATGCAGGCATAGTCAATAGGAACTGCGAGGATTTCCAATTCACGGAATTAGGCCCTAAGCAATTCGAATGCCTAATTTTAATTTCGGGTCTACAAGCAACCAAAGATTTTGATAAGGGCGAGTCTGTTACGCAAACTGGAAACACATTCTGCTAAAAATCCAGTCACACTTCACGACCTAGTAAATGAATGTCAGCGAGTCACGACACTCAAGATGGATACGATTAGTAGAAAAACCAACACAGTCTACCGTAAACAAAATCGAACGCAAGAAGCAACCTGTTCCAAAAATGCCAAAAATAAATCACAACACAAAGCATCGAACATACCAAAATATCCATGCTGGAATTGCGGAAGCATGCATTATGCTAAATATTGTGAGTATATCAAGCACGAATGCAATGACTGTAAAAGGAAGGGGCATAAGGAAGGAGGATAAGAAAGGGTACTGTACTAGCGCCCACAAATCAAAATCTAACAATATGTCAGAAAAGAAACCTGATAAAAGATCAGACGATAAGTATAAGCCCACAGCAAAATCTAATGTTGTTATCTCTGTAAATCAAGTTTAGTTTCAAAGCAAACGGAAATTCATCATAATCCGAATTAACGCACAAGAAGTTAAACTTCAGATTGACACAGCTTCGGATATAACACTTATTTCACAAGAGACTTGGGAACTGTTAGAAAAACCAGCGACAAAGGAATCATCATTTACAGCGCATAACGTATCTGGTGAACCACTAGAAATTATTCATGAGTTGGAATGCGATGTCACACTAAATGGAGTAATAAAGAGAGGGAAATGCTATGTCACCAAGGTACCAGAACTGAATTTATTCGGCATAGAATGGATGGAATTATTCAATCTATGGTCCATTCCAATCGACAAATTGTGCCATGCAGTCAAGTCACAGACCACAGACGAATACGTCGCAAAATTGACCACTAAATTTCCTAAAGTGTTCAAAAATGAATTAGGTCTATGCACTAAAGCAAAAATAAAATTACATCTGTTACCGAATACTAAGCCCACATACATTCAGAAGCGTCCCGTTTCATATGGTGCATTACCTAAGATTGACGCCGAATTACAACGTCTCGAGAAATTGAACATCATAGAACAGATCGAATTCTCATCACGGGCAGCACCTATCGTAGTAGTCAGCAAACCTTGCAACTGGTGGACGGATGCAGGCCGGATATCGCGCTTACAGGCCAACCGAACCAGCAGACTACCGAGAGGGCGGCGACCGAGGGAGAGCCAGCCGAACGACACGCGGACAACCGAGGAGACCGGGGAGCGACGGGCGCGAGACCCGCAGCCTAGGGGTGCGCGGGACGACGAGGCCCGGACCGGTGACCACGAGTAAGAGCGTGGAAACAGTGCGCGGGAGCGACGGACAGCTTGCGGTGACGCGCGCGGCGCCGATGTGCGAGACGAGTGTCGCGAAAGCGTGATTTTCGAGACGGAGCGCGTTGGACGAGATACGACGCGGAAAGACGAGGCCGGAGTCAGATATCGAAACCGATGTCGAGACAGATGTCGAAACCGAACGGGGCGAACGCGAAGCGTCTAGCGTACGATTTCGCGAGATCGAATATCGCGAGCGAGCGGACGCGCGCGACTCGTCGAAAACATCGACCGGCGAACACGAGCGTGCGAGAGGTGACCTGCGCGCGAGTGAACGCAGCGGAAGGCTGCTCGACGAAATATTCAACTTTTTACTTTACCTACAAAACACTGTCGTTAACATCCGAGCTAACGACAGTGCGCGATGAAAGACAGCGGTCGGGACGCGCGAGGACCAAGGAAACGAGCGACTCGACCGACGGCGGGAGATTATTTATTTATATTATTTCTTTTCATTATTTATTGGCTCATGTTAATTTATTTTTATCCGCGTTGGCAGTACGCAGAGTAGCGGGAACGCGGGACGCGACGGACGAAGCAACGACGATGATTTATTTTGTACGAGTCGCGATATATCTTTTAATTTGTGTCATTGGTTTTATTTGTACCGATCTATCAGCGAAACTCGGCGCGTGGCGCGATTCAACGCGGGGAAACGAAACCCGAGGTCACGCATGGTTTTTATTTTCTATTTTACCAAAGAATGTTATTTTTAGTTTCACGTTATCCAGCGACCGAGGAAAATCGACGCGACGGTTCCATCGCCGGTGAGGGCGATGGCCCATATGTAAATAGCTTGTTAATTAGCGTAAGCGGTATGAATGATAACAAGAGCGAAAGAATGACAAATGGAACGTGCGAAGGTGAAAGGAAACGCGAAAAGCGAGAACGCGAGAGGACACCATGACGACCGACTGGAAGGCCCCTCTTGATTGGCCGACGGACGAGTGGAGGGGAGACTGGCACGCGAGGTGCTATAAGAGAGCGGGCAAGATCGCACGCAGTGTCTTTTGCCAAGGACGATTAGAGGTGAAGGATCCGTATCGCGAGATTCGCGGAGAGCCGTCAAGATTCGGTTGTAACGAAACGTGCATGTATATAGCGATCATTGTACAACGCGAGGTATGTGTACGAGAGAAAGTGGATGCGATACGTAAAATTCTTAAAAGTAATCGAGAAGGTAATCGCGAGAAAGTAATCGCGAGAAGCGTGAGAAGCGCGGCGTGAAATCGCGAGTGCGCGATAAAACGCGAAAGAACGAAAGAGTGACAGAGTGTGTGTGTGTATGTGTATGGACGAAGATGTAAAGAGAAAACAAAGGAATATAAAATAAAAGTATTATTTTATTTATTCATCTAAATGAACAAAAATTGAGTCGAGTGATTACTCACCTGCCTATCCCGGATACCGACGTACATCTGCGCGTGGCGACAGCGGCGTCGGTGGTGACCTGGCTTCGGACCGGAACCTGAAAGATAGCGGAGGAGGAGGGGGTAACATTCGTGACAACACCTTGGTGTTTGGAGGCTAAAACACCTGGCGACCGATGAGAAAACCCAGAACGCCTAGGCCTACGAAAGGTAAGTGACGACCAGAAGAATATATATCTTATAACATTACTGGTCCGGTCACAACCTAACGGGAAGATTCGCATATGTGCTGATTATTCCACAGGACTGAATGCCGCATTACAATCCAACAGACATCCACTACCACTTCCAGACGACATTTTTGCCAAATTAGCGGGTAATCGATGCTTCACAGTAATCGATTTCTCCGATGCATGTTTCCAATTGGCGGTATATAAAAACTCTCAAGAATTGTTAATAATCAATACACATCGTGGATTATTCAAATTCAAGAGATTACCATTTGGGGTTAAATCTGCACCTGGGGCATTTCAACAAATTGTGCAACATCGATGCAATGATATCTGACCTGCCTTTCGCCAGTGCATATTTGGATGACAATCATATGTAGCAAAACATCAACTGATCATATGAAACATCTAGCAGCGACATTGCAAAAAATTGAAAACTTCGGCTTCTTATTAGGATCCGACAAATGTCAATTTTTCACAAATCAAGTGAAATTCCTCGGACACATTATTGATGAGCAAGAACTACGACCTGATCCTGACAATCAGTTGTATCAGAGAAATGCCATCACCCAACAATATTAGTGAACTCCGGGCATTTCTCGGGGCCATTAACTACTATGGCAAATTCGTATACAAAATGCAACAGTTGAGAGGACCGTTGGACCGATTACTTCGGAAAGATACAGAGTGGAATTGGTCTCACCAATACTAACAGGCATTTGATAACTTGGGCAACTTAAAGATGTGTTGCAAAGTCAATTAATGTTAACACATTACGATCCATCTGTATCCGTTGTGGTGGCAGCTGACGCATGTAACACGGGCATAGGAGCAGTAATATTACACGAATATCCTAACGGCAATCGTAAAGCCATCTACCACTCATCAAGAACTCTCACCGAGGCCGAAAGATATTACAGTCAAATTGAAAAAGAAGCCTTAGCACTTATATTCGCAGTCACTAAATTTCAAACTAATTTTTAGAAGGAAATTTATTCTGGAGACCGACCATAAGCCTCTATTATACATCTTCGGAAACAAAAAGGGCATTCCAGTGTATACAGCAAATCGATTGCAGAGATGGGCGCGTACATTGTTATTATACGATTTTGAGATCAGATACGTCTCCACAAACTCATTTGGCTATGCTGATTTCTTGTCCAGATTAATTAACTCCCGAGCGCAACCGGATAAAGAGTCCGTTATTGCTACAATCCATATGGAAACAGCTGTGAAACAAATTCAGCAAGAATCGATTTATGCAGTAACAGTAACCTCTGAAGACATACAACATGAAACAAAGAACGATCCGACACTTCAATCAGTGATCAACTATTTAAATCTTGGCTCGCCATCAGATAAGAAAGACATCACCGATGAAAATCAACCTTACTACATAAGACGCAACAATTTACTAGTGGTAAACAACAGTCTAATGCTAGGAGAACGCGTGGTGATACCCCCAAAATTACGTAATAAAGTACTTCGTCATATACATAAGGGTCATCCAGGAATGGAAATAGCCAAATCGATAGCAAGAAGTTATATTTATTGGCCGAAGATCGACAGTGACATTGAAGAGTCAGTAAGAACATGTAGTAAATGTACAGCCGCAAAGAAATCACCTACCAAAACATTGCTACAATCATGGCAAATGCCAGACACGCCATGGAAACGTATATATGTGGATTTTGCTGGGCCCTTCTATAACAACTACTTCCTAGTGATAGTAGACGCCAAAAGCAAATGGCCAGAAATATACATGACGAAATCAATTACGTCATCACAAACCCTCAAATTTATTAAAGATGCTTGTTCACGGTATACCGAAAACCATTGTAACAGACGACGGCACACAATTTACAACCCATACATTCCAAGATTTTTGTGAACTGAATGGCATACAACATTTCCAAACGGCACCATATCATCCCCAATCTAACGGACAAGTGGAAATCTTCGTGGATATCTTTAAGCGGGGCATGATGAAGATCAACAAGGGAGAGGATCTGGAAGAAACACTAAATACATTCCTCATGACATACAGGTATACTCCGAACAAGTACATAGACGGGAAGTCACCTGCAGAAATCATGATCGGTAGAAAAATAAGAATCACTTTAGATCTACTTAAATCTACTAAACGATCAGAAAATCCGCGACGCAACATCAAACAGGAATTAGTTTAATAAACAACATGGAGCGAGGAGGAAAGATGGCGGTCGTAGGGAGTAGTAGTGTGTTGGTGTGTGGAAAGTTTCTCGGAAAGGAAGAGGTGGAGGAGGATAAGGAGAAAGGTGTAGGAAGAGGAGGTGATAGAAGATGACCGGAGGAACTCGAGGAAATGGAGGATTATATGGGGATGCAGGACGAAAGGAGTTTCGCAGGTGGAAAGAAGTCGGGATTTCGGAGTTAAGGTTCTTGGAGCAATGTGAGGAGAGAGGGAGATGGTAGCGACGAGGAAGGCGGCAGATCGATAAGGAAGTGGTCGGTAAGGAGTCAGAGGTATTCGCACGTACCGGCCGGCAGCGGGAATGAGGCGCTGAGACAAAAGGTGGTGGCGACACAAGAAAGCCGGCAAGCCACGTGCGCGGTACATGTGTCGTGGCAGGTTAGTTAGATACGCAGTGGTGCGTGGAGATTATCTTGTGCGAAAATAGTGACTTAGTAAGAGAGAAGTAAAGATGGCTTGGGAAGACGAGGTGCTGAAAGAATTGAGAGGAATAGGGAAAAGGCTGACAATGAGAGGTGTGGAAAAAGAACTGAGGTTGGTGAGAGAGAAAGGACTGATAATAAGAGAAAGAGAAGAGAGTAAAAGTGATAGGTTAGAGAGCGAGGAGGTAGAGGAGAGAACGGAGGACGAGACAGGGGTTGCAAAGGAGGAAGAGGAAGAGAAGGAATGGAAGAGAGAAGGCGCTTGGCGAAAGGAAAAGGAGGCAGAGGGAAAAGGGAAGGCAGGCAAAAGTACTGGGGGGAGGGGAAGGAGAGCGGTGGCAGGTGACAAGGGCGTGAGGAAGAGAGAAGGCGATGCGGAAAAGGAAGAGGAGGCAGGGGGAAGAGGAAAAGTTGGTGGAAGTGAGGGGGAAGTGAGGGGGAAAAAAGAAAAAGGGTGGCGATGTGGAGCAAGAGTGAGGGGGAAAGAGCAGAGGAAATTGCAAGGGAACTAAAGAGACTGAGAGTGAAAGGACGGAGAATAATGGAGAGAGTTGAAGAGGAAAGTGATGGGGTGGAGAGCGAAGAGGAAGAGGAGAGGACGGAGGATGAAGTCGAAGATGAGAAGAAGGAGAGAAGAGAAAAGGAAAGGAAGAGAGAGGACGTCACGAGAAAAGAAGAGGAGGTGGGGGGCAAAGGAAAGGCTGGAGGAAGTGAAGGGGGGAAAGGAAGGAGAGCGGTGACGCGTGATAAGATCGAGGAAGCAAAGGGAAATGAGAAGCGAGAGAGCAGGAAAAAGGAAGTGAAGGAAGGAGGGAGTGGTGAAGGGGAGGGACTCGAGAAGAAGGTAAATGGAGAGGAGAGAAAAAGGTTGGAAGAAAGTAGGAGAGGGGAGTCTATCTGGAAGGAGGATGACAGGGGATCGAGGGTGAGAGAGAAGAGAGCAGCTGGTCAAATAGTACGGAGGAGGAAGAGGAAGAAGATGCGGTAAAAGGTCTGGAAAAGGGTGAAAGGTAGAATAGATGAGGAGAAGAGAAGAGATGAGAGGGAAGGAACAAGGGGGTTGATAGGGAAAAGGGAAGAGCGGATAAGAAGGGAAAGGAGGAGGAGGAATTTAATATGGAGGGGGATAGAGGGGGACAGCTTTGAGGAAAGATGTGGTTGCCTGAGGGGGAGATTGGAGATGGTTTTGGGAAGAAAGGTGGTGGTAAGGGGTGTGGAGGAGAGATCGGTGAGGGGGGAAAGAAAATACTGCTAGTTGTAATGGAGAAAGAGGAGGATAGGGATGAAGTACTGGGAAGAAAGAGGGAGATATGGGGGAGATGGAGGATGAATGTGGATGAATATTTGATGAGGGAAGAAAGGAAAATGAAATGGAGAATTAAAGAAAAGGCGAGGATAGAGAGGAGTAAGGGGAATTGGGTAGTGTTTGACAGTGGAAGATTATGGATAGAGGACAGGGAGTGGAAATGGGAAGAAGAGAAAGAGGTTTGGGAAGAAGGCGAGGGAGAGTAGGAATGAAAGGGGATAGAGGGGTTACAGTTAAGGAGAAGGGTGGAGGGAGATAGAGGGAGAGAGAGGAAGGCGTCTCGGCGTTTGTTTTTTAATATGTTATAGAGATCCAGGAAGGCCAAGTTATAAGAGCAGAGAAGAGCGAGACGTACGGAAAGAGAGGATGAAGGAAGGAGGAGGAAGATGAGCTAAAGGAAAGAGAACAGACAAGCCGAGACAGAAGGGTCGAGGGACGAAGGAAGGAGGAAAAGGATATGGGTAGAAAAAGTAGGGGAGAAATAGGGGGTTGGGACGAGAGAGAGGAGAGCGGAGTTTTATGGGTTGGCCGAGGGACGAGGGAGGGAAAAGTAGTTTTGTAAAGGTCGCCAAATGGCCAGGGCGGAAGGGGGAATTGTTTTTTATTCTTGTAAAAGTTTTGGTACGCTCCTTAAAAACGCCTTGTAACCTCAAGGGGAACCAATAAACTTGACTATGACTATAACTAACAACATGGAGCGAAAGACAGGAAATTCAATCGTGCTGATTTGGTCTACGTTAAGCAGCACAAGGACAACGTATGGAAATAGATGCCAGGTGTTCTCATAGAGCAAGTTGGCAACGTCATGTATAATATCTTGTTGGATTCGAATAGGAAACAACCACTAGTCCGTTGCCACACAAATCAACTCATGGCCAGATACTTAGACGATGAAGATCAGCGAACAGACTCCGAAACCAAACTACCGTTGGACTTGTTGATAGATGAGTTCCGCGACGACCACGTAAATGATAGTCAAAGTGAGATTTTTGTAACGCTTAGTAATTCGATACCATCGACAGACGATGAACTGGATGAACTAGCACAAGAAAAACCCTTGGAAGCACGTCCTAGAAAAGCAACCAGACAACCGAGTTACCTGAACGATTATGAGCTCTAAGAGGAGGGGGTGTTGGCAGCACTAAGCAGGAAGTAGTCACGTGACAGAGAGAGACGTACGAAAGGAGTGTGTGCAATCTGAATGTACAACTAAGAGAATAAAATGTTTTCATACATATATTCAGCATATAAAAATAAGGCGTGCATTTATTTTAAACTTCCTAAGATTAACATATATGTATAACAAGAATTAAGATTATTCTGATGAAAGAATAAGGCATGGAAATATTAGCTTTGATTCAAATAAAGGCTATAAAGAAAATAGCTCTGATTCAAATGAGAATTTAAATGAAAATAGCTTTGATTTTAATGAAGATTTTAATGAAATAAATGAGATACGAAAGTGGATAGTGTCATATAGAATACCTCATGTACATAGTGATAAATTATTAAAAATATTAAGACACAAATTATACTACCAACACTTCTAAAATCTACAAAAACGTTTTGCACACCACATTTGCAGTGTAGAAAACATGGAAGACGCAGATAATTCTATGGGCGAATTTACATATTTAGGTATCGAGCAAGAACTACAAGATAGTGTAAATGTGATTTTACATCAAGATCATCAAATAGAACTGTTATTCAACATAGATGGCAACATAGATGTAACTTTTTGGCCAATTTTATGTAAAGTTTATTTGGAATCTGATATCTACAAGCCTTTTACAGTTGCTTTATATTCAGGAACACATAAGCCAAAAAGACTTGAAGAATTTTTAGATAAATTTATCTGCGAAATTAATGAACTACTTTGCAATGGATTAATAATTGAACAAACACATTTCTCGGTTAAGATAAAAGCCTTCATTTGTGATACTCCAGCACGTTCATATTTAAAGTGCGTGAAAGGACATATGTCATTTAATGGTTGTGAAAGATGTCATGTGAAAAGTGAAAAACATGAAAAAATACGACTGTATTTTTAGATATTCATTGTAATAAACGTACAGATATAGAATTTCGCAATTTTACTGATGTAAATCATCACACTGGAGTATCTGCACTTATTTATGTGAAACCAAATATAAACATGATCAACCATTTTGTATTAGATCCAATGCATTTATTTGATGAAGGGATTATGAAGAGATTATTAGATTTTTGGCTATGTTATAAAAATGTAAAACTAAGTGTCATGGAAAGAAATAAACTCGATCGGCGAACTGATTTAATAAGAAAATGGATTCCATATGAAATTGATAGAAAATTTCGCAGCATCAAATATTGTGAGAAATATAAGGCAGCAGAATACAGATTCTTCTTGCTATATTGTGGTCCAATTGTTTTGGAACGCATCCTTGATGATTTCAAATATAGCCATTTTTTGTTATTACATATCGTTTATTATCTACAAGAATAATAAATAATGAATTTATGAAATATACAAGAGAATATTTAAACACTTTTGTTTCAGTTGCTAAAAACTTATACGGAAAACACTTTATTACAATAAATGTTCATAATTTACATCATATTGTAGATGATGTTGAAATTATGAATTGTCCTATAAATTTAATAAATACGTACAGTTTTGAATCTCATCTTGGAAATATCAAAAATATTTTACGTTCTCCTCATCATACTGTATCGCAATTCTGTCGCCGAGAGTATGAAAAAAAAACTTCATGCAGAAAAAAGTGCCACTTTGCCTCAAGAACAAAAAATTATAAGTAAAAATTCTGATAAAGACATTCTGGAAATAAAATATAAACAATACCTACTAACACCAAAATGTCCCAATAATATGATACTTTTAAATAATGGGACTGTTATGGAAATAAATAAAATATTCTTGAAAAATAACAATATTTATTGTATTACAAAAAAATATGATAAAATTAATACTTTGTATAATTATCCTTGCGATTCTACTGAATTATATACATTTGAAGTTATGCAAAACATCGAAAAGCAGAATATAAATATTTGTGTAAATCAAATCAAATACAAGTTAGTAAGAATGGAAACAAATTTCAAAATAGATGGATTGACCAAAATATTTGTTATGCCATTGTATAAACAATTTAACTTAAAAGCTGTTAGCAAAACAGAAGATTTATCTGTTTAAGGTAAGTCTAAAAATCAATGTTACTATATACTAGGGTGGTTCACGTCAAAACTGGAATTTAATTTTTAGACAGGTAAAGAGACAAAATTATGACCGGTAAAGAACATTTATTTTTCAACGTAATCTTTATTTACATCACAGTATTTTTGCCATCGACATACCAATGCATTAATACCGACAGAATAGAAGAATTTGTCCTGACGTTTGAACCACTGTAACACACACGTATTAAATTCATCTTCTGACTGAAATCGCCTGCCACCCAAATATTCCTTGGAGGGATGAAAATCTAAGGGCGCTAAATGACTGTAGGGGAGATGTGGAAGGACTTCCCAACCGAAGAAAACACAGGTGTATGAATGATATGAACGGTTTAAAGAAGGGCGCGAATCTGTTCGTGACAACGCTGCAAGAGGAGGCCCAGATGCCACAAACCAGGGAAAAACTGCAAACATTCGGTTGGGAAGTTTTTCCACATCCCCCTTACAGTTATTTAGCACCCTCAAATTTCCATCTGTTTGATTCCTCTAAGGAATATTTGGGCGGCAGGCAATTTCAGTCAGAAGATGAGTTTAAGTCGTGTGTGTTACAGTGGTTCAAACGTCAGGACAAATTCTTCTATTCTGTCGGTATTAATGCATTGGTATGTCGATAGCAAAAATACTGTGATGTAAATGAAGATTACGTTGAAAAATAAATGTTCTTTACTGGTCATAATTTTGTCTCTTTACCCGTCTAAAAATTAAATTCCGGTTTTGACCACCTAGTATATACATATGACATTCATGTAGAATATAATATATTACCTTTGAAGTCCGAAAGATTTATAATTTTGCCACCCACTATGGCCATCTTTTTCTAAATCCTCAGTTTTTTAAATTTATTTTGCTTAATGCGGTGATCTCTGCTTCTTTTTTAATTAAAGTAGCATTATTATCAGATTATTGAGAAAATAATTTATAATAGATAATTACTTACTTATAATATTTTATCACTCTTAATAATATCTTATGTGTGTGAAAACACGAATATGAATAAATAATATAAATCTTCACTTTCAAAAAAACTAACAATGCATTCGTAGAGTTTCGAATATAGTAGTTATAAATCTGTTCAACTAGAACTGTAAATAGAGCTGTGGAAAATGTTAAGGCCCTTGCACAATGTCAGGCAACAAGCAATAGGAACAGGGAACAGAAATTATCCACCAATAGGAGAAGAGAATAATATCTATTCCCTGCTCCTATTGGTGGATTTCTATTCCCTGTTCCTATTGCCTGTTGCCTGGCATTGTGCAAGGGCCTTTACGATCAACAGTAGAAACAAAAAACTATCTATTTAACCTAACTCATAATGATGGCCACATGCCACATCTTTCGTTGCAATAACATCAGCTCTCGCGTGTTCATCATAATATTTATCACAGCTCTATTTACAGTTCTAGTTGAACGGATTTATAACTACTTTATTCATAACTCTCTATGAATGCATTGTTAGTTTTTTGAAAGTGAAAATTCATGTCATTTATATTCATATTTTTATAAGATATTATTAAGAGTAATAAAAGATTATAAGTAAGTAATTATCTATTATTAGTTATTTTCTCAATAATATTTGTACGTTAAATAAAGATATACAAATTCGAATTTTAAAGTTCGAATATTATTGGAAACTTCATTTTACTATGTTTGGATCAAAAGTTTCTTATCCAACTCGTGCGTCCGAGCATTTTGCATAGCATTTAGTAATCTTTGTCAGATACATAAAATGTTTTTTTTTCTAGGTATGGACAATGCGGAAAATTTACATATATATTCATTAGTAGAATTTATAACAAGAGGTAGAAGGCCTCTTATTAAAAAAATTGATATTGTTCCTACTTTTTGGGTGGATTATAATTCTCAAACTAAGAAATGTTTTACACGATTTCTAAGTCCACCATATACATCGGAAAATGTAAATAATTTACATGATTTAATAAAAAATCTTGAATATCCATTGGAAGAATAGCCCGTTTATTCTGTAAAAAGGGCGTGCCAGTAAGTGTATTATTTCTGTTATAATTCATGTGTATTATTTATAAAATAAATACATATTCCAAATAAATATATACAATACATTTCTCTAATAAAGACATATCAAGAAGCAGTGGACAAACTTGCACGCTTAAAAAAAAGAAGAATATGTATTTACATTGGAATCTGATAATGATGCCGTTTTAACTGAAAAAGAAACAGAGACCACAATTAAGCAAAATAAATTTAAAAAATCTAGCTAACGATTTAAAAAAAAGATGGCCGTACGTAAAATGGGTAGTGAAATCACAAATCTTCCAGACTTTAAAGGTAATTTATATGTGAATGTCTAATGCTATAAAATTAATCATGTGTGTATTCGTTTTATAAAATCTCAGTGCTAAAAGGTAAAACAAACCATAATATTATTTCATAAAAATTTTAATAAAAATTAATTTAAGTATAAGGTCACATTGTCATTCATATTGTTGCGTGCGCCCTTTTATAATACGTCTCTGCTTCGGTGTCAATTTCAGTTTTCGAGAGATCGTCTCCAAGCGTGTTGCCGAGAGATTTGTTGTTAAACAACGTTAGGCAATTTAAAGCAGATTAGTCTTTTGATAGCTGTTCTGTCGAACGGACGTATTTCTCAAACACTCTATATTTATTGTAATATTTGTTGTTCCCTGTTCTGAGTTAAATTAAAGTTACGTGTTCCTTTTTAATATTGCGTTGATTATTTACGGCGCGAGTGCGGCGATTGAGTGACGGTGGAACGCGCGCGTTGCGGTATATTTAAAATCGTTTTGCGGACGCAACAATATAAACATAATCATTCTCTCACATTTTCATCCACATAAATATAACTAGTATTAGTCACTGATCTACTCTAGGCATTCCTCAGAATGAGAAAGAAATTCTCTATTTCTTTCTCATTCTCATGCATCATCTACTTATTCAATTGACATTTTATGCGTAAAAACTTTATAACACTTAATCACATTTTTAGAGGTCACACTTAACACTTAATAACATTTTTAGAGATCACATCTGATGAGGATATGTCCCAATTAAATAAAAGAAAAAGAAAGAAATTAAAAAAATGTTTTGTCTGATACAAACTTATTTACATCAAAGAATTTAAATAAGAAGCAGAAACTATTGTGTGATAATGTCATAGAAGTACATAATAAGACAGCTTCTAGTTCCACACAACTAGGTACTCTTTTAAAAATAATATAAATATTATTTATTATATAGATAGATAGATCTTTATTCTTCCCTTAGGAGATTGAAGGCGCTTTTACGAGGAGCGTACCCGAACCTCTAACAAAACCATTTAACCATAACAATATAAATATTTAAAACATAAACATATATAAATCGCCTCTTTACTACGCACGCACTTATCCTAACTTAGTCTATCTTAACATAATACTAATCCTATCTTATCTCTAAAAATCTAACCTACTCGAGAGAGAGAGAGAGAGAGAGTTACACCCTAACTGTCGCCTCGACTTCCGGTACCCCCATACACACCACACGCTCCTTGCTCCTCTGTTCATTCCTTCTCTCAGCCTCCTCGTCTCCCACTCCAATCTCTCCATTCTCTCCATTCTCCCCTTTTCTCTTTTCCTCTAGGTTTCTCATCCACCATTCTCCCCTCCCCTTTCTGCTCTAAAATCTCCCCCATTTTCATCCACCAATTCATTCTCTCCTCATCCTCCCCACTCATACTCATACATTCACCTAACACATGCTCCCAGTTTTCTTCGTTCCCCCCACACATCCTACATAGCCTCTTTTCCTCCTTTCCCAGTATCTCGCTCCTCTCATTTCATTATTCAGTCTAAACCTCGCCACCCTTCTCCATCTGCTTTCTCCCCATCCCATCTTAAGGTAAGCCGGTATCCCTTCCCCCTCACTCTTAATTTCTCCATACCATCTATTATATCTAGATTCCATAATTTTCTCCCATCTTTCCCCCCTTTGCATCTTCTTGTCCATCTGCTCCCATCCTTCGTATACCTCCTCCCCTCTCATCTTTTTTTCTTCCATCTCCCCAGCTTCCTTTCCTCTCCCTTCGAAGAAATCCTTTCTCTCTTCTTCCCAACTTGATAGTTCTCTCTTCTCCCTCACCCTTATCTTCATTTCCTCAAAGCACTTTCTGGCTAGTAGTCCTCTACCTTCCTCCAGTTTTTCTCGAAATTCACTGCTCTTTTCCCCGCAACCTAAACTTATCCATCCCTATCTCCTCCCTCACCATGTATCCCGGTGTACACCAATCTACGCCAAGAGTCCATCTGCTCCATCTCTCTTGCATCGCCTCTACTTTCACCCTTTCCTTCCACCCCCATATCTCCGCTCCAAATTCCATTACTGTTCCAACCAATCTATCACACAGCCACATCCTCTTCTCCCAATCTCCTGCAAACCTCCTTTTCCCTATTCCCCATACCTGCCTTATCACCGCTCCCGCTTTCTTGACTCTTTCCTTTACGTGCCCTTCTTGCCCCCCGTTTCCTTGCAGCTTATATCCTAGATACATAACCTCCTTCACTTCCTCTATTTTCTTCCCATTCCATCTCCACTTCACATCCTTCATTCTCCCCCCACCCTTTTTAAATCTCATCACCTTTGTTTTATCCACGTTAATTTCCAATTTTTTCCTCACCAAATACACCTCTAGCTTTCCCAGCATATAAATCATGCCCTCCTCATTTTCCGCCAACAGCACCATATCGTCCGCATAAGCCAAGCAGTGCACCTTTTCATCCCCTAACTTTACTCCTCCCCATCCTCCCTTCTTTAAAATCTCTTCTATATCCGCCACCATTAGATTGAAAAGGTATGGGCTCATCGGACACCCCTGTCTCACTCCTCTCGCCGTCCAAAAACTCTCTCCAACTTTTTCTCCTACTCTTACCCTACTCTTTGTTTCCTTGTACACCTCTTCTATCCTCCTCCTTAGTTCCTCTCTGACTCCTCTTTCCTTCATTGCTTCCTCCAATACCTCTCTATCCACTGAATCAAAGGCCGCCTTTAGATCCACAAAGGTTGCAACCAGTAGTTCTCCTTTTCTCTCTATCCTCCTGTTAACCAAATAATTCAACACATAGATGTTATCTATCACTCCCATTCCTTTCCTGAAACCTGTTTGACTCTCCGGAATCATTCTTTTTTCCTCTATCTCCTCTTTCAGTCTCTCAGTAAGCACCCCAATATACACTTTATACAGCGTCGGCATCAATGTTATTTCTCTATATTCCCTACCTTATCCCCTGTCCCCTTTTTCACCACTGGTATTATTATTCCATCCTTCCACAACTCTGGCCATCCTTCTCCTCTCCAAACCTTATTACAAATCTCCCATATCCACTCTTCCACTCTCTCCCCCCCTGTCTCCACACTTCATTTGGCACCTCATCTCCCCCCGCCGCCTTTCCTTTCTTTAGCTTCTCTATTATTTTCCTTATCTCGTCCCTTCTTATTTCCTGCTCTCCATCTTCCATCCTTCTTCCCGTTCCTCCCTTCATCACTTTCCTTTCCACCCCTCCCAGCAGCCTCATAAAGTGCTCCTTCCATTCTTTTGCTTCAATGCCTTCATTCACCACCCTCCTTCTTTTCCTCTCTCTATTCACTACTTTCCATACCTCCCCTTCTGTCTTGGCCTCTTATGCTTCCTTTAACCATTTCTCATTTTCCTCTTCCTTCTTCCTCTTACACATTAGCTTATATTCCGCCCTTGCCTTTCTGTACTCTTCACCTCCTCCCCCATTTTTCCTCCATTTCCTTAGGACTCTTCTCGTGTCTTTTCTCTTCTCTTCGCATTCTTCATCCCACCAGCCCCTCCTTTTCCTCCTCTCACTCTCTCTCTCCCCTTTTCTTAACTCTTCACCAATCTGCCTCACCTTTATCTCCAGCTCCCCGTTTATGTCTCCCCCCTCTCTATCGTCCCAGTCTATCTCTGATCCTTTCTCCTCTCTCCGTCCACCTTCCCCTTCCCCCGCCCCCTCTCTGTTCTCTCCCTTTTTCCCTCCCTCCCTTTCTTTCCAGCGTTATTATTAACGGGTGATGATCCGACTCTATACAGTCTCCCACTTCTGACTTAACCACCCTCTTTTTCACTTTTTCCTCCCCAATCACATAATCAATCACCGACTCCCCTCTCCCTCCGGTGTACGTAAACTCTCCTTTCTCATCTCCTTCTGTGCATCCATTAAAGATCTCCCAGCCTACCTTTTCCAGCCCTTCCACTAATCTCCTTCCCTCCATGTTTATCTTTCTATCTTTCGACTTCCTTTCCACCTCCTCCTCTTCTCCCCTCTCTTTTCCTCCACCTAACGTCCCCGTCCTTGCATTGAAGTCTCCTCCTATCAACGTCCATCTCTCTTCTTGTTCTTCCAGCCATTCTTTTATCACCTCCATCTTTTTCTCCATGTCACCATTCACATACACACCGACTATCCTCCATCTTTCCTCCCCTACTCTGATTTCCACAGCCAATACTCCATCCTCACCTTCCTCCTCTTCACACCATACCTCGCCTATTTCTTCCTTGACCCCAATAATCATCCCCCCTATTGGTCTGCCTTTTTTATTCCTCCTTTTTGCCAGCTGTCTCTTCCATCTATAGCCCTTCGGCAATGCTCTCTTAGCTTTATCCCAACTCTTTCCATCCACCCAAGTTTCCATCATCACCACTATCTCCCATTTTTTAATCTCCTTCCAAAATTTTTCACCTTTGTTCTTGATCCCCGCTACGTTCCAAAACCTACCTTCCACCTTCTCTCTTCCTCTCTCTTTTTCACCTTCTTCCTCTCCACCTTCCTCTTTAACCTTACTTCCTCTTTATCCCCTCTCTCCCTTTCCCCACCCTTCTTTATCTCATCTCTTCTCCTTAACCCCTTATCTCTTCCCCCATTTCTTCATTGTCCTCTCTCATCTCTCCTCTCCAATTCTTGAGTTTACCTTCCTCTTCATCCCACTTCCACCAGCATTCGTTTATTCTAATACGACCGTATGCCGTCCACACTCTGTTTCCTCTTTTCCTCTCCTCATTTGCGATCTCACCTATCTTCCATTTCATCTTCCTTTCCTCCCACGTTAAGTCGTCTTCTATCCTTGTTGCCTTTCCTCTTAACTCTTTCTTCTTTTCCATTACTTGCCTTTTTTGATCCCTACTTCCCAATCTTACCACCACCATATCTCCTTCTCTCCCCTCTCTACCTCTCAACTTCCTAACCCACTCTATCTCCACTTTAGCTCCTATTCCTTCAAAAACCTTCTTTACCCTCTCTTTTATCTCTCCCGTTCCTCCTTCCAATCTGCGTATTAAGATGTTATTCCTTTTCTCCTCTCTCTCTTTCATCTCTAGCTTTCTTCTTATGTTCTTCATCCCGTCTGCCGTTGTTTTATCTAACCATCTAAACTCCCTCTTCCCATTCTCTCCCGTTCCTCCCCCCTCCTCTATTCCCCTCTCCAATTTAGCTTCCATCACCATAATCCGTTCTTCCAGATTCTTTATTTTATCTCCCATCTTTTCTCTCTCCTCATTCCATTCCTTCTCCCTCTGCCATGATTCCAGCCTCATTTTCTCTAACTCCTCACAGAGTCTATCCCTCAATTTATCTCCCATCTCCTTTATCATGGCCCCCAACTCTTCTTTATCCATCACCATTCCTCCTTCTTGCAGTCTTTCCAACATCTTGCTCCTTCTTAACGCCCACTCTTCCACTTCCTTGTCCTCCTCCTCCGGTCCCTCTCTCTTTTTTTTTAGATAATCCTCCAAACATCCCGTACTCCCTCTTCTTTCCTTACTCAACTCCTCTATCTTCTTTGGTCTCCCTACCTTTTTCTTACTTTCTTCTCCCCCGATTTTCCTCCCCTCCACCCCTTTCATCGTTCCCCCTCTACCCTCCTCACTCATTTCCTCTCTACCTATCTCTAACCCTGTTTCTGTACTTTCTGTATGTTCGGATTTATCTTTCCGACGTCCCCTTTGTGTTTCCGCTAAACTCACTAGACTAGTGACTTTACCTTCCGTACTCTTTTATCTCACGCCTCCCTCTAGCTATCATTTACTCTATGCCTGTACCTTGCGCACCGCTTCTGCTCCTGCTCACTCTCTACACTACCATTGCCACGCGTCTCTCTATCACCTAATCCCCAAACTATTTTCAGGCCTATATCTCGTCAACCTCCGCTTTTCTCTACTCCCCCTTACTTACTCACACTCCACTCTAACACTCCTCCCACTCACATACACCTCTCTTATTCTTTCTCACTTTTAACACTTCCTCTCTATCAAATTTATTATCACACTCTCTCCCATCTGTCACTCACACTCACTCCGGAACCGGAAGCCCTATTTATTATATAATATTATTTATATTTTTTCGTTTTTCTTATTTTTCTAAATTTTTAAAATCAATTTTCACAGACCCTTCAAGGAAAAAATTATACAAGATATAAACGTTCCTTTAAGCTTGAAGATGAAGAGCGATCAACAAATATTGGATCAAACTTTATCTATTAATATTGAAAATCTAGATTCACTCAAAGATCTCATCTAGATTCACACAATTTACCTACAAAAAATTATTAGAAAATAAAGGTAACATTTTGATGCAATGAGATTTTAAAATGTTATTTTAAAATCTTTGTTTTCATACTTCTTATCAAATAATTTCAGAAAATATGATTATCTCGTGCGAAGCTAATGAAAACATAAATAATGATATACATTTCAATAAGTATCCAAGTCAATCAGAAAATATTGTACCAAAATATAACTACTTACTCATGTAAATACTATTATGTATCTTATTTATAATTTTTAAACAAATTTATTAATAACTATACTTTGATTTTACTTAATTTTTTTACAATTTTATTTATAATTAAATAGTAATATACGTATATAATAATTTGCATAAACTACGGCTGTCAAAGTTTTTCAAAACATGACTCCAATGACACTTCTGATATTATTCAGCGATCACCCTTAGGTAATAAATGTTTACATAGTGTTACGGCCCTGAATTTCATCCCCTGTGCCATATCCGGGAAATCGTTGCCAAGAGGGTTGTAAATAAACAACGTCAGACATCTTGTTAACGGTCGCCATTTCGCGAGTCTTTTAACAACTGTCTGAGTGTGCGGACGCATCTTATTGTCAACGGCTTTTATTATTATAATATTCTCTTTTGTGTATTCTCATTTCGTGTTTTCAGTTATCATTAAAGTTATTAAGTTCCTTTTTACAAAACGTGTGATTATTTCGGCGCGAATGTTGAGAGTGAGCGACGGTGTGAGCGCGCGTTGCGGTAGTGATTTAAATCGTCTGCGGACGTAACATTTTGGGGGCTCGTCCGGGATAAAAGCGACGGCAACAACAGGCAGATAATAGCTTCAGGATTTGAGCAACAGGAGCCGATGACGGGAGTTACAACTCGAAAAAGAATCCGTGCAGCGACTCCGCTACAAATTGCGTCTACGGAGCCGATGTTGGAGGCGGTGACTCTGCAAGCTGCTATTCGCGAAATTCAACAACTGCGAGAGGAATTCCAGACGCAGTTGCGTGAGCGAGATGAGGAGCTTCGACGGATGCAGGAGACAGTCCTTCTTACTAAATGAGCGTGGAAATTTCAATAACGAACTCGGTTATAAATTAAAACTTGATATTTATGACGGAAGTGTTCCTTTAGGCGAATTTTTCACGCAATTTCATCTGATAGCTCGGGTGAACGCGTGGACCGAATCGGTTAAGACGGTTGCGTTAGCGTCATGTTTGAGGAGACAAGCGCGTTCCGTATTAGACGGAATTTTCGAAATTAAAAATTTGAGGTTTCAGGAGTTAAAATCGAAATTGGAATTACGTTTTGGGGTAGGGCATTTAGCCCAAACGTATTACACACAATTCACTGTGACGTCCCGCCATTTTTCGAAACCATATTTTTTACAAATAATCACATTTTGCTTTTATTTCTATAGTATATCAATGGAATAAAGAACGATTATTTAGCCCGCTTGCTTTTATTCTTTTAATTATTTAAATTTATAATAAAATTAATTTCTAGTGCATTTTATTGCTTATCGTTCTTGTTCCATATGATTATTTAGCTTAGGAATTTAAGATTTAACGTTCAGTTGCACAAAGAACTATAATTATCTAGAGTAACTAACAACCAACCAATCAGGCGTCGTCCCAAACCACCAGGACATGCGCGCGCAACACTCTAGAACTAACTTGCGACTATTTTACAAGGATAAACTTGCGAGCAAATTTTGACTCTTTTGCGATAACACCAGCGATATTATTTAAGTAGATTATTCAAGAATATTCTATAAACTTTCTATCCAAAGGATATATGCGTCACGACCTACAGAAACATGAAATACACATAATAATTTGTCTTAAACTTTATTCATAAATTGAATTTCAAGATTACTTAAATTTATTCACAAAATACTAGCATCACCTTCTCAAATCATGGCTAAACTAAAAGACAGATTATTATAAAAATGACTCTGTAAACAAATTATAAAAGAATATTTGTGATTGAACCTTTTATCGATTTCTGCGACTACAAACTATCCAAATCCTACTTATTGAACCTTGCGAACAAAGATTCGATATAGATGTTTATTTTAATTTAAGAATTATATACCCCTTAACTTATAGAATCACAAATATAATAATTTGCCAAAACAGTTTTCTTTATCACGAACAATTGGAAATAAAAATAAAATATTTATAATATTAAGAGCAAATTATATGAAGAGTGATTCTGTAAATTAACAACATCACGGCAACATGTTCTACGTTATATTAGAAAATTGTATTTAAAATCAAAAGCATTCACATCTCAGAAACCTGCACCAAGGTCAGAAACGATGCAATAGGAAGATATTAATAGTATTGAATACGGTGTCCCTCGATCATATGCGACCTACCGCATTTGTTATTATCAGACGTATAAACAAACCACGCATTGCTCTCAACCCATCGACAGCGAAATACTGCGAAACGATTTAGATAACAACTTCTTCTCAGAACATCGGAGACATCTTGAAGGAATCATCGAATCGCGAATTGCTCACAGCCCTAGATTCCTTGTTTCACAGGTATATACACCGCCGATCCCGAGGCGCGCGACCACTAGCACTTATTACCACTTATTAACACTTACTATCACGGCACTATCACACTTACATTAGTAGCATTCGACAGTGAGCATTCTAGTTACTCTTTCAATCTCTCCGATATTCTCTGATTTTTTCTTTTTGTCAGTCACACATCAGATTTATAAAGTCCAAGTCGATTGTAAAATAAAGTTTAAATAAAAAACCTTTGTGCACATACTCGCGTACTTCAATCCAGCCCTCATATTCCGTGACCGAGGTCCTTAAGAGGAAGCAAAGGCTGAGACGTACACAGCGATTTTGGACATCGATCTAAGGTTCCAGACTCTATACGGTGAGTAATCCTAATTCAGAATAACCGTACTTATACGAAAATTTAAGTCTGTGATAACGACTAATAACCAGCCACTAATCAATTCACTCCCCATTTCTCCCGTCTCTCAATATCTTTTGGACTATAATCTTAAACCCTATATAATAAAAAACCTCCCTGTCAAGCTTAGCACGTAGCTGACAGTTATTCTTAAGTTACTCATTTTTGCAATCCTGATTATCATCTACAATTAAAATTCGTTTATATTAGATAAAATTAGATTTCTGAAATAGAAACAATACTACTGTTATCACTCTTCCTCCTTTTATAACATCTAGGCACCTTGTAGAGCCAAGATCAGTAAAATACTCTAAGCTCCTTGTTGTGCCAGTACTGTTAAAATATTTAAGCACCTTGTAAAGCTAAGATCTGCAAAATATTCTAAGCTCCTTGTTGTGCCAGTACTGCTAAAATACTTAGGCACCTTGTAGAGCCAAGATCTATGAAACATTCTAAGCTCCTTATTGTGCCAGTATTGACAAAATATTTAGGCACCTTGTAGAGCCAAGATCTGTAAAATATTCTAAGCTCCTTGTTGTGCCAGTATCGACAAATTATCCAGGCATCTTGTTGAGCCAGAATTTAAAAATGTTCTAGGCTTCTTGTTGTGCCGGTATTTATAAATATCTAAGCACCCAGCTGAGCCAGAATTCATAAAATAATTCTAGGCTCCTTGTTGTGCTAAGATTTATAACAATTTATTTATGTCTCTACTTCTACATTTAAAGATTGATAACAGGAGATTTAATATAAGAAATTCTTATGACATATTATAATTCCCTTGACTCTATTTAATTCCTCATCTCTTAACCAGAGTTTGAATCTTTAACTTATAACTAACTGCACGATAGTAATAAGCTCACGAATATCAACGATTATTTTGTCCATCAATTAAAATCTCTCAATAAATTAATTTCAATATCTTAAACTTTGCAAGTTAGATTTTCTTCAAATATTCAATAATTATCATTAAAATCCTACCAATTTTAATTCTGTTATTTTATTTAATTTCCTCATCCAACTACATATTCCCCTTTGTAGATGGTTAACCCGATATGTAAACAAATTAGTCGAACGAAGCAAACGCATAGAGCCGGTAAAAAGGCACGCGCTAGACGTTCTAAACGACGGGCGCTTGAAGTCAAATCTCGTACAGAGTTTACAGAAAAGGCCCTTTTGAGCCAAGGCCCTTCTACATCTGCATCTCAACCTGAGACACTTATTAGTTCCCCTCAGGAAACTTTTAATCCAGAATCCGGATTTGATACAAAAATCATTAATACTTTTGCAGTTAACTTACTAGGAACTGACAATCCTTACGATTCAAATACATATTTACCAGAACATAAGGTATTTCAAGAACTATACCAAAACGCAACCAATTTAGAAGGAAATGATAACAAACCATTCTTATCAGAAGATTTCATATTTCGATTAAATTCTTTATTGTGCCAGACGAACTTCTTAATATCTAAATAAGTAAGAATTAGTATAAAAGTTTATGAAATTGATTCCAAACAAATCCTTTGTAAATTTAACTAGAACTATTACTATTCAATGTCTTCTGAAGATTAGCTAGTATTCTATAAATTACAGATGAAACCCTTATTCTCGGAAGAAGAAATTAAAACCATAATTAATGACATACCAAGTCTAATTTTAACAATAATAATCGGACTAATTGAGGAATATTTTAATGGGAATTTGGACATAGATCAACTAATTACGCTTTTAGAAAATCTCTAAGATTCTGGAGTCACATGTTTGTATTCACACACGCAACTACAGGTACGTATAATTTAGTAATTTCTTAGTAAGTAACCATCATCTGAGCCTTCTTCCATTCCCTAGATCACATCGGTCCTTGCTCTCGGCGTCCCTGGGGTATAGCCGGTGTAAGCAGGCAGCCCTACAAAAAAATAGAGAGCATTCCTTTTTATCACTAGAATCTAGTGAGAAACGGGTCACCCAGACGTGACATCATTAACAGAAAACAAAAAAATTCAGAAGATTTAGCAACTTTAGGCGCGCATTTGGAAAGACTGTCACGCTTAGCTTATCCGGAATGCTCTCACGAGGTGAGAGATAAAATTGCTTGCGCGCAGTTTATCGCCGCGTTATCAGATGGGTTTTTAAAGCGTACCCTGCAATTGGAAAGTGTAGCATCGCTTAAATTGGCTATTGAAAGTGCGATGGCTGTTAAAGTAATACAGGAAAATGAGAAGCCTTCATTTGCGCACAGTACAATTGCACACGTTGCAATTGCACACCGTGCTATTAGACACATGAAGTTGCGGACAGTTCTTTTGCGCACAGTTCTTTTGCGCACAGTTTATTTGCGCACAGTTCTTTTGCGCACAGTTCTTTTACACAGTTTATTTAACTAAATAATTAGAATAATTAAGTAAAAATACACACACACACGGGGGGTGCAAGGGGGGCCTTTCCCCCCTCCCGCACCCACCCCGTCGGTAGGGGTGCCTTAAGAACGTGTGCGCAAATGAACTGTGGGCAAATGAACTGTGCGCAAAAGAACTGTGCGCAACTTCATGTGTCTAATAGCACGGTGTGCAATTGCAACGTGTCCAATTGTACTGTGCGCAATTGAGCCTCTCCCTAGGAAAATAGTTTTTCTAGAGATAAATTTACTAATAAATTTAACAAATATTATAAAGGAAATGATTTTGAAAAAAGAAGGAGACGGAAAAAACGGAGAAAGATAATAATAGTAAGAAAAATTTTGAGAAGCGCACAAAATTTAATAATAATAATTTTCAAAAAAATAAATATCAAACAAAGAAAGAATGTCGGCAGTGTGGGGCGCAGGGACATTTCCGATCAGAATGTCCAACATTATCGGAAAACAAGGGTTAGTCGAACTTTACGGGGCAAGTCCGACTAAGGAAATTAATGCCCCGGAAAAAATGAATAATAATTATTTTAAGGTAAATAGAATTTTTAATAAAAATCTTTCTATTTATCAAGGAATAGTTGATGGTGAAAATTGTATATTTAAAGTAGATACAGGTTCCGACATTTCAATTTTAAATGAAAAATTAGTTAGAGGGCCGAGACGACAATTTAAAATTAATAAATGTTGCTTAAAATATCCAACAAGAGAGGATGTTTTAGTTAATTATAAAGTTATTGTTAGGGTGGAATTAGGAAGATATTCTTTAGATGTACCGATATTAGTGGCAAAAATCTCAGATGATTGCATACTTGTAGCTGATTTTCTTGAATTGATAGGTTTGGAAAAAGTTTTTGAATCAGTTTTCGGGAATATTGAATCTTGTGAAGATATTTTTAAATATCTGTGTTCACGAATGATTTCTTCGGAAAATAAAATTCCTTATTTCTTGAAAACGCTTTTGAAAAAAACTCTAATTTAGATTCAATTCAAAGGGAAATTTTTGCCGACTTCTTAAACGAATTTCAGGATGTGTTTTCTGAAGATTTGATTGCAGGAAATTGTGAAGTATTACAACATGAAATTAATCTTAATGATTGTAGATCTATTAAACAGGCTCCTCGACGAATTCCTATGCATCTAAAAAAAGAAGTGTACCAGATTATTCAGGAAATGAAACAGCAGGGAGTAATCGAAGAATCCAAAAGTCCCTGGATATCTCCTGCTGTATTAGTAAAGAAAAAGGATGGGTTGATACGATTTTGTGTAGATTATCGAAAATTAAATGCAGTAACAGTGAAGGATTTTTATCCATTATCTAGGATTGACGACATCCTCGATCAATTATCAGGTAACTCCTGGTTTAGTACGTTAGATTTAAAAAGTGGATATTGGCAGGTGAAAATTCGTTCTGAAGATAGGGAAAAGACTGCGTTCTCTGTAAGAAATGGATTATGGCAGTTTACGGTTATGCCCGGTTTGGACTATGTAATGCCCCAGCGACCTTTGAACGTCTTATGGAAAAGCTTCTACAAGATGTTTTATATAAAATTTGTCTTGTGTATTTGGATGATGTTGTTGTTTTTAGCAAATCGTTTGACGGAATGATGGAGAATTTAAAAGAGGTTTTCTTTCGTTTACGCTTAGCTAATTTGAAAATTAATCCAAGAAAATGTCTTCTTTTTGGCAAAGAGGTGAAATATTTAGATCACGTTATTTCTGAACAAGGTATTACCACGGATCCAGAAAAGATCCGTGCTGTGAAGGACTGGCCAATTCCTCAGAATAAGAAGCAGGTACGAAGCTTTTTAGGATTCTGTTCTTATTATAGGAAGTTTGTAGAAAGATTTTCATTAATAGCGAAACCTTTGTTTACTTTAACTGAAAATCAAATTAAGTTTAAATGAACTCAGAAAAGTCAAGAGGCTTTTGAAAAGTTAAAGCAAACGTTAATTTCTTCACCAATTCTGTCTTTTCCGAATGAATTTGGGGAATTTCTTCTTGATACTGATGCCTCGAATCATGGCATAGGTGCAGTCTTATCACAAATTCAGGATGGTTCGGAAAGGGTTATAGCTTATTTTAGTCGAGTGTTAACTAAAGCAGAGAGGAATTATTGTGTGACGCGTTGAGTTATTAGCTATAGTAGAATCGATAAAGTCTTTTCATCACTATTTATACGGTAAGAAATTTTTGATTTGCACTGATCACATCTCTCTTCGGTGGCTCATGTCATTCAAGGATTTGGAAGGTCAATTAGTTCGTTGGATGGAGAGATTGCAACAATATGAATTTGAAGTGATCCATCGAAAAGGTCGTTTACATCAAAATGCTGATGGATTATCGAGGCGGCCATGTGCGGAAAAAGGATGTAATTATTGCAGCAAGATAAAATTAAAAGAAAATGTAGTTGCACGAATAATTTTGGAAGAAAATAATTTACAAAATTGGAGAAAACATCAGTTGGAGGATCCGTCTATTGCAATTTTCTTGCAGGGAAAGGAAAAAGGAATACGTCCTCTTCGTCAAGAAGTAGTCAAACAAGATATTTCGGCTAAGGTTTATTGGTCGTATTGGGATCTATTGGTTGTTAGAGATAGTGTTCTTTTTAAGAAGTGGGAGTCTCCGAATTTAAAATCAACTGTTTTCCAGGTTATTGTTCCAAGGAAGTGTATAAGACAGATTTTGGAATTAGCTCATGATTCTGCTTTAGGAGGACATTTTGGAATTAACAAGACTTTAGAGAAAATACGAAAACGATTTTATTGGGTAACTAGTAAACGAGATGTGGAGGATTGGTGTCGCTCCTGCAAAGTGTGTGTTGGAAAGAAAGGTCCTTCAGGAAAAGGGAAATCCCCATTACAAATTTATAATGTCGGAACTCCGTTTGAAAGGATTCAAATGGATGTACTTGGTCCTCTTCCGATTACTACAACAGGAAATCGATATTTGTTAGTTATAGTAGATTGTGTCACTAAGTGGGTTGAGGCTTTTCCATTAAAGACCATTAAAGCCAAAACAGTAGCTAAGATTTTTGTGGATCAAATAGTCTCTCGTCATGGTGTACCTGTGGAAGTTCATACTGATTAGGGAAAGAATTTTGAATCGAAAGTTTTTCGGGAATTGTTGTACTATTTAGGAATAAGAAAAACTAAAACAACTGCCTTACA
The DNA here is from genome assembly GCA_963971435.1 of Lasius platythorax. Taxonomy (NCBI): domain Eukaryota; kingdom Metazoa; phylum Arthropoda; class Insecta; order Hymenoptera; family Formicidae; genus Lasius; species Lasius platythorax. The sequence continues at coordinate 607,197 of OZ020539.1, forward strand.
TCCACAATCGGATGGACAGGTCGAGCGACAACATCAGACAATTTTGAACTATCTCTCGAAATTCGTTTCAGAAAATCAAAAAGATTGGGATGACTATGTTCCTTTGTATTTGTTAGCCTATCGTTCTTCGAAACATGAAGCCACTGGTTATTCTCCTGCAGAATTGTATTTCGCTCAGGAACCACGACTGCGGTTAGATTTATTACACGGGAGTCCTCCGGACTGTGAAAAAGTTAATTCAATTGAAGATTATATTCAGAAGCTTAAAAGGAAGATTGAGGTTGTTCATAATAATGCTAGACAAACTTTAGATATGCGATCGCTTCAAACTAAAATGCGTTATGATCGAAAGGCTAGGGAAATACATTTCGCTTAAGGACAAAATGTTTGGTTGTTCAATCCGCGGAGAATTAAGGGGAGAGCTCCTAAATTGCAAAATAATTGGAAGGTATAAAATAATTAAAAAACTTAGTGATATTGTTTTTACGATTCAAAAAATCAAAAAGACATCGGAATAAAGTTGTTCATGCCGATAGATTAGCCCCTTATTATGAAAAGCAAGTTTTCAATTTAGAAATGTGTTTAATGATAAAGCGTGCGCAAATAGAATTAGGTAAATTATTATTGAATCACTAAATGCAAATGCAATTTATTAATCACTAATAATGAACTTGAAGATGATTACACGATTAGATTTCGAAAAGCAGATGGTTTCGATCGCGGAGAACAAGAACACGAGTATAAGTAAAGCGCTTTTTGCGAGAGATGATTCTCTGAATACGGTCGATCGCTGACTATATAAATTCGGCGAAAATATGTGTGTCAAGGTCTCGAGATTTTGTCGGATCGAACAGCTGATCGGGAACGCCTTGTGATGATGCGAGACGCGCGGTAAGACGTGCGAAGTACGAAAAAAAGGTAAATACCGCTCGTCGAGAACTCGCTGGATTGAGAATAATAAGAATCAGATTTAAAGGCGATGAGCATAAAATAAACGAAGTACATGATAATTAATTGGATTATTTGAACATTTCCGCCCGCCTCAGGGGCGTGACGAGCGCCGCTGATTTGGAACATAATAATAGAGTGTGATAAACTCCATGAATACAGAATTGCGAAACATATGAGATATACAATGAATGATCACAATTAAGACACGGAATAGAATGAATATGAGAAAATAGACAAAGCACGGTGCGAAGTACAACAGTGTCGAAAGCGATGTAACGGAAGGCCGATTGCGTATGATATTCGCACAATTACAGATATTGGTCGTTAAATTTAGTTCGATTCGATCGGAAGCGGACACAATTTCACGATCGGTCGTTTAAACTCGGACGTAGCAGTGCGTACGGTGACGACGCGAATTCGACCATCAGATCCAGGATGAACTGCGGTAACTCGCGCTAACGGCCATTTAGACGGTGGAAACCGTTCATCGAGAATTAATGCGATAGACCCGATCGTTATGGGATTCGAAGATTTTTGCCACTTAGTTTTGGTTTGAAGGCGCTGTAAATATTCCGTTGACCAGCGATACCAAAATCGTTCGAGCATGTGACGAAGAAGTTGCCACCGGGACAACCGCGAAATCGGCGTTTCGGCTAATGACGGCTCTGGAACAACAATCAGTGATTCGCCAACTAAAAAATGCGCGGGTGTCAGCGCGATGACGTCGGCGGGGTCGTCGGAAAGCGCGCAAAGCGGACGCGAATTCAACACGGCTTCGATCTGTACGAGGAGCGTACTGAACTCCTCATACGTGAGTACGGACTCGCCAAGGACGCGTTTAAGGTGAAATTTTGTCGATTTCACGGCCGCCTCCCATTTGCCACCGAAGTGTGGAGTCGAGGGCGGATTAAATTTCCACGTAGTGCCGTCGGCAGCGAGAAGATGAGATAGTTCCGCGACCTCCTTGGACGCGGAATGGAACATACGACGAAGTTCCGAATCGGCGCCGACAAGGTTCGTGCCGCAATCACTCGTCAGAGTGCTGCAGCGGCCGCGTCGGCTGATGAATCGTCGGTATGCTGCGATGAATCCTTGCGATGAGTAGTCCGTGGCGAGTTCGAGGTGGACGGCTGATGTGGCAAAGCACACGAAAATGATGAGATAGCCCTTGTATGTACGAGAGGCGCGTCCACGCCAGGTGCGTAGACTGAAGGGGCCGGCATAGTCCACGCCGGAATTTAAAAATGGACGCGTTGGTGTGACGCGAGACGTAGGTAGCGAGCCCATCATCTCTCTAGCGGTGACGGCGCGATGTCGAACGCATCGAACGCATCGACGTATGAAGGAGCTGACTGGAGCTCGACCGCCGAGGATCCAATATTGCTGCCGTAATGTTGCAAGCACGACCTGTACTCCACCATGAAGCGTCTTTTGATGGATATCTGAAATCACGAGACGTGAGAAGGGAGAGTCACGGGGCAATATAGCTGGATGTTTGCTGTCGGAATCGAGGATTGAGTTTTTTAAACGTCCTCCGACGCGAAGAATGCCTTCCGAGTCGACGAATGGCGATAGCTTGAGAAGCGGATGAGAGCGAGGAAGAGCATCTTTCTGAGAGCAGCTATCCAGTTCTCGGCTGAAATGAGCCCTTTGCGTCTCCTTCAACCAGAATGTGCGAGCCTTGAGAATCTCATCCGCAGTCAAGTCTACGGAGGGCGGACACTGGAGCCCTTTGAACCGAGCTGTTGCGCGCATAATCCAGGCGGTTATGCGAAGAAGTTGAGTTAGCTGCGAAAACCGATTGATGAGTTCCCAGTTATCAGGTGTTGCTCTTACCATGGAAACCTGCACCGGCTTATGCGGGCGTTCTTCAAGGTCGATTGATTCGTCAATAGAAGGAACGTCTGACGGCCATCCAACGGATGGACCTTGAAGCCATGATGGCCCTTGCCACCAGAGATGATGATGATGGAGTTGATGCGAAGAGAGGCCGCGAGACAGACAGTCGGCGGGATTATCCACTCCGGCGACGTGATGCCAGCGCGCATCGGGAGCCAGTTCCTGAATGGCGGCTACTCTATTTGATATGAACTCCTTCCATTTCGACGGATGACCTTGAATCCAGGCGAGGCTAACCGTTGAGTCGGTCCATAGATGAGTGGAGACATGTTGATAGTCGAGAATGTTTCGAATTCGAGCGAGAAGACGAGCTAACAGCAAAGCAGCTGAGAGCTCCAAGCGAGGGATCGTCTGTCGTTTGACGGGAGCGACCTTACTTTTAGCGGCGAGAAGTACGACCTTGGCATCGGCGTAGTCGTGGAAGGTCCGAATATAGAGAGCTGCTCCTAACGCGTCTTGAGATGCATCAGAAAACCCATGGAGTTCGACGCCTCGAACTGATGAGGAAGTACAGATCCATCGTGGTATTGAGATTTCTGACACTCCTTGCAAGCTTTCTTCGAAGGTGATCCATTCATGAGCAAGAGATGGAGGTAGTGGATCATCCCATCCGGCTTGCGATTTCCAGAGATGCTGAATGAATATTTTCCCCACTATTATGACCGGAGCTAGCCATCCTAGTGGGTCAAAAAGCTGAGATATACGAGACAAGGCAGATCTCTTAGTGAGTGGATGAGTGTCAGCTTGCCTCGCGTGAAATTTGAAGGTGTCAGTCTTAGGATGCCAAGCGAGACCAAGAGTTCGAGTTTCACTCGGAAGTTCTCGAGCGGATGAGAGCTCCGATGAAGTTGAGATGCCTGAGAGGATGGATTCTTCGTTTGATGCCCATTTTTGTAAGCGGAAGCCGCCCGCCATTAGGAGTTGGTTTAATTGAGCCGCCTTGGTCTGAGCTTCTTGCGGAGAGTCAGCACCGGAAAGAATGTCGTCCACGTAGGTCTCCTTGCGCAGGACCTTGGCCGCTTGTGGAAAGTGATGCTCTTCGTCGGAAGCGAGTTGTTGAATAATGCGAAGAGCAAGGTAAGGAGCACAGGTGAGACCGTAAGTGACCGTGCACAATTGGAAATCTTGAGGAGCTCCGACTGTACTCCAGAGGATGCGCTGGAGATCTCGATCATCCGGGTGGATCAGTATCTGCCGATACATCTTCTCTATATCGGCCGCGAAGACAAATGCGTGAGTTCGCCAGCGGAGAAGAACGGCATCCAGATCTTGCTGTAGCTTGGGTCCAGCGTGCAAGCATTCGTTGAGCGAGACGCCGGTGTTGGTGCGCGATGAGCCGTTGAAGACGACTCTCAACTTTGTCGTGGAGCTGGATTCCCGAAGAACTCCATGATGAGGAAGATAAACTGGATAGAGATCACTTCGAAAATTGGTTGCTTTCTGCATATGCCCGAGCCGTTCGTACTCTGCCATGAATTCGACATACAAGTTGCCGAATGATGGATTGCGTTGAATTCGATGACGAACCTTGTCGAGCAAATGATTAGCCAAGGACCGGGATTCTCCTAGAAGCTTGTGATTTGATTTGAATGGCAGACGAACGATGTATCGCCCGGTGCTGTCTCGAGAATGAGTTTCGAGAAAATGCCTTTCGCATTCAAGCTCGTCTTGACTGAGATGATTGATCGTTGAAGAGGCGACTTCCTCTTGCAGCCAGAATTTTTGTAGCTCTTCTTGAAGGTCGATGTCCTTGGTAGATCTGATGGAGAAGGAAGATGGACACGAAGTAGCCGTTACGGAGCTGGCTGGTCCGGAGATGATCCATCCGAACGATGTTTTCTGCGCGACGGGAGCGTTGGATGGTCCTTTCTTAATGGATCCACACAGAAGAGAGCCATAAACATCAGCGCCCAAGATGATGTCGATCGCACCGGGTGTCGCAAACTCTGGATCGGCTAATGGCAGATCGGCGAGATGAGTCCAGGATGTCGTTAATACGGCCTGTGCAGGGATCCGACCAGTTACTCGAGGCAGGATTAACGCTGAGACGTTGATTTCAATCGATGGATCGATGCGCGATCGAAGCCGTAGCGAGACGACACCGCGAGTTGAGCCAACGTGTTGAGTGCCGACGCTTAGAATTGGCACTGAAGCACGACCGCGTGGAAGTCGGAGTGATTGCACTAATGATTCTTGGATCAGTGAGACCTCCGACCCTTGATCAAGCAATGCGCGAATTTTGATAGTCTCGCCGTGTGCTGCAACCAGCGTCATGCAAGCGGTTGCAAGTAAGACGCGCGGACGCTCGAGAGGAACCGAAGCGTGATGAGATTGAACGGCCGCTGCGGGGATGGATCCTGATGAAGACGCACCCGAAGCTGTCGAAGTGTTTGCTGAGGTCGTTGGGACGGGTGATGACACGACCTCGCGGTGAAGCAGTGTGTGATGCTGGCCCTTGCAGTATCGACATCTCTTTAAGGTGCGGCATTCGCTAAGGCGATGAGCTCCGAGACAATTGAAACAGAGATGTTTGCGGTTTACGAAGTCCTGTCGATCACTGAGCGATTTTGCTGCGAATTCTGAGCACGACGCGATGTAATGTGCAGCGCTGCAGAACGAGCATTTTGAAGTACTTGCGACGGCTACATGCGCACGAGCGGCTGATTTGAATTTTGAATTCGTTTTCGACGCGGAAACTGAGGATTTCGTAGCACGGGATTGCACTGTTTCCAACGCCCGAATGCGCGATTCGAGAAAGAGCTCAAGCTGCTCAAAGGACGCGAGTTCGTTGGAGTTTCCGTTTTCGAGCTCCCAAGCCTCTAAGGTGTGTGCATCGAGACGCCGAGTGACGACGTAAACGATTAAAATGTCCCAATATTCCGTGGGCGCACCAAGGGACTGCAAGGCGCCAAGAGATTCCTTGACCGTGGATAGTAATGTCTTGAGGTCAGAACTGGATTTCTGAGTTAGCGGTTTTAAGTCGAAAATGCGATCCAGATAAGTTGTTACTAAAATGCGCCGATTCTCATAACGAGAGGTGAGCGCTTGCCACGCGCGCGAGAAGTTTTCGGCGGTCACGGCGATGTTAGCGAGATATCGAGACGCTTCTCCGGTAGTCTGAGCCTTGAGATAATGCAACTTCTCAACACTCGATAGGTCTCGGTTCGATCCAACCATTGAATGAAACAAATCGCGAAATGACGGCCAGTCATGATAATCACCGGTAAATTTCGGTAAGCTGATCTTTGGCAATGAGCGACAGGCTCCCGAATGCGGAGTCTCAGATTGAATCGAGTCATTCGCGGTTTTATTAGACTCGATAAACGGTTCGCGAGCTTGCATCAGGCAGGATTTCGAATCGAAGTAATTCTCTTCACATTTCGCATAAAGATCGTCAGCGAAATAGGAATGCTTACGCATTTCGTCCGTGAGGCTGCCGACGAGTTTGTCATGGTTACCTTGAAATTTATCCCAATTGGCTTCGAGTGTTTGCAATCGAGCGTCGAGGGAAAATTTGTTTATTTTTTCGGCTCCCAGCTTCTTGATATTTTCAAAGGCGCGAGCGATGAGACCGAAGAGATGGTTTTGTTTTTCGACGACTGATCCGAATGTTGACATCTTGTGAAAAGTTCGAGAAGGTCACGATCGCTCCTTGTTCAATTTGAGTCGTTAACGGTTCACGAGAGATGATGCGTTCACGAGTTGCGAATGCAATTAAGAAAGACGGCACTTCACTGAGACACTGCGAGAGAGCGCACTGACAATCACTATGAGCGATAATGTCTTGCAAGCGCGAGACAGAGACGAGAAGATTGCTGTGCGTTACGAACTATCGAAGAATCCGTAAATCCGGCTCGAAGGACCAAAATGTTTAATGATAAAGCGTGCGCAAATAGAATTAGGTAAATTATTATTGAATCACTAAATGCAAATGCAATTTATTAATCACTAATAATGAACTTGAAGATGATTACACGATTAGATTTCGAAAAGCAGATGGTTTCGATCGCGGAGAACAAGAACACGAGTATAAGTAAAGCGCTTTTTGCGAGAGATGATTCTCTGAATACGGTCGATCGCTGACTATATAAATTCGGCGAAAATATGTGTGTCAAGGTCTCGAGATTTTGTCGGATCGAACAGCTGATCGGGAACGCCTTGTGATGATGCGAGACGCGCGGTAAGACGTGCGAAGTACGAAAAAAAGGTAAATACCGCTCGTCGAGAACTCGCTGGATTGAGAATAATAAGAATCAGATTTAAAGGCGATGAGCATAAAATAAACGAAGTACATGATAATTAATTGGATTGTTTGAACAAAATGAATAAAACTCGGAACCCGAAAAAAAAATTTTGAAATTGATCTCTAGAATTAATGTTATTAAGAAATATTATTGCTGTTTTGTTGTTGTTGTTTCATCTTTTTCATAACATAATGGTGGACGAAGACGTTGAAACAAAACCACTCGGTCTATAGAAGTACTCTTTTGAGTGAAAACTGCCTCACCCACGGTTTTTGATCTGTGGTTTTCCCGTGGGGCATAGGGCAAATGCCGAGGCAGGGACTTGGGGAGTCCCTTCGGGGACGTTGGGTCCACAGTAGTTACCCCCCCTCTCGTCTGAAGATTCCTGAAGGCAATACACCATTTGGAAGTGTTACCAAGAATTTATAGTCAATGGACTCCAAGAAGAAGTCGGTTGGTAACCTGTATCAGCAGATCAGGATAGAGCAAAGAGACTCGTCAGGAGACCCTGAAATCAGCAAGATCAATGGAATCCAGCGTTTGCTCGGTTTAATTTGAGTCAAAGCAAGAAGGAATCCTAAGATCAAGATCTTGGTGCACCAGTAAATTGTCGGGACGACAATTTTGGAAGAGGGGAGGCAGTGTTACGGCCCTGAATTTTATCCCCTGTGCCGTATCCGGGAAATCGTTGCCAAGAGGGTTGTAAATAATCAACGTCAGACATCTTGTTAACGGTCGCCATTTCGCGAGTCTTTTGACAACTGTCTGAGTGTGCGGACGCATCTTATTGTCAACGGCTTTTATTATTATAATATTCTCTTTTGTGTATTCTCATTTCGTGTTTTCAGTTATCATTAAAGTTATTAAGTTCCTTTTTACAAAACGTGTGATTATTTCGGCGCGAGTGTTGAGAGTGAGCGACGGTGTAAGCGCGCGTTGCGGTAGTGATTTAAATCGTCTGCGGACATAACAATATAAATAATCTTCTTTATTATCAAGGAAACTGAATTACATACTCTAAATTATCAGGTCTAAAAACACCAGCAACAGATATAGTAAGTTTAAAGTGCGATGTCCAATTCATTAAAAGAAAAATAATAAACATTAGTAACCAGTTAATGCAAAGAAAAGAAACTTCAATTTATAACGCCGATCAAATCTCTCAATACATTATATTAGATAAGTTTATTGATCCCCTCGGGATTTCAAGGCGCTTTTGCAAGGAGCGTTCCCGAACCTCTTACAATATAAAAAATATCTCAACACGGCCTGGTCCTATGCGACCATTACATTCTAAATACCCCTCCCTTCGCCTTCTCCCTTCATCCCACTTCTCTATTCTCTTCACCTTCTTCGTTTCATTCCTTTGCTTCTATTTCCTCCTTCCCCTTTCTCCCTCCTCGTTTCTTTCTCTTCCTCCTCTTCTTTCGCTTTCCTTTCCTCTCCTCCTTTTCGTTCTCTTCTCTTTCCTCTTCCTTTCTCCTCTCCCCCTCTCGGATCCTTTATCCTGTGTGAAAAATAAACAAGCGACAATCCAACAAAAGAAACAACTTCTCTATCCTTTCCTCCTTTCTCCTCCCTCAGATCACTCTCTCCATCTGCTATCTAACCTTCTGACCTCTTCTTTCTCTTTCCACAAACACAGCCAGCAGATAGAAACTCCTCATCTCCCTCTCCTCATCATACCTCCCTCCTAAAAAACTATCCTCCCGTCCTCCTCACTCCCTTCCCTTCTTTTCCTTTTGCCTCCCCATTTTCCTCTTCCTATCTCCCTCTCCAACTTACTCCCTCCATCTCCCTTTCTCTTCATCCCATTTCCATTCTATTCCCTCTATCCAAATTCTCCTGTTATCATTTACTACCTTCCTTCCTCTCCTCCTTTCCATTCTTGCTTTCTCCTCAATCTTCCACCTTAACCTCCTCTCTTCCCTTGTCAAGTCTTCATCCACGATGATCTCTCACCTCCTCTTTATCTCTCCACTCCTCTCTAGTAACTCTTCCTTGTCTTCTTCTTTCTCCATTATTACCAGCAGAATCTCCTTTCCTCCTATCCCTATCTTCTCCACCACTCCTCTTACCTTCACCTTTCTTTCCTAACTCTTTCCGCAATCTTATCATTAATCTACTTATCTCGTCCGGACTATCTCCTTCTATACCCCTCCAAATCAAATTTCTCCTTCTCCTTTCCCTTCTCACCTGCTCCGCCTTCCTCTCTCTTTCTGCTCTCTCCCTCTCCCTCTCCTCTCTTTTTCTCCTTTCCTTTTCCGCTCTCTCCTCTAACTTTTTCCAAATCTCACCCATCTGTACTTCTTTCTCCTCTTTCTCCTCTTCCTCGCTACTCCACCAGCTTCTCCTTCCCCCTTCTTATCTACCTCGCTTCCTCTTTCCCCGTTATCCTCTCCTCCTCCTTCTAACTCCACTCTTAACTTCCCCCTCCCTCTTTTACTGGTACCCCTTCCCCACCCCCTTCCCCACCCCCTTTTCCTACTTCTTCCCTTTCTTCCTCTTCTTTCTTTTTAATATCTTACTACTCCCCTCCCTTTGCGTCCCTCTCGTCTTTCGCTTCCTCCACCTCATCCCCTTTCTCTCTATTCCTCTATTCCTCTATTCCTTTTCCCCCTTTTCAACTACCGCGTTTCCCCCTTCCCCGTTATCTTCCCTTACCCCCTCCAAGTCTGCTCTCTTAACTTCCCCTCCGCTTTTTTCCCTGCACCCCTTTCTCCCGTCTCCTTTTCCTCCTTTTCCTCTTCTCTTTTCTCACTAACTTGTCTCTCTCCTCTCCTTCTTTCCTTCTCGTTCTCTTCCTTCGCCTTAACTTTTCAAGGTCAAACCAATGGTACCCTCTTATGGCCCCCTCGAAACCATACAACTTTTGTATTACATTTTTGTCTTAAACTTATGGATTTTGAGAGATTTCAGTGCGTATATTAAAATGGCCTACCCTGTATAAGTGCATATAAATATATTTAAAAAGTTTCTATAAATAAAATTGTTATTTTTACCGTTTACGGCAAAAAATTGAAACTCGCCTACCCCCTCCCCCCTATGGGGGACCACGATCATACGTGAGGATTTTCTGTTCTGCCGCCCCTGTCCTCCTATCTCCTTTCACACTCCACCTTTACACTCTCCTCCATTTCCACAGCTTTCTCCGAATCTCTTCTACCCTCTCGGTCGCCCATAATATTCCCAATTCTTCCGTAACCGCTCTTCCTCGCCAGCTTTCACACACAGCTCAAACTCACGTCACACTTTCCCAGCGGCCATTTTTCCCCGCCAATTCTCTCAATATAATCTCTCTCTCCCAATCAACAATTTGCCTGAATTTATAAAATTTAATGAGAAACTCAAAGATAATAAACTACGTGCAGATGTGGTGAGCAAAATTAAAAAAATATTTATTAATTTTAAATTATATGTATTTATTTGTAATTTTTTTATTGAAAACATTGACTCAATTTGCAATCTTGATTTTAATTGAATTATATTGTAATAAGTGCAATTGGTTATATTTTCAAATATTGTTTTCAGAATAACATGCTTAGAACATGTATAAATAAAGATTAAGTCGTAAGTAAATCATTAGTGAATATGTTAAAAATATTTATGACAGCAGAGATCGCAACGAAGTTTACTGGGTCGAAAAAAGTTAATGATAAGTTTATTATGTGCAATACGGCCTTTTATCATTGTATGAAAAGTTAATATATTTTTCATAGTTTTTCTTTATGTATTATAAAATATACTGTATTTCATTTAATTAATTAAATTTATTTTTTAATATTATAGATATTATATTACTGGATAAAAGCACTGCAGATAAATCTTTATCTAAAAAAGAAATTCTGAGTACTTTAGGAAAAGTGTTATCAAATGCTCGGAATTGGCATCGTGGAAGAAAAAAAGTTAAAAATATTCTAATTTCAACGTCATCATCTATATCTGATTCTCAAGAAGAACCAAACACATTTTTCTTTGTTAATACAAACAATCAAATAGAGTTTATAACGACTGAAAGTCAAGTAGAGAAATTAAGTGAATTGAATGAATCAGATGATTCGGAAGAATAAGTGCAATCTCATTATAGGTCTGTTCTTTTTAGCTGAACTGGCTGCACTAGTTTAAAGTTTATCTTTTTTACTCTACATTGGAAGGAAAAAGATAAACTCTAAATTAGTGCAGCAAGTTCAGCTAAAAAAACAGACCTTATATTTCAAGAAAATTATTTTTGTTTATTTTTTTGTTTAAATTTATATTATTGTTAAAACATTTATATTATTTGTTTTATATTATATAATATCATATATTGGCTAAAATTACGCAATTGTCTAAGGATGCGAATGCAATTTATGCAAACAATTATAAAGATATATTTTTAAACTCTTGAAATATGCAAATATGCACTAATATATAAATTAGCTTTATTTCCTATTTTTAGTTGAATGCTACCAAAGAAGACTTCTTGTCAAAACTTCGTAAAGATAGATTCACAATTAAATAGATATAATATGTTCCTGTTTAATATATTATGTGATATATTATAAATAATATAAACATGTATGTATATTATAATAATATAAAGATAAGTAATATAAAAATAAATTTATATATAACTAAAATTTTTTGTTTTGTCTTATTTTAAAAGTTCCACCCTCATAACTTTTCAGGATCAACGTTTGAAGGAAAACGACTCGGATAAAAGTTGTAGGGAACAAAGGGGGCTATCTAATAGTGACCTTGGATTCGACATTAAAGGTCATTTTCAAAGTCATTTGAAAGTCAACTTCCGTGTTTTAAACGGAACCCCCTATTTTTCATTACATTTTCTTGTAGCTTATCTCGAGAGCTTTCCAAAACACTATAATTAAGTTATTTTTCATTAAGTACTTTTCGAGTTATAAGGCTTGAAATTTACAGTATTTTGACATAAAATACAAAATATCATGTAAAACATTCAGTTTTCGGTAATCTTACCTTAATACTTTTATGCATAAAATAATAAGACCAATCAATTGGTGTAAAGAAAACACATAATTACTTTCAAAAAAAGTATGCAGTTGCATGTTGCAAATTACATACTTTTTCTTAATAGCAACTATGTGTTTTTTTATACCAATTGATTGGTCTTATTATTCTATGCATAAAAGTATTAGGATAAGATTAACGAAAACTGAATGTTTTACACGATATTTTGTATTTTATGTCAAAATACTGTAAATTTCAAGCCTTATAACTCGAAAAGTACTTAATGAAAAATAACTTAATTATAGTGTTTTGGAAAGCTCTCGAGGTAAGCTACAAGAATATGTAATGAAAAATAGAAGGTTCCATTTAAAAAACGGAAGTTGACCTTCAAATGACCTTGAAAGTGACCTTTAATGTCGAATCCAAGATCACTATTAGATAGCCCCCTTTGTTCCCTACAACTTTTATCCGAGTCGTTTTTCTTCAAACGTTGATCCTGAAAAGTTATGAGGGTGAAACTTTTAAAATGGGAAACCCTGTATATACAAGGTGTTAAATAAGTGTCGCATACGCTCAGTGCCATTCGATAGAGAATGAAAGTCTAAGAAAAAATGTCTAATACTATTTTTCGATGCGATGGATAGTTTCGCCGCAACTAATTATTGTAATCAGTTAATCAGCGCGGAACTACAAGAGTAAGCGAGCGGCGGAGCGCGCGAATTGAGAAAGGCTACGGCGGCCCCAGCTACCGCGCTCCCGCGCCCATGCTTTCGTAACGAGCGCATGATTATTTCATGCAATTTGAAATGCAATTTTTAGTCAAACATAATTTTCGTCTACGAAAAAAATAATATCTATCTGCATAAAATAAAATTTCTTTAGAATCAAAAGTTGCATTTTTCATTTCTTCATTTTTTTTCATTTTTCATTTGTCATTCTTATTTGTCACTTTGTGCGTGAAACATCTTAAATCATGCCATATTATTTTGCGGAAGATTATTTTAATACGATCCGTTTGTATTTTGCAAACGAGGAAAACGCAGCTCTCGCGGCTAGGGAATATCAGCGGATGTATCCAAACGTGCGACACCCAGACGCGAACGTGATCCGTGGTGCAGTGAGACGTTTACGTGAAATTGGCAACGTTATGCCTCCACAACGTGAAGGACGTCCTCGTACTGTGAGAAATCCGAAAGTGGAAGAATATGTGATGGCGTGGGTTGAAGCCGATCATCGAACAAGTACAAGAGTGATCGGAAGAGAAATGGGGATTTCGCATGTCCTTGTGCATAAAATTTTAAAGAAAAATAAAATCCACCCGTACCATTTTATTTAAGTGCAGCAGTTGCTTCCTCGTGACCATCCTCCACGTCGAAGGTTTGCCCGGAATTATTTAGATGCAGTGAGAGAGAATCCATTATTTCCTCGTCGTATACTATGGACCGACGAATGCACTTTCACGCAAGATGGAATATTCAACTCCCATAATTATCATGATTATGGTTGAAAATCCTTTTTTGACGTGGGTTAATAAATCTCAGTATTGATTTAAAGTCAATGTTTGGGCTGGCTTGATCGATGATGAGTTGATAAATATAGTCAGTCATATTTTACAAAATATGCCGGGGCTGTCTAAATAACTTTACTTTAGTATCGAGACAACTAAATTAACTACAGCACTTATTCTAAAATGAAATCAATCAAAACCTTTGGTATATTTCGCACCGCAATGAGACGTCTAGAAAAAATCAACTCAAAACTTTGCTTAACAATTGATATCGCAGTCATAATTAAAATTAATTAATATAAAGCCGCTAATCGCGCGCAGTCACTTAATACTAATTAATCCTTTTTCACGGGACTGTGCACCACCTTGAGCACTCGGTCCAACATGATCCTAGCCTGTCCGGACCTTTTGGTGTCCGAAGAGCCCGCTGTCTTCTCCCTGCTGGCACGCCTGGCAAAGGATTTTTTCGGCTGACCCTCCGGTTGCAATTTACAAGTAATACAATTTTTCGCGACAAGAAATACGTAATTTTTTTTTTCAAACATCGCGAATTCAATAATATTTATATGTATAGAACACGGTGGAAAAATCGCTCGCACGATTACGCTTGTGTTTCTTCCACATCGGCGTCGCTAACTGGCAGTAAGATGAGTTTTACTATCGGACGGGTGAATTCCGAGGCAGCGGTGCGAACGGTGACGACACAAATCTGTCCGTCTTCTCTAGGGTGGACTCGGACAATGCGGGCTAGCGGCCATCTCGTCGGCGGTGTGTTCTCTTGCCGAATTAAGCATAATCGACCGACATCGAAGCCTGTTTCCTTCTTCAACCATTTGGGCCGATGAGTAAGAGAATGAAGATATTCTTTAGACCAACGTTCCCAGAAATGGTCTCGCATGCGCTGCAACAGCTGCCATCGGGTCAACCGATTCGGAGGATGATCTAGTAGTGATAGTTCGGGTACAGCGGTCAAGACGGATCCCACCAGAAAGTGCCCCGGCGTAAGAGCTGCGAGGTCTTCAGGGTCATCGGAGAGTGCCTGAAGAGGTCGAGAATTTAAACAGGCCTCGACCTGCGTGAGGAGAGTAGACATCTCCTCAAATGTGAGAGTTGCGTCGCCGAGCACTCGCCACAGATGGTGCTTGAGAGACTTCACAGCTGCCTCCCAGATACCGCCAAGATGAGGGGTTGATGGCGGGTTGAACCGCCACTGGATGTTGTCGGCAGCTAGTTGTCCAATGATTCGACGTCGCTCGGGACTGCTCACCGTGAAGAGGGCTCGAAGCTGTGCATCCGCGTCTACGAAATTTGTTCCGCAGTCGCTCCAGATGGTGCGGCAGAGTCCTCGATGAGAAACGAAACGCTTCAATGCTGCAAGAAACGCTTCGGCCGTATAATCGGAGACGACCTCTAAATGTACGGCCTTTGTGGATAAACAGATGAATACGGCAACGAACGCCTTGAAAGCTCGATGATCTCATCCTTTTGTCGTTCGTAGCTGCACCGGCCTGGCGTAGTCTATTCCAGTATGAAGAAAAGGCCTCGCCGGAGTCACTCGTTCTTGCGGTAGGTCGCCCATCAATTGCTGAGGAGTCGTCGCCCGCCAACGCACGCATGTCACGCACCGCCGGATCAGTCTCTTTACCAGTATACGACCTCGTGGAATCCAGTATCGTTGTCGGATTATCCTCAACGTCAGCTGAACTCCTCCGTGCAGCGCTCGCCGGTGACATGCCTCGACCACCAATTGTGTGAAATGTTAGTCGCTTGGCAAAATAACTGGATGCCGTTCGTCATACGCCAAGATGGCGTGTTTGAGGCGCCCACCAACTCGGAGGATTCCTTGGGAATCTAAAAATGGATTAAAACGAGTAAGTGCGTTAGATTTAGGAAGGTCACGGCTTTGTTGAATAGCTTCTAATTCGTTCTTGTAATTTTCAGCTTGCACCCGCCGGATCCATAAAAGACGTGCGTCTTCTAGCTCGACTGCCGTCAAGGTGTCTTCAAGAGTATATTCCGGCTCCGCTGCAATTGATCTTCGAAGTCAGAGCCATCGTCGACACCACGCTGTCACTCGCAGCAGCCGGTGTAGTGAGAAAAAGCGCAGAAGCTCGTTCGGCTCTGTCACAGGAAGAGGTGCTGATCCTGTGGCATGGACTCGAGTTCGTTCTTCAGGAAGGTCCATTTTGCTTGATAGACCAAAGGAATCTGGCCATGAAGGAGATTCTGATATAAGCCATGGAGGACCCCACCACCAGAGCTTATGGTTAATGAGTTCGCTTGGAGTTAGCCCGTGAAAGGCGCAGTCCGCCGGATTGTCCCTGTTAGGAATATGATGCCACAATGCATCAGGAGTTTGGATCTCGGCCCTGTTTGCAACATAGGTTTTCCACCTGGTTGGATGTCCTCGAATCCAACCTAAAGCGACAGTAGAGTCCGTTCAGCAATGTAGAGGGGTCTTCTCGAAGCCGAGCGTTGTTCTGACGTGAATAGCAAGTCGTACGAGGAGAGCGGCTGCACAGAGCTCCAGGCGAGGTAAGTCACTTGCTTTATAGAAACGACTTTAGTTTTTTCCGTTAAAAGAATTGTCTGCCACGAATCCTTGTCTTTTGTTTGCAGATATAAAACGGCAGCGTAGGCGCGCTCGGAGGCGTCAGCGAAACCATAAACTTCTACGACGGCACTTGAAGTAGTCAGACCGATCCAACGAGGGACTCGGATTTCTTCAAGCAGGGGAAACTCCTGGAAGGCTTGCCATTGCCGAGCGGAAGCGTCGTCGAGCGGAGTGTCCCAGTCCAGACCTTGAAGCCACATGCTCTGAATCGCGATCTTTGCACTTACAATAATGGGTGCTAACCAGCCGAGCGGATCAAATAATTTAGCTGTGAGAGAAAGTACTGACCGCTTAGTAATGTTCGCTACTGATATTGCGTGAGTGGCAAATAAGAAATCGTCCGTCGCCGGATGCCACTGAAGGCCAAGCGTCGATTGCGTTTCGTGGGGCCGCCAGTCATGAAGCTCGCGTTGCATCCTGTGTTCCGCCGGGATATCTGTCAATAGAGAAGCTTCGTTCGTCGACCACTTTCGCAGAGGAAGCCCGCCCGCCGTGCAAAGCTTAATTAATTGTTGCTGGAGCTCCTTGGCTTCTTCGACTGTTGCCGTGCCAGTTAGAATGTCATCCAAATAGACTTCGCGACGAAGAACGGCTGCTCCTTGTAGATATCGTTCCTGTTCGTCGGTAGCAAGTTGGCGGAGGGTACGCATAGCCAAAAATGGAGCACAAGCAAGTCCATAAGTGATCGTATTTAGCCGGTATTCGGTGAAGTCGTCCTGACTGCTATATCTCCAGATTATCCTTTGCAGATCTCGATCTTCTTCATGTACCAGAATTTGACGATACATCTTTTCTACGTCCGTCGCGAAAACAAAGCGATGCAACCGTCAGCGAAGTAAAACGTCAGCAAGAGAAGGCAACAAATTAGGCCCTACCAGGAGATGGCTATTAAGCGAATTTCCGGCAGTAGTAGTCGTCGAACCGTTGAACATGACGCGCAGCTTTGTAGAGATGCTGGCCTCTCGCATTACGCCGTGATGGGGAAGGTAGCTGACAAGCTCTCCCGCTGGTTATGCTGGACCTACAGGAGTCATGTGATCGAGATCTTCATACTGCCGCATGAACTCTAAGTAAAGTTGGTGAAGACGGGCATCTCGAGTGAATCTCCTCTTCATTCCTGTGAGAACTCGCAATGCAGAGAATCGCGTGGAAGAAAAATCCGGCAGCGGCTTGAGGACCGCGAGCCGCACGACGTATCGACCGTCTGCGGTACGTGAATGCGTCTGGAGGAAGAAATCCTCGCACTTCTGGTCCTCCGGAGTAAGTGGAGCGGCAGCGACAAGCAGCTCTTCTTGTTGCCAGAAACAGCGTACAATAGCGGTTAGATCGTCCTCGGCACAATACAAATGAGCTAGCGTGCGACGCGGATTGTTTGTAGAATTAACCGCTCCTGAGAGAATCCAACCTAATGTTGTCTGTTGCGCTACAGGTTCCTGTGGTCCGCCCTTCCGAAGGCCTTCTTGGAGAATAGTTGCATAAACGTCTGCACCTAAAAGAATCTTTACGGGATCTGCAGCCAAGAAGTCCGAATCGACAAGCTCTAATCCGCTGAGATGTGTCCACGCCCGTCGATCCACTTTGATTGCGCCATCGTAAATTGAGCCTGGGAAAAACTAGAGCCGATACTGTCATCGGCGATCCTCCTTTCAGCGCAGAAATCTGTAGAGAAACAAGGCCGCGAGCGAATCCAGTTTGCATTCTGTCAATTCCGTACACAGCAACTGAAGTGGGTGAGCGAGCTAGTTTTAAGCGTTGCGCTAAAGATTCTGCAACTAGCGACGCTTCTGAGCCTTGATCGACAAGTGCGCGCGCGGTGTATGACGCCGAACCAATCAGCTATGCAGACACGAGCGGTAGCGAGAAGCACAGTGATTGGAGTTTTGGACGGTCTCTGCGCAAAGTGCGAAGTTTTCGCGATTTCAGTTTGATACGCGTCGTGTAGCGTAGTATGATGACGTGCGTGGCACGATGTGCACGTTTTCTGAGATGTGCAATCATTTAATTTATGCTTACTGAGGCAGTTGAGACATAAATTGTTAGCCTCAACGTATTGCTTTCTTTCCTCGGCTGTTTTTTTCTCGATAGACGTCGCATAGCATTATAGGTATAATGATCTTTACGGCACAATGAGCAGCAAACAAACTTGCTTTCTTGTTTGCGCGCGTGCAGAGAGCGAGTTTGACGAACAGAACTTGCGCTCGTTTTCGATGAGCTGGCCTCGACTTTAATTGGCTGTAAAGATTCTAAGGTATGCAACCAAGAACTTCAGCAGGGTGACATACGACGGCGGTTCCGTCGTAATTGAATTTTCCCAATCACGACGCGATCGAGAATCAAGTAATTCAACGATAAGGTATACAAATAAATCATCTCTGCGCGTAATGGGACGACCGATACCTTCCAATGAGCCGACGGTGCTCATAACGCCGTGATATAGTTGACGTAAGTCAGAAGCGGACTCACCTTTAAGCTTTTGTAGAGCTGTGAACTTCGAGATGTAAGAACGTACCAGGAGTGGGTTATTTTCAAAATAGTCGGTCAGGACATTCCAAGCACGATCAAAGTTTTCATCCGTAATAGATAAATTACGGACTAAAAGCTCAGCTTCTCCCTTTAAACAGGACTTTAAATAATGCAGTTTCTCAACCTGAGTTGTGGAGGTATCCATTCCGATGATTGAATGAAAAAGATCACGGAAAGGCCATTCTTTATAGCGACCCGAAAATTAAGGTAATTGAATCCGCGGTAACGTCGTTCGAGGAGGATGAGGAAGATGAGGGGCGTTCGAGGCAGCGACTGAATTTTCGGTAGTGATTCTACCCTTCAGAGTGCGAAAAGCATCTAAGTACAGACCCTTCTGTTGCAGGTAAGCGTCCTCTGCTGTAGCTTGCATGTTTTTTCTGTAGTCGAAATCTGGTAAAGCATCCCAGTGTCTTGCAAGAAGCTTATCATGCTGAGCCTCGAATTTTTCCCAATTCTTTTCGAGGGCTTGTAAACGCGCCTCCACTATTCCTAGCGTGATGTTGGCAGAACCGACCTCTTTAAATTTTTGAAAGAGTTGGTGATGTGTCCGAAAAGCTCTATTTGAGAATGCAAGAGACTTTCCATGTCGTCGTTTCTTGTACGTACACTGTCCGGAAAAGTCTGGAAGATCACCAGTTGAACTGTTCTCACTCACGGCACTTACACAGAACACTGTATCCGGCTCGAAGGACCAAAAAATGTTTATGCAACGAACTATAAACGGCGCGTGAGGATAACATTCCACGAAATAATGACGAAAGCGAATAAAATGGTACCACAAATATTAAATTAACAATTATAAATCTTTAATGTTCAAATAAACTTTGATTTCTAATAAACACAATGATTAAATTAATTAATAAAATATAAACGATAGCGAGATTGATTCCGTGAGCAACGGACGAGAAACTTCCGCGAGCAACGGATGAAATATTTCCGCGAGCAACGGATGAAATAAACACGACGAGAACTGGAAACGAAGTGCTGCGTGCGCGTTTCGCGCTATTCCTTTTATTATTTCTTGTCCTTCTGGAAAATTCGAGAAAATTACTTGGTTACAAAAACATCCGGTAAAGATTTTGTGTCACTGGTTATTTAAAAGTATTGATTTTTCTAAAAAAAACAATTTTCACGTTGTTTACCGCGGGCCCGCTTAGCGACGCAAAAGGCTGCTTTCGAGCGCCAACAGTATGCGACAACTTCAAGCGCGCAGCGCGCTCAATGTTTAAATACACTTCGCAACAAAATTAGAGGATCACTTAAAATCAGTGTTGAAAAGGATCAAATTCAAATTCACATATCTTTGCGAAAAATGGTCGTAGAGCGATATTTAAAAAAGCATTTTAAAGCTTGAAACCTCAACTTTCCAATGGTTTAACGGAGATTTCCATACAAGCACTTTACTATAAGTGACGTTATTTTAAAGCGAGCATTGCAAACTTGTAGAAAAAATTTCAACTTTGATGGCTTGCACAGGGAGAACAAAATTTTTTCTATCAACTTTATTAATTGTATCTTAAAACTAAACATTTCCTCTTTAAAATGCATTGTTAATTATTGCGCTACGATTTTTTTTTCACTGAGTTATGATGATTTGAAGTAAATAGTGCATTTTCAGTGCTTTTTCTGCAAAAAGTTGTATTCTGCCGCCGGTATAGGCATTACCCAAGGTATACCCACGAGGAAGTTACACGGTCGGACTTACAACTCATGTGTGGGTGTACATGCGTGCGTGCGTGCGTGCGTGCGTGCGTGTGTGAGCAGAGATAAGGACCCCACGGTTCGTCACTCCCGCAGTATTTAATGACTCCAAACCCTCTCTGCTTTGTGGATCTTACCACCACCAGGGCTTAATTCTGCGCGTTATGTTGACGAAGTTTTTCGTCCCCATGTATTGCCTTTGCGAAACGATATGGGAGAAAACTTGTTAAGACGTGCGTATACAAGCACGCGCACGCATGTACACACACAAACACAAAGCAGAGAAGATTTGGAGTCATTAAATACTGCGGGAGTGACGAACCGTGACGATCCTTCTTTTTTGTTCACGATGGGGAAATCTTTCAAAGATCCCCGCAGTCCTCGGGGAAAGACCGCGGGGTATGTCGGATTTTTACCGACTAAAACCCCACCGGGTGACCTTCCTGGTGCTACTGGGGACCCCCCCGGAAACTGGCATTTGCACTACATCTTGGGGGGTCCCCGCACCATTAGCCTTCCACGTCGGGGCAGGCGTGCCGCCACTGATGTTATATGACGGGGCCTGCCCCGATGTTCCTATACGGAGCTTCTTCCGTTTCGGCGAGGGGGGGCCACCGCCCCATCGCCCGTCTACTTTTGTTAGTTTTTCACCGAGCATCAGGTACTTGGGAATCATGATAGACACTAAATGATCTTTCAGCTATCATTTCCAATACACGGAGGAAAAAGCCATTCGTGTCGTTTGCGCTCTTAATCGGCTTATGCCGAATTTGAGGGGGCCAGACGAGAGGCGCAGGAGGTTGTTCGCGAACACGGTAATGTCGGTTGTTTTGTATGTTGCCCCGGTGTGGGAAGATACCCTCACGAGGAGCAAGAGGCAGCCGGCGTTGCACAGACTTCAACGCACAATCGCGCAACGGGTTATCTCCGCTTACCGGACCGTCTCCAGCAATGCCGCCTTGCTGCTGGCTCGGTTACCCCCAGTTAAACTCGTAGCTGGGATGCGTAAAAAGATCTACGATCAGATCAAAATGCGAAGGGAGGATGGAAGTTTCCTGCCCGAAACCAGGAAGGAGATCAAAGAGCCGGAACTCCAAAAGATGTACAATGAGTGGCGCGAACAGTTGGAACGCCCGAACTCACCAGGAGGGTTAACCTTGATGGCCATAGTTCCGAGACTGGAGGTGTGGATGGCAAGAAAATCGGGCAGCATGTCTTTTCATCTGACCCAAATCATAACCGGGCACGGATGCTTCCCGAAAATCCTCTGTCGAATCGGGAAAAAGACAAATACAACCTGTGATTTCTACGGTTGTGATATGGACGATCCCAACCACACTCTAAGGGATTGCACAGCGTGGGAACCACAGCGGATCCTCCTGGCACGAAAACTTGATCTTCCACAAGGCTTCACACTGGGGGACATAGTGGAGGCCGTCGCGACGTCTTTGGATTGCTGGAGAGCCTTTTCCGCATTCGCGGAAGAGGTAATAAGAGAAAAGGAGGAAGAGGAGAGACGCCGAGAGAGGATGAGGCTATCCCCTCCCTACACAGAGGATGACGGGGTGAACTGACGAGCGTGGCGCTCGTAACTATCTGTCTCGTGTTACAGCTATTATCAGCACCAATCATTACCATCATCATCATCATCATCTTCTTCTTCTTTTTCACCATCTTATTACCATTTTCTCACTTTTTTTCCTTTTACTTTACCAACTTTACTCGTATGTCTCGAGTAACAACTTTGATGGAGGGACCACGGGAGGCTGCTGGGAATTTTCATCGCCCTCGTAGGTCGAGGCCTTCCCTGGTCAATCAAATATTAGTGTAACATGCGTTTTACGAACAGCATTCTTTCTTCATCTTAAGGGGGGAAAATCTATTTTATCTTTATCTTTTTATATCTTTTGTTTTGTGCGTTTGTACCTGCAAACGCATAATAACAGTGGGTGTCCGGGGGTAACAGGAGGTTGATGTGGGGTATGGATATATGTATTGTATATTCCTTTTATGCCGCGCAACAATGCTCCATTTTAATATATTTAGTTTTATCTATTTATTTACTTATTATTTTAGCCTTTCTTCAGGGTTTGGTTTTGTTTGTTTATGTTTTGGGGGGGAAAGGTAATGGGGTTAAAAGATTAAAGGGGGTAAAGAGGTTAAAGGGAGAGGGGAAAGGAAGAGGAAGGGGGAGGAGGAAAAAAGGGGGTGTCAGAATGAAGAAGAAAGGTAGGATTACGGGTGTGAAAGTTAGGTTCTGGCTGCCGGACTCCGGGGAAGTCATGCGCAAGCGGGTCCCCCGGACCCCGGCATGATGACGATTTACCATCTTCTCGTCACAAAGTCATGAGGATGGTCACGGGGGGAGATTTTAGTGCGGTGACAGTCCCACACTACCGGTTAGTGCGGGCTAACCGGTGTGCATTAGGCATTTCCTCCTCCCTCGTAGAAAAAAAGGGTTAGGGTTAAGTTAGGGTTATAGAAATTCTCGGCTTTTTACTAAGTCCCCTAAGTGTGACTTGTTCACGCTTAGCGGGACTCGTCCCCATCACCTTGTTCACTCAAGGCGGGGATCGTTCCCATCACTGGGAATAATAAAAATGCAGTTCTGGCTGCTACCGAGCGCGTCCCCGGGTTGCGGATAGGGGAACGGCCTCCAGATATGGAGGTTAGCCGTGAATAACCCCTTCGGGGGGAATAAGCGGCCGCGGACAATCCAGAGGTGGTGTTAACCCGACAGCGGAGTGGGCTCTCCCCCTGGAAAGGGAAGCTCTATAAAAAGCTCCAACGCTAGGGACACCATGACATGGCGGATGAGTGTCGCCTTTAAATAAACACTCCAATTCCCGGATAGGCTGGACCCGTTAGCCTAGGAAGGCAACTGGCCTAAGGGATGGATAACCCCGACAGAAAAGCCGACTAAAAGAACTATGGATTATGGAGACTGAAGATAAGACGGACTTACCGGCTCAGGGTGACGGACGACCCAGGGCCCGGCGCGGGGGGATACTGTCCCAGTTCCCCCCTCGTCGTCATCAAACGATGGGCCAACTGTTGGATTCGTGGCGAGTCCGACAGCGGAATTGGCAATCGCCTCAACTAGTCACGGTGGTGTGACACGGATCGAGGGCGCGGATGTCGCCTCTGACACGAGACTCATCGGACTACCGAAGGTCCTGTTAACCAGGATAGACGATGACGTGGTTCAATCCCCACTGCCGCAGAGGGAACAAGAAGAAGAGGTAAACATGCAGTCGATTTCCACCCGTGTGACGTATGGGTCTCCACCGGCTGCTGGGAGGGCGCAGTCCAGCATCATTGTTGACGCTTCGGACGACGACGTGGGTTCGGACTCATCGGTCCGGAGGAAGATGGTTAAATCCGGAGGAGCTAGGAAGTGTGCGGCCAAACTGAAGAGCGATAGACGGAAAGGGGGCAGACCTCCAACCACCGGGGAGTGGGTTAATATAAATAAGGTCAAAGCCGAATATATCGCCCTAAAAGAGAGGGAACTGGAACTCGACGAGATCGAATATATCCTCGACTCTTCGAAGCCTCCAAGACAATCGGAAGTTAAAAGAGACCTTCCCAAGGTGGGGGATCTCCAGAGGGAGTTGGTGGACTTGGCGCACTGGAATATCCAGAAGAGGGCTGCCTCTTCCTTGATCTTTCTGGACAAGCTGGCCGACAAGTTCAGTGGAATCGACGGTAAGTTGGTCCACGAATTAAGGATCGCTGCTCGCAAGCTCGAAGCTTCGATCTCCGAGTTGTGTGACAGAGCCGATAAGCAGGTAGACGTAAGGTTCAAGGAAGCCAACGAATATCTCGTGAAGAAAATTGGTAGGCTCGAAGGTGAGCTTGGTGTCGCCCGATCGGAGATAGTTTCTCTTAGGCGTCCCTGTCTCCTGCCGGGCAGAGCCCCCCGCGTAAGAGGACTAGAAATTCTGGAGATGAGCTAATTAAGGAGAGGGGCATTATGATAGAGATTGAACAGGGTGGATCGCACCCCTCTTTGGTCCCTCTTCCCGACTCTCCCGCTGCGGAGAGAATTATGGTTGATAGGGGTTGTTCTCCTATATGCGGAGTTGACGTGACAGTGGTCCCAGTTGTTCCCCCTCCCGCCTCGGATGGGGGAGCTGGGACATCTGGAACTGATGCAAGTGCAGTACCTCTGGAGGATAGGGATCTCACGGCGCTGGAGCAGAGCCTTCTGGAGCATATCAACGCCTTGTTCGCCCAGAAGAGTTCTCTTCAGGAGGACATCGGCCGGATCAGGAAAAATCTGGACGAGCCGAGGAAGGAATCGTTACCTACCACCGGGCAGAGGCGAGCTACACCTGGAACACCGGTAGCCGGAGGGGAAACGAAGAAGAAAAAGAAGAAAAAGAGGAAAGGTAAGGATGTCGATCTTGATATGCTTTACTCCCGCCCTCAGGTCTCGCAGGCGGTGGTTGACGATGGTTCGCGAACCATGCGTGGTGAACCGACTGCTCCTGTGATTACGGACGAACGGTGGACCGAAGTAATCGGTAGGAGGGCCAAACGCGCGGCTCGTAGAGAACAAGCCCAGCGGACTGAGCCTCCCCTATCTACCCCTGGTGATGGGGGAAGGGGCTTCAAGAAGAAGCTCGGTCAACCGGAAGATCTAGGACACCCCCTAACAAGAGGACAAAAAGAGAGGAACCGGAAGCTTGTAGTGAAACCGCGACCCCCGACTACAGCTGCGGTGTTGGTATCAATTAGACCCGGATCTAATTTGAGTTATAGGGAAGTAATGGTAGAGGCAAGATCCAAGATCGACCTTGGTGCTATGGGGATAAGGGACTCCCGCCTTAGACACGCGGCCGCTGGAGGAATTTTGATTGAGATTCCGGGAAAGGACCGCGCTATGAAGGCAGACGACCTCGCCTGCAAAATGGATAAAATATTCAAAGGAAAGGGGGTACATATAGGGCGCCCCTTAAGGATAGCAGAACTCCGGGTACGAGGGATCGACGTATCGGTGAGTACAAAAGATATCGTCGATGCTATTGTTGAGACCGGAGGATGCGTGAGGGAGGATATTAGGATAGGGCAGATCCGGGATAGTCCCTTTGGTCAAGGATCAGTGTGGGTCAAATGTTCTGCCCTTGCCGCTAAAAAGGTTACTAAAGCCGGCAGCATTAGGGTGGGTTGGGGCCGAGTAATGATCGAGTCTCTTCGGCCGCGACCGCTCATGTGTTTCCGCTGTCTGGAGCAGAGGCACCAATTAGGCACCGATTAGGCACCAATGTAAATCCGATGTGGACAGGGGTAACCGATGTTATCGATGCGGTGCCTCTGGTCATAGCATTAGGCAGTGGTCGGCGGAGCCCAAGTGTCCACTTTGCGCGGACTTGGGTCGACCCGCTGGACACGCGCTAGGGGAAAGAGGATGTGCTCCCCTTACCGGTGCGTCAGTTAGTGGTCAGGGTGCTCAATCTCGGGGATCCCTGGTGTTTCCCCGTGCTTCGCTGGCGGGGACGCCAGGACCTCGTGATACCGATGGAACCCGGAATAGCGGTGATAAGGCTGACGAGCCTGATGAACCGCTGCCTAGAAGAGTAAGGACTCCTGTTGACAGAAGAGCACCCGGAGGAAATCGGAAGCTGCAGGATGTGGATGGGGAATACATGGAGGTGGAACCGCTAGTCACATCAACGGCATAGCTAGTTCCATCCTCCTTCCATTTGTTTTAGATGGCAGTGCACCGCGGCTGTTGGCGGGGCATGCGCTTTGCTGCTACCCGCTGCCGCTACTTTATGAAATCAATAAATAACCATGGAGGACAACAAAAATGAAGAAAATTTACCGCAACAGGATTTCGGAGCTCCAGTTGCCGGTGTGGAGGGGGTTATCGTCCCTGGCGCCCCCACATCGTCATCCAGCGAAGGACCAACCGGAGTGTTACCGACGGGCACTCTGGCGGAATTGGCTACCGTCGAGGAGAGAAGAGTCTTAGGTAGGCCCAATGTCCCGGAAGAAGATCTATGGGTGGAACGTGCTGAAAGAATGAAAGAGGGCTTAAAGCGCGAAATTAATGCCAACCTCGAGAAAACCATGGAAGGAATGGGCCCATCTAATACAGAGGTGGACCCTCGTGATGCCGACTGGGAACCTCTGTTTGAGAACCTGGCCGGTAATCTTTACGGTGCTGTCGAAGACATGGAGGTGACGGAGGAAGTTTTAACGAAAAAGAGGAAGGCCGTCACTTCCCCAGTAATTCTTATCTTCGATAATGACGAGGATAACGTCGATATTGCTCCCTGCGGATCCAGGAAATGCAGGGCAATCAAGGACTCCTCCGAGGAGAGCAATACTGAGAACGTCAAAGGGAAGGAGAAAAGGACGAGTACGCTGCCCATTGGCGTAATAACGGGCGAAGAGAAGGCGGATACGCCGATGACTACAAGAAACAGAACACTGCGCAGTGGAAAGAAGAGGAATCTTAAGCCTATGCCTACGGATCCAGGGACCGACTTTACCGGGCGGTCCGAATCCGAGGAGGAGTGGACGGGAACTGAGAGTCGGGTATCCACGACGGGGTCTGTGAGATCGAAGGCTGGTCCTCGATCGTCAAAAAAGGACGACTGGAGGTCCAGACTGCGCGTCGTACTCTCAAGAGACCAGTTTGAGGATATATCAGCCTCTGGACTGGGCTCAATGGGTATTGAGTGGATCGAAGATATAAATACAATTCGTCTCAACTGCGGAAGTTTACAGGGAACGCTAAGCGGGTTAATAAAAGAGAGGGTTAAGGCATCGACCGAGGTTATACGTACCTTGATTGGCGGGGTGGACAGCTCCGAGAATTCCTCGTACCTCACCATAAGGAATGTCGAATTGAAGAGACAGCTCGAGGCAACCAAGCTAGAATGCTTGAAACTCACCAAGAAGGTTGAGGCCCTAGAAAAGGAAAAGGAAGAGAGCAGGAAAAGAGAAACCGAAACGCGAAGCAAGGGGATGGGGAAAGGATGAAGGATGGGAAAGGAACCGCAAGCGCGGAGAAGACCAAGCCCAAATCAATGCCTGTACGCTCTGATTCCGATGACGTCCGGGGGGAGTCGTCCAAAGGTCCCTCGACGAGTCGTGCTGGTAGGCAAGCGGTGGAGCTAGATTTCCTTGACAGTCCGAACCCTGGAAGCAAAAGGGGAATAACTGTGGAGGATGTCAACAGATGGATTAAGACCATGAGCCAATGGAGAAAGGATATTAGGGAAAAAGAGAAGTATCCCAAAGGTAGAGTAAAGGAGACTAACGAAGGAAAGCTATCCGGGCCTGAGACGACGCGCAAGGAGTTTGTTGAGCCGCTGCCTCAACGACCCCCTAAGGGTACACCTAGAGTGGTATCGAACGTGCAGCTCGTCCCACCTAGGACACCCAAACAGGCCACTCCAAGAATTAAGGAAACTGGCCGCTGGGGAAATCGAGAGGAACACTCAAGCTCTGATTAAGACAAACTGGAAAGAGGTTGTCACCAAAAGGAGAGGGAATGATAAAACTAAAAGGAAGGGGGAAACACTCGATGGTAACAGTAGGAAACAACAATACTTACGGGAACCAACGAAGGAAACAAGGAAAGGAAAAGAGCGCAGCAGCGGGAAAAAACCGCCAAAATCCGCGGCCGTGGCGATAAGCGGAACTAACGAGGAATTCTCGTACGCTGACGTTCTAAGAAAGGCTAGGGAGAAAATTGACCTGAAAGCCCTAAAAATCGATAACTCGAGAATTCGCCCATCGGCGAACGGGGGCGTCCTGAACGAGATACCGGGGAAGGAGGGCAACTCGAAGGCGGACGCTCTTATAGAGAAATTGAGAGAGACTTTCGACAGTGAAATCGCAAATAAGAAGGTCCACTTCTCCAGACTGATCGTAAAGGGCGACATCAGGGTTACTGGAATCGACGTGTCGATATGGGAAGAGGATATACGAGACTCCATCCTGGACTACGGGGACTGTGCTGCCGACAACATCAGGGTAAGCAGGATACAGCGAATGCGGAACGGAATTGGAGTCGCCTGGGTGCATCCCCTGGCTACGGCGATCAAGATTTGCGCGTCGGGAGGCCTCAGGGTAGGATGGACGACAACCCGGGTCGAGTTGCTTAAGGCTCTACCCGTTCAATGTTTCCGTTGCTGGAAATTCGGACACGTTCGGGGCATGTGTAACGACCCCAACGACAGAAGCCGCGCTTGCTACCGGTGTGGCAAGGAGGGACACAACACGAGGGCGTGCGATGCGGCTCCGTGCTGCGTATTATGCACCGAACAAGGCAGGGCTGGGAACCACCGCATAGGATCGGATACATGTAGTGCTGACAGGGGACAGAGCAAACCTACGGTAGCCCGGAATGCAGGTAGGACTCGTGATCCGGCGCGGGGGGCCGAGGCCTCTATGGAAGCAGAGGATGGCAGTTGACGTCATCCAATGCAACCTAAACAGAGGTAGACGCGCGCAAGATTTATTGATGCAGCAAGCCTTGGAAATGAAGGTAGGTCTGTGCGTCATCGCTGAACCAAGTTATATCCCAAAAACAACGGGATGGTTCTACAGTGACAATAATCTTGCAGCAATATATCATAATGGTGATAATCTGGGTCATGCCTGTAAATTAGTAAGAAGAGGTACTAACTTTGTGGCGGCTAGATTGGGGAATGTACACATACTATCGTGCTACATTTCCCCAAATGTCTCAATCAGGGAGTACGAGGTCTTCCTGGACGATCTGACCGAGTGTATTCGTACTCTACCCGGAAAGATCTTAATCTGCGGTGACTTCAACGCATGGTCTCGCCTTTGGGGATCGGCTTTCACTAATAGGAGGGGTGAACTGGTCGAGGACTAGGCGGCCGAGAACGAGCTGAGACTCGCGAACATCGGCTCCACTCCCACCTGTGTCAGGGCACAGGGATCATCGGTGGTGGACTTAACCTGGGCTTCCCCAGCCCTTGAGAGGAACTTGTGTGGTTGGAGGGTGCTGTCCGCGATCGAAGCGCTATCCGACCACTGCTATGTGTTCTTTTCCATCAAAGATGACACAGGCAGGGTCAGGAGGGGGGACACAGCGCCGACTAGGTGGGCTCTGAACAAGATGGACCCTGTGATGTTCCGAACCGCACTGGAGTGGAGTAATAGTGTGGGACCATCCGAGGAAGAACTAGCGTCCGCAATCAGCATGAGATCATGGCTGAATCGCGTAATGAAGGAAGCCTGTGATGCCTCTGCTCCACGAGTCGGAAGGAGAAAGCAGAAAAGACAGACTTATTGGTGGAATTCCACAATCGCCGAAAAGAGAGGAGCTTGTCACAGAGCGCGCAGGACCTGGACACGAAGCAAAGGAAGAGACAGCCCGGAGATTGTGAACGAGAATAAGGCCCTCCACAGGCAGACAAAAAAGGAGCTTTGCAGGGAGATCGCGAAGGCCAAGAACGCAGCCTGGCGCGAGCTGATATCCACCATTGATGCCGATCCCTGGGGTCTTCCATACAAGGTGGTTTTGAACCGTCTCAGGCGCCAGTCTCCGTCTCTGACCGAGACACTGGACGAGGAGACCGTAGATAGGTTATTGGGCTCCCTTTTCCCGCCGGGAGGGGCGCAGGATTTGGCTCCCCTCACCGAATGGCAGGAGTTTAGATGCGAGGAGGATCAGCTGGTATATCTAAGCGAGATCCAGAGATACATGAAGAAGAGGACCATAGCCAACAAGGCACCGGGCTTAGACGGCTTTAAGGCCACATTATGGAAAAGGGTACCGGATTGTGTGCTGGCTAACGTCACCGCCTGTTTTAACTTGTGCCTCAACGAAGGAATCTTGCCGACCGAGTGGAAAAGAGCGGGCCTTGTGTTAATCCCTAAAGAGGCTACCCCGGATGAGGAACTTCCGAAGGTTCGCCCCATCTGTCTTTTGGACGAGGTGGGGAAAACCCTGGAGAGGGTCATCGCGTGCAGGATGGAAGAACACATGGAAAGGAATCCCTGCTTTGGACTATCGGTAAATCAATTTGGTTTCCGAAAGCAGCGTTCTACCTGCGACGCACTGAACAAGGTAAAAGGGATCACACTCGGGGCGGTTGGCGTTGGTGAGGTTGCGTTGGCGGTTAGCCTCGACATCGCCAACGCCTTTAACTCTCTCCCGTGGAGACGCATCAGGGAGGCCCTCAGGAACAGGGAATTTCCCGAATACATCAGGAGGATGGTAGATGCCTATTTGTCGGAAAGATCAGTGACTTACCGAGGCAAGAACGGAGAGGTCAAGGTAAGGGAGATGCAGGCGGGGGTACCCCAGGGGTCCGTCCTGGGCCCCCTGCTTTGGAATGTGACGTACGACGACGTGCTCCGCTCTCCAACCGAGGAAGGGAGTCACGTCATCTGTTACGCGGACGACACCCTCATAATATTTTCGGGTGAGAACTTCCAGCAGGCGGGGGACAGGATCAACGCACGGGTTGCCCGGGTTCTGCGCGCGATCAGGGGTCTTGGATTAATCGTGTCCGAGCACAAGACGGAGGTCATCGCCTTCCACGGAAGATGGAAGCCGGACGACATCCCGGAAGTTCAGGTGGGCGGTACTGGCATCCAACCTCAGGGTAGGCTGAAGTATCTGAGGATTATCCTGGACAGTCGTTGGAGCTTCAAACCGCACTTCGACTACGTGGAGGCCAAGGCCGCGAAGGTGATACGGGCACTGGGACGCCTGATGCCCAATCTGAAAGGTCTCTCGGAGAGCAAGAGGCGCCTCTATCTGAACGCGCTACTCTCGGTAATCCTCTACGGGGCCCCTGTGTGGAGCGACGAATTCTCGTCCGCCCCGCGCAAGGTTCGGATGCAGCTGATGAGGCTGCAACGTAGCATGGCGATCAGGGTCGTCGCTGCGTACCGAACGGTATCACTCGACGCGGCGATTCTTTTAGCCCGCGTGCCCCCGCTGCACATAATCGCAGCGAAACAAAAGAGAATATACGCGGGAATCAGGGAGTTGCTGAACGAGGGGACATGGACCAAAGAGGGAGCCAAGGAGATCCGCGACAAGGAGCAGGAGGCCATGATGAACCAATGGGAGCATTACTTCGCGGATCCCAAGCTATGGGGGAAGAGGACGAGAGAGGCCATTTATCCAAACCTCTCGGAGTGGTCGACTCGGAAGCACGGCCGGATGACGTACAGGACCACTCAGCTTCTGACTGGCCACGGAAGCTTCGGCAGTTACCTGTACAGAATTGGAAAGAGGGAGAGCCCTGCATGCTGGTTCTGCGAAGAGGAGATCGACAACGCGGAGCACACCATCGGAATCTGCGGAGAATGGACCGAAGAGAGGGACGCACTCAAGGAGAAGATCGGCCCGGATCTTGGCCTTCCGGCGCTGGTAGCCTCCATTCTGGAATCCAGCGAGGCTTGGGAAGCCTTCGCTGCCTTCGCGGAGAGCGTCATGAGACGGAAAGAGGAGAGGGAACGGATAAAAGAGAGGGAGGATAAAGAGGAGGGAGATTTTGTCCCCCCCCCGTCCACCCGATCACGACTCGGACTCGTAGCCCGAGGGCGTTTTTAGCGATTTATTTATTTATTTATTTAACTATTTATTTATTTATTTATTGCTAATTTTAACCGCTTATGACTCAATTATCTCGATCTTAGCCGATCGATTTTAATTCTCGTGGTATCGGCACCGACGTTAAGAGGGAGGAACGGGTTACGGAGTAATATCCAGAGTTCCTCGCTCTCTACTTGCCGCCGCCTCAACGGAATGGACTGTCTCTCCGAAGAGGACCCCGTTCGCGGAACACGACGTAGGAGGGGACAAGCGACATCATCCAAAGGATCGGAGCCCGAGGAAGGACGAGCACCTCGCAAGGCCGACTCTAACCCGGTAGTAATGCAGTGCGGATCCCGGGTTAGGATCACCGGAATGGCCAAAGGAAGGTACATTAAGAGAGGGGGTTTTAGTGGGTATGCCCGTTAAATAGGGTGAGTCTCACAGTACCTGATCGTACGGGCGGTCAGGTCTGCATAACTAGGCATTTCCCCCTACTCTCGAAAAAAAGGGGTTATAGAAATTACGAAAAATTTTTATAATTTTTCTGGATAGATATTGGGGCCACAAATACTATGCCGTTGGACATTTTGAATTATCTCGCTCCCTTCCAGAGATACAAAGGTTTGAAATTTTGAAAGGTCTTTTTTCGCCATTTAGGTCCATGCAAGGGGGTGGGGTCGCACGGGTATCAGTTTCTCTCTTCAAGGGCTACAAGATAACAGTACTATGGAAGGTCCTAGGGTTAAGGGTTAGGTAAGGAAAAGTACTTTTTTTTTTCGAAATTTCTATAATTTTTCCTAAAAGAGTACGACCCCACGAACAATTCTGCCGTATGAATTTTTTAATTATCTCAATCCCCCGCAAAGATACAAACGTTTGAAGTTTGGAAAATTCGTTTTTCGCGATTTTCGAGTAAACGGTGTACGCTAAGGGGTGGGGTCACACGGGTACTTTTGTTTCTCTCCTCGAGAGCTATAAGAAAACCGTATTATCGAACATCGTGGGGTTAAGGATTAGGTAAAAAAATACCTTCTTTTCAATTTTTTGAATAATTTTTGCATATAGAGTACGACCTCACGAACACTCTGCCGTTGGAACTTTTTAATTATCTCAACCCCCTGCGAAGATAGAAAAGTTTGAAGTTTGGAAGATTATATTTTCTCGCGATTATCAAGTAAACGATGTACACTAGGGCATGGGGTCACACGGGTACTCGTTTTCCTCCTCGAGGGCTACAAGAAAACCATACTATCGAATGTCGTAGAGAGATATTAGACTCGTGATTTTTTCGAAACGGACCAAAATAAGTGTACCTTAATCGATAGAGAATCAAAAATCATGCATAATGGACCGACATAATTTTTTAATTTTAAAAATTTTTTGAATTTAAAAAATTTTTTTTAAGTCCGACACGGGGTGTTCGGAAATGGATCGAAATAAGTATAGGTCAGTCGACGGAAAAACAAAAGTTGGGCATTCCGGACATGGAATTTTTCTTTCTCTCAGGAACTATTTTTAAAAAAAATTTTCCAAATTTTGGACCTCTCAAAAAGTGGGTAAAAGCGAAGGTGTCGAAAAAATTCGAACTATTGACGGAACGTAGAAAGAGAAGGTTCGGAGGGGCAAAGCTCCCCCGATGGGGGTTGGGGGGCTTCGCTCCCCAGTACGCGGTACGGGTGCAGGCGGGAAAGGGGGTGCAGGGGGGAGGGGCGAAGCCCCTCCCCACGCTTATGACGATGCGACAGTCGACGACAGAAACAGCCTATACGACGCGGTAACAATCATCGGGCAATATCTCGGAAACGATGCGTCTCTCCGGGACGGAGCATAGGACCTCATCTATCTATCTCGTCGAGACGTACGAAAAAGATCCTATTCACCGTCATCACTGTAGGAGTCACCGTTTCGGAGATACGGCGTTTAAAAGTTTCATTGAGTCGCGTAAAAAGCAACTTTTCGGTCAGCGGAGTGAAGGAACGGGACCAGGAGGAATCGACGGAGTACGCGGTGAGGTTTCACGGTACACAAGCGGGTCGCGGAGATATCAAGATCGAAAGTCATTTGGAAATAACTCGAAAACGGCGAATCGTAGAGAAAAAGTGTACCATAGCTTATCTACAGGGTTTGAGGCGGGCTATCAGGCGGCGTCGGTCCGGTATTCGTAAGTCGCACCGTTGACGAGATACGGGCATTCACCCCCTTAAGGGTCGAAGGGGGCAAAGGTGCAAAACATGTTCTCAGAGGCATTCGAGGTACCCCGAACGACGGGTAAGATTAGATATTTCAATTCGGCACCGTTTACGAGGATACGGGCATCCACCCCCTTAAGGGTCAAAAGGAGCGAAGGTGCGAAACATGTTCTCAGAGGCATTCGAGGTACCCCGAACGACGGGTGGGATTAGATATTTCAATTCGGCACCGTTTACGAGATACGGGCATCCACCCCCTTAAGGGTCGAAGGGGGCGAAGGTGCAAAACATGTTCTCAGAGGCATTCGAGGTACCCCGAACGACGGGTGGGATTAGATATTTCAATTCGGTACCGTTTACGAGATACGGGCATCCACCCCCTTAAGGGTCGAAGGGGGCGAAGGTGCGAAACATGTTCTCAGAGGCATTCGAGGTACCCCGAACGACGGGTGATTTTAGATATTTCAATTCGGCACTGTTTACGAGGATACGGGCATCCACCCCCTTAAGGGTCGAAGGAAGCGAAGGTGCGAAACATGTTCTCAGAGGTATTCGAGGTGCCCCGAACGATGGGTGGGATTAGATATCATTCTCTAGCACAGTTTGCGAAATACGAGCATTCGCCCCCCCCCCCTTAAGGGAGTTGTAGGGGGAGAAAGCGTAAGAGGTGGTTTCAAAGGGTGGTTTCGAGGAGCCCCGTAACGCGACGGGAGCGATGAAATATCGTTATCCACCACCGTTTACGAGATACGAACATTCACCCCTTAACGGGGGTTGCTAGGGGGTGGGGGGGTGGCTCGCGTTCGACGAAGCATCGTTCGATCTATAAAAAAGGTCCTTCGGTCGGAAGACGTATCTCGCTCGGTTTCAAAGTTACCGGAGTCTAGATGGCCGAGCGAGGGCGGAAAATCGGCTCAGTATCCCTGTTATCCTGAAGGAGCGCGATCGTCAGGTAAGGAACCCGTGAAGGTCGATCGTTCGACTGAATTTTTTTTCAAACCCCCGTAACTCGTAAACGGTTAGAGATACGCCGTTCGATCAAAGGACCTTTCTCCTAGATCTCGACAAGATCTACGAGACGGGATGAACGGCGATACCGTATCTCGAACCGTCGACGAGTTACGGGACTTTGAAGAGAAAACGGAGCGAAAGACTCGACCCGCGTTCTTACAAGTCACCGTAACTCGGGAACGGGGAGAGATACGAGGTTCGACCGAAGGATCTTTCTCGTAGATCTCGACGAGATCTACGAGATGGGACCGATGCCGATCTCGTACGTACGATCTCGTACGTACGATCTCACCGTTCGGGAATTACGAGATTTCAAAGAAACGAGAAACTGTTTCGTTACCGATTAATTTTTAACTTTTTACGGTTACAGCGAAGCAAGCAAGAGAGAGAGAGAGAAAGAGAGAGAGCGCGAACGAGTGAGAGCCCAGCTAGGCTAGGTAAAAGATAGATAAAGGTAAGGAAACGAGGGAAGAGTAGAATCGGACACAATTTTTTTCCATTTTACTCAATCTTCTTTTTTCATATTTCTCAGCAATTCGTAAACGATATGGACGACGAGTCCCGCGAGGCCGCGGCGGACAATCTCATCGGCGAAGCCGTCGCCGCCGCCGCGTCCGCCGCCGCCGTACTCGCGGGCGGCGACGAGCCAAG